>CM069458.1:64981-532237 GCA_035610835.1 Ophiura sarsii | reverse complement strand
CTCAACATTTGACCTTTCCAAGACTATTACACAGACCTTTCTACATTCTAGACACCTTTCTCTAGATTACTGAGACCTTTCTCGATTCTAGACAACTTCCTCAAAATTACTGAGACCTTTCTCCATTCTAGACCCCGTTCTCTAAATTACAGAGACCTTTCTCGATTCTAGACACCTTTCTCTAAATTACAGAGACTTTTCTACATTCTAGACACCTTTCTCTGAATTACAGAAGGCCTTTCTCCATTTTCTAGTCACCTTTCTCTAAATTACTGAGACCTTTCTCCATTTTCTAGTCACCTTTCTCTAAAGTACTGAGACCGTTCTCCATTTTCTAGTCACCTTTCTCTAAATTACTGAGACCTTTCTCTATTCTAGACACCGTTCTCTAAATTACAGAGACCTTTCTCGATTCTAGACACCTTTCTCTAAATTACAGAGACCTTTCTACATTCTAGACACCTTTCTCTGAATTACTGAGACCTTTCTCCATTTTCTAGTCACCTTTCTCTAAATTACTGAGACCTTTCTCCATTTTCTAGTCACCTTTCTCTAAATTACTGAGACCTTTCTCCATTTTCTAGTCACCTTTCTCTAAATTACTGAGACCTTTCTCCATTTTCTAGTCACCTTTCTCTAAATTACTGAGACCTTTCCCCATTTTCTAGTCACCTTTCTCTAAATTACTGAGACCTTTCTCCATTTTCTAGTCACCTTTCTCTAAATTACTGAGACCTTTCTCCATTTTCTAGTCATCTTTCTCTAAATTACTGAGACCTTTCTCCATTTTCTAGTCACCTTTCTCTAAATTTACTGAGACCTTTCCCCATTTTCTAGTCACCTTTCTCTAAATTACTGAGACCTTTCTCCATTTTAGACCATTTTGACCCCTTTGGCCGCCCATATGGGAACACACTATGATGCGGAATTTGCAGTAGCAAGTATTACTATTAGGCCTTTATCTGCAATGTACGCCGTGGGAACACACTATGATGTAGGATTTGCAGTTGCACAACCTTTATCTGCAAATATACTTCTAGCCCTATGAAGAATTGGCCTCAAATCAAAAGTAATAGCACCCATAATCATGTATTGGGTGTTCTTTTTGATGCTCTTATTTATTTAAAACTAAAGTTACAATGGAAGACACCTCATGGTGGTAAAACTTAATTGGCAGGTGTGAGGCAAGGTTCTTGACATTGCTGCTGCTGTCAGGTATGCTGGAAGAAGTAAATTAGATGGTTGATTGTCTGTAGGTTCTTGAAGTTTGATTTTTTTTGGCTGGAGGGGCATTACCTTTATAATGACAAAGAACCAAATAACAGCCTTCAGTTCAGTAGTATCTCCGGGGGGGGGGGGGGGGGGCAGAGTCATGTCATGATACTGTTTGTAAGGAAACGTGTACAACTAATGATACATACACATGTTATTTATATGTTGTGGCCCAGGGGGGGGGGGGTGCTGCGGTGGCTGCAGCACCCCGGGGTATGAAGAAGAAAAAAGAAAAAAAGGGGAGAAAGAAAAAGGAAAGGAGACAAAAAAGGAAAGATAAGGGAAGAAAAGGAAACAGAAAAGAAAGGCAATATTGGGGCTATAGAACAAGAAAAGGGCCTGATCAATTGCTTTTTTGGGGGATCGTCTTTTCACTGCAGCACCCCGGGGTGCGACCATCATGTATGCGCCCCTGTTGTGGCCATATTTGCTGACTACGAATTCTCCTCTTAGACAACAAGGAAATTGTGACGTCAGTCCGGGAATCCTACCGTATTGACACTTCAGTTCCTCCCGGTGTGACGTCACCAGTGAAGTCGCCCAATCCACTTCATGGTTCATTGCGTTTCTGGCGAAGAGCTTGGAATTGGTATACGGCCAAACATATTTATCTTTAATTAAAATATATTTATTCACATTTTATAAAAAATAACATGTGGAATGTTCCAACTAATATATTGTATAACTTTTGAAAATAAGTTTTATGAGCACTTCGCTGGACCTTTAATAACCTTATATTTACATACATTACATGGGGGTTTCCTATTAAAATTATAACCCGATTTACATACATTACATGGGGGGTTTCCTATATTAAAACTATAACCCGGCTCGAACCGGGGAAATTTATATTTATTTACGGTGTGTTCTTTCGCCATTTGTTTAAAAATATCGTAAAGGTTACCTTTTGATCTCATATAAATTGCAGATAAAGGCCTAATAGTAATACTTACGACTGCAAACCACACATCAGAGTGTGTTCCCACGGCGTATATTGCAGATAACGGCCTAATAGTATACTTACAACTGCAAATCCCACATCATCATGATCATATAGTGCGATCCCACGGCGTCTATAAGTATTAGATAAAGGGTGAGAGGCAGCCTGTTATCAATTATAATGGTGCCTTGTTCAGGTCTCGTGAGCATGAATCTGCTAGGGAAGGCGAGACCCGTAGGGTCGAGCCTTCCCTAGCAGATTCATGCGAACCCGACCTGAACAAGGCACCATTATAATTGATAACAGGCTGCTTCGAACATTTTATCTTACATATACTTCAAGCGAAAACACAATCATAATATTAAACACTCATTTAAATATATAGGGCCGTATTCTCGTACTAAACACGGTTTTAGCTTAAAATCGTGTCTAACTAAACGCGTGTTTAACTAAAACGCGAGTTTATCTTTTAAACAACGTGTTTAACTAAACACGGTTTTAAACTCGGCAAATCTCGTTCCCAGGGTCGTTGTGCGTTACTGTATAGTATGTAAACTGGTATTTATTGTTGTTGTGGCCCTAATAGGTTACAATAGATATCGACTGAATACCTCAAACGCACGTGTATTTTTAATACTACACAATATGCTCGGCAGCTTACAGCGGGCACGGTTGAGTAATCATTCAAGGCATACAGTTCGTGTATTTGTTTAGTTAAACGCGCCTTAAACTACCCCCATACCCATGTTTAAAGTTAGACACTTTTCAGTGAGTTAGACGCGTGTTTCAGTAAAACAAATGTACGAGAATCGCGTTTAGTTAAACGCTGTGTCTAAAGTTAAAGTTAGACACGTGTTTAGCTTAAAACCGTGTTTAACTACGTACGAGAATACGGGCCTTAATGTTTTAATTAATTATTTTGTTACAAATTGTTTGAATATTAAAGCAAATATTTCCTTAATAAAAAACACTGGAAGCAAGCAATAGATTATTGGCAATGTGTGATATATATTATGTGTGATGGCCCAAGTATTGCTTATTACACTTATGTCTCGCAATAATCAGTGATCTGTAAATAACATTTACCTCTTGACAAGTTATGTATAAAAGTGAATTTGACACTTCTGATGCAAATTATTGAGTTATTTTACCAATACATATCTTAGTTTAGGTATCCAACCACAATTAAAAGCTGTTAAAGCAACTGTTACTTTTATATATTCTTGTTATCCTTTAAAGGGGTCGAGATTCAGCAATGAAATTATGGAGTTCTACGCCAAGGCAACCAGTATGAGAGATACATTGTTGCCATTCTACGAGACACCCAATGGTCGTATTATATATGACGAATACCTTAACATCACTAAAGAATACTACCCACAATATGTACAGGAAATGCAGGGAATTGCAGACGGAAGTGGAAGACCATTTCATGAGGTCAGAAACAGTAATATTGTTGAAAATATCCGTAAATAATATTTCGCACAGGTTATTAAAAAACTGCAGTAATTATGGTGGAAAGAAGCCATCTTATTCCGAAAACAAAGTTGAAATGTGGGACCATTTAAAAATCTGGCTATGTTCACCAGATACATACGTTTTAAAATGCGATTGACTTAATTTTTTCATTATTAATAATTTTTTCACCGACCGGTTTAAAAGGGTTTTGTTGATTTCCCGGACCCAATGACCAAAAGTGTGTTCTTCACTTATCTGGGGCCTTCCTCATCATGCTTATATCCGGAAATATCGGATAAAATGACGGACGATAAATGAAATTTCAAGGAAATTTGGGAAATAAACTTTTGGTAGTGTCCACCGTATAATGCAAAATGTATTATGAGAACAAAAGGAATGGAAGGCGAGCAAAACTTGAACCAACCAGCACGGAAGCCATAAATATGTAGTGTATAGATGTTGGAAAGTAATTTTACATTTTAAAAAACTCGTTTCTGACTTTTATTAGGTATTTCTGCTTCATATTGAACCAGAAATAACAACAATACTAAGGAAAAAGGAAGAAACAAAATCACAAACCGGGAGCTGTACCACACTTATGTTGAATTATGTTGATGCCAATGGAAAACAACAGGTAATATACGGCTTGATTAACTTTATTTTCTATATTTAATTAAATCTCTTCGGGGGAATTTAGTTTCGTCTGGTATGTTACTGTTCATATTATGAAACATCAGGACTTGATCTCGGATTCTCGTCGTAATTCTGATGATCAGGACTTTAAAATTAGGACGAGAATCCAAGAATCCATTCTCGCAAAGATTCTCCTTAAAACAGATATATGCGAGAATCAAAGTATAGATTCTCGCAAACCTTTTAAAGGTAGATGTTCCGATTTTCAACTTGAAGTTTTCTATTCTACATGAAAGGTCATCCTTAAAAAAGTCGTGTTCAACCACAAGTTTGAGTTGCATAGCTATAATGGTTCTTATTTTAGACGCACAAGATGCTGTGAACTGTACCCATTGAGTAGTACACAAACTATATCAGTGGTTACCACCATTCGCGGTAATTCGACGTTATTTCATCGATTTCTCCGTAATTATACCGATTTAGGCCGTCAAATTTCAGTATGATGATGAGAAAAATACGAGCTTTCATATGATATGAAAATCTCCGTATGTTTGAAATAATTCTGTGTTACGAAAATGTGATTGGGTCATCTACCTTTAAGTTTATACACAAATTATAAATGTGGGGAGAATCTAAAGATTCTCGTAGTTATGTTGCGAGAATCTTAATGAATGGTTAAAGCTTTACACGAAATACTAATCCTGGATATGGTGATAGATAGTCAAGTTGCCAAAAATATCAATTTCCGAAGATACCAAAGTTCCTTGATTTTATTTTGGTCAATATGGAACAGATGAAGGAAGAAACACAAAGAACCCATACTTTAATGAGTATGCTCACTAGTTCATGAAGCTATAATGTTCCAGTATAGGGTGTCCTTAAAAAAAAGGTGCACGTGTTCCACGTCATTGACCTCATTGATGACGCGGTATTCGGTTGTAATCGTTATATAATCTGAAAGATAATTTAGTTGGCTTTCAAATACCGTTTATCTGATTGTGTTTACTTTTCTCGATCTACAGATATGATGTATCAGCAACGAGCATTAAAAATCAGGCTTGTGCCACTTTTAGACAAGTATGTTTTGAAGTAGAATACCGTATGTCATTTTCATCATTAAATATTTCGTATTTGGATTTGATGCTTATACGAGTTTCAAGATGACTATAGCCTTTGCTTTCATATGCTGTTTTTTGCCGAATTTGCTTGAGACTATCCAAAGATATGCTTGTTTGACTACGAGATAAAAATTCCATTAAAATGGAAAGTTGGCGGTCAAAAGGAAATTGCGATATAAGGCAAATAGAAAGAGCAAAAATAGCAACATTTGTAAATACGGCTTTTAGCTGCTTAAATTATGTGGCAGAAGAAGCAAGCGCATAGATGATAATTGTGCAAGATTCTTGCATGGCATTACTAGAAAGCAATATAAATTACAGCCATAGTTTAGTGATAAATAGTTTTGAATATATGTCATATGTATTCAATTTATTTGATCAATACATAAATCAATGTAGAAATAAATAAATGAGGTTTTTTTAAATACTTTTAAATAAATAGTTGAATAATTTTGTTAATAAATAATAATATAAATCGAAAATTAAATTTTTAATCGAAAATAAATGAATCAATAAACTAATGAATCAATACATAAATACACGCATATTAAAAATTAAAATATTAAAAATTACTTATAAAATAAAGAAATTAAAACAAATAAACATGAGAAAACATTAATAAATAAAAAATGATTAAATAAATAAATGAATAATTATGTAGATAATTAATAATATAAAAAGAAAATAAGGAAATATAGAAATATAGAAATGAATAAATTTTACATTCAATTTAAGTTTTAAATATGCCCGGTAAATATGTCATATATATTCAATTAATTTGATTAGAATTATATTCAATTTAATATGTCCAATATTCGTTAGTAAAACTATGGTTGAAGTAGAATTTATTTGTTTATTATAGAAAAAAATCCATTGAAATGGAATGGGGGCGATCCAAGAGAAAGAATCCATGTTTTGTAACCATTTTCTGAAGCATCTGTTCATTCTGTTGCATACCAAAATACCAGGGATATGGTGTATGTATCTTTCAAACAACAAAAAAACACCCCAAATCAAAACACAACAGTCTAAAAATAGTACAGGAAACCAATAAAGTTGATGTTTGTGCATGGAGGGGGGGGGGGGGGGCGGGGGGGGGGGGGGAGGTACCATCTGAAGAACAATCTAGGTATAATGACATCCGCAACTTATTAAACAACCCCAGGACAGACAGTTGGGAGATTTCTCTTTAGTCAAACAAGATAAGCTATTATGTCTCTCTGTTGGGAGTCTAATAACATCTCTCTGATTGAATCACCAAGGCTAAACAAATATAGCTTTGACTCCGTCACAGACTGCAGGACTGTTAAAATAAACTGCATAGGTACATGTAATTTACAAAAACTACAAAATAATTTCGACAATTTTCCATATACTAAAAACAAAATGGCAGCCTCCATGTATATATAGAAACACCTAAATGTCAAAGAATATGCAATCTGATGCTATAAGGTTGGCGGGCTTGGCCCGCCAACCAAAAAGTAGATCAAAGTTGTGCCAGTTTTTTAAATTAAATTATCCATGTGTAAAAGTGTTGCTATGTGTAATGCTTTGAAGCGTTTCTTCATAAAAATAGCACAAACATTACATTTGTCAACTTAATTCAAGAATATTTAAAGGATAATACGAATAAGACCTATAAAACGGCGTTTGAAAGGTAATTTAGTCATCATGAACCTCATATCAACATCATTTAGTAAATGGCCTACTCAACATTAAAGGAGCAAAATGACGATCATCTTTTTTAGTACCCGTGATTGATCAAGCATGTCGTTGGTTTGGGAAGAGCAATTGCAATCAAACAAACGGCACTTAAAACCCAACTAAATTATCTTTTAGATTATATAAGAATTACAGCCGAATACTGAGTCACCGATGAGGGCAGTGGCGTGGAACACGTGCACCTTTTTTAGGGACACCCGGTAGGCTTCCAAAAGATATCATCGTTAAAAAGAAGGAACAAACATTTGACTCATAGCATGGAACCTCTGATATACCTACATATTTTTATCAACCACTAAAATTATATAAATATAAGTAGCCTAGTGATCAAAATTGTTAGATATGAACATTAAAACACAGTTAATTAAGTCTCTTTTAAAGCAGTGAATTAGGCCTATTTCAATGGAAAGCGTTAATTTTAAATGTTGATGATATATTTACAAAAAACAAAAGGTAGGCTTCAACCAGGCCAGCATATCCCCTATGACATGAGCAATCTTATTCTACCATTTCAGACCATTTTAGCGCATAACGAAGACGCCTCTCCAGGTATGCGCAAATGTTTAACCTACGTCGTTCACGCACGTATCATAGCAAGTGACAATACATCATTGAAACCATGTGAGGAATGGACGGCATTCTGTTATCCTGGACATCTCGGTGGTAATTGTTTCTCTGTAAATTCGAGTGGTTTGGTGATAACAACAAATCGTCTGTTTCCGGTTAACGTTCAAAGGAGTAAAATACGTAAGTACGCACTACATAGCCCTCCTCGTAGGGCCACTATCCAGGGAAATACTATACTAAGATAGAATATAGAAACACTGAGTCAGCCATCCTCCAGCCGAGTCAAAAGAGTGACGGGTTCGGTTCTCGGGTTGGTCGGTTCTCGGAAGGGGAGCAATTTTTCTAGGATTATAGATAGAGTAGTCCTAAAGGTAGGACTACGCCCTACAGCGTGTCCCAAATACTGGGTCCGAAAACTGCAGTGCAGAACTTATATCTTGAAAACGTAGCTGCTTTGTATAATAATTATGGATATAAATGTATATTCTTAAACAGCTAAGAAAGTTTAAGCAATCTCATTGGTTCTCAGAGAAATCGGCGACATCTAGATGAGACAACTTAACACGGGGAGGTGGGGCTTACGTTTTAACAGTGCGCCTGACCTTCACAATGCGTGGTTTGCTCCATAACGCGCACTACTGCAGTGCGTCTTTTAGCGCTTTTCCTGCGTTTATGCCGGCGCCGCGACGCTTACGCATGGTTTACTCATCGCATGTGATTGGATGGAATGTTTGTGGGTTATTCGATCCTAGCAAGGGTAAAAGTTGTCAAATGTGGACAATAAAATGTACTTATTTCTTTGATAAATTTGTTAAAACGTAAACCCCACCTCCCCGTGTTAAGTTGTCTCATCTAGATGTCGCCGATTTCTCTGAGAACCAATGAGATTGCTTGAATAAAGATTGATTGAGTAACGTATGATTGTTTAAGAATGAGAATAAAGGTATTGTTTTTAGACCGTACCCGTGTTGTATTGTCTGACGACGCCGGCGTCGTTGTTCTACATAAAATAATACTATCGTCCGCATTTATGTCAGACAATATAACACGGGTACGGTCTAAAAACAATACCTTTATTCTCTAAATATACCTGCCCTTAATTGGTGAAATTGCGAGACAAATCGAATGGCAACTTTCTGAAATACAAAGCTTTCAATAGAGCATGGTCAGAACCAGTTTTTTCCCTTCAATTTAACAATAAACCACCATGCGTTTTCCCTGCATGGTGTTTATTCTCCGAAATAACTTATGTTTGGTAAAAAGGGGTTAAATTGCAGGTCTTTTCGATCAATATTCAGCATTAGGAATACCCATGCCATTGCAGTAGGCCTGTTATTGAAAATGTACAAAAACAGAATAACTGTTAGAGCGCCCTTATCATCATCATCATCATCATCGGTCGCCCTTGGACGGAATAGTGGAAGCAGCTAACACATATTGGTACCATGTAAATGTATTCATGATGAGCTGTGGAATATCACTTAGGTCAAGACCCATGTCCTTTGCAATGCTGTCAGGATAGGTAGTGTTTTTCCTGCCACGGTTAAAATAGCCATGTTTAGGAGTCCAAAACATCAAGTGGGAGAATAGGCTGGTCCTTAGTCATGTTAGTGCGTACGCAGTGACCTGCAAACTGTAGACTCCTCTTTCTCAAAGTGACTGACAGAGGAGGGATGTCACCATAAACCACTCTGTTGGTTTGTGGTCTCGCCAGCTGATGTTAAGTATTCTTCGAAGTAGCTGTGGGTAGCATCCATCAATTCTATCCTCAAACTTTTGAGGTTACCGTCCAGGTTTCTGAATCATACAGTCATGACAGTAGGATACTTTCTATGCATGCCCTGAAAACATGATTTTGACTTCCAGATGTTGTCAAGTTTGTTGCATGCAACCCATGCCTGAGCTTTCCGGCACCTGAAGTCATGTAATGAATCTGGTAGTGACGATCCTAAATACTTAATGTTGTCAGAGCCATTCAGAGTTTCAATATTGGATGTACACTCGTCAAAAGAAGTTCCTTGACACTCATTGAAGTTCAAATATTTCACATAAATATTTAATATAAATTAAACAATTGCATTCTCTATCATGTCTGTATGAAATTAAGATGTACGCATTCATGCATGGCTGAGCACATTCATTAAGCAATGGTAAGGTGCGTAAAAGGAAATTGCAAGAAATTAGCATTTACAGTCATTTGAATGGAGGGATTATCCAATTTTTTGCAATCTTCTTGCCATTGTCAAGTGAATGGGATTTGCCATGCATGAGTGATCATGTCTAAATTCCATGTTAAGCTGTTAGAGGATTACTTTCTGCTTATTTTGATATACAATTATATTTATATAATCATATGTATAATTATATATATTCTATTAAATATTAATTTAATTTAAGTGTCCAAGAACTTCTTTTGCCGAGTGTAGTAGGTATGTTCACAAGGAGGTTCTTGGTCTTTCCGACATTAAGATGGGCCCTACACAATTGGAGGCATCCTCTACACTGCTGCATGAGTTCTTCAGCTGAAGCAATGGATGATGCCATTGCATGTTAGTGCTATATCATCAGCAAAATCCAGGTCATGTAGGCGCATTTCGGGATATCTCCTGCTTTTTCTTTCCTCAACATGCTCAATGATGTTGCCAGTAGAGTCTTGGATGTCCTTCAAATCATGTCGCATGATATAGTCAAGCACTATTATGAAAAGGAAGGGGGCTAAGGTGTCTCCTTGAAGAACGCCTGCCTTAATCTGAAAACGCACTTATACCGTGCCTCTAATTCCTTTGATGAGATGAATGACTTAATAGCTGGTTTCCAATTCCTAAGAAATTGTTTGCTACAAAGAATGGCAGTGTCTCAGAAGGTTATTTATTGATTTTTCTAAACATTTCATAGATATTTGATCGTGTGCGCAGCCTTGAGTTGGGACCCCTTTGTGTGACATATGCTAAAAATGGAAAAATCACATGTTTTTTTGCTTAAAACAGTTTTAGCATTAAAACTATACATAGGAGTATAAGGAAGTATACATTTCCTGAAAGCATACAAATATCCATATCTCACAATGTAAATATCAAGATCATTATACAAGGTGGGCAGATAATATATAGGGTGCAAACATGAAGAAATGCACTAAAAATACAACATTTTCACTGGCCATATTCATACCTTGAAGTTTAAATTATAATCTATTAGCCTGCATAATTCAAAAGTTTACACTATAATTACAAGAAAAATGTTGCCACCTTTGTCTTAAAGGTTATAAAGGATACCTTGTACAGGGTGGTCAACATTTGTAACAATATAAGTATGTGAAAACGTATTTCTGAAATTGGTAGTTTTTATGATAATTATTATTTTTTAATGTATTTTTATCTTTTGGATGGGGCCTTTTTGCTTGTAAAGCGCCCAGGGACCAATGTTTTGGGCGCTATATAAATACATTATTATTATTATTATAAAGTTAACCGTTATCATAATTTAGTGTCATAATAAATTTTAAATTGACGTTTTGTAATAATATTGCACCAAATACAAACATATGACCAATAATCACCATGTTATACAGGGTGTAACAAGCAAAATGCACAGGTATGTTTATCGAGTCCTCAATCCACGCTTTTCTTCACTTTTTGCTTCTATTTTGATGAAAGCAATGATAATGAAATGAAATAGAACACACATGAAATGATCATGTTACAATTAGAAATGTTGCCTGGATATACATACTAAATTTTATATGGATAATAACATCATATACAGGGTGTTACAAAATAAATCACATGCGATCTAACGGAGCGCTTATTTTTACTGCCATAACAAATTTTGAGTATGGGTAAAAACAATGGGTATTCAATAATAGTGCAAGTACCTTTGTCCGACAATGATCAACAGACTATTAACAATGACGCCGATGGACTCAAGCCCCCGCCAAGGCTTTCCACATCTAGCTACGTGCCGTAAGTCTTCTAAAATTGATAAAGATGTCACAAATTTCAAGATTGCGCGCATGCAATATGCACACCGTGTAACCGTATAGTAGCGATTGAACTCACTCGGCATGCATGCAGTAGAGCGCCGGCATACCTTATAAATGTTAGGCTGTTATTTGTCTGGTAATAGCAAAGTAAACATACCACACTTACAGAATGTAAAAGGGACTTGTTGGGCTGGTATCGCAATATTTATACTGTGTCACTCCATGAAGTGGTAATTTATTTTTAGATATTATGCACAAGTGTATGAATTGTTATCAGTATAAATAAATTAATCGGTTTACTCCTTATCGGTACACAACAACCAAACTCTCCGATATTCTACCTAGCATGTCTGTCAATGAGTGATGTATGTTGTATTTCATTGCGTGTCTGTGAGATTTAGCTCCTCATCCTCTGCGGCTCTCCATAGCACTCCTGTTAACTCCTAATCGGTACACAACAGCCCGATCTCTCTGACATTCCACATATAAAGGGTTCAACAAAAGAAAGTATACACTTTGTTTATGTCATTTTGAGTAACATTCAATTTTTTTTGACCAAACAAGCTAGATAGGCATTTAGATGAATCTTTTAAGCATAATTTGATACCAAATTTGCCCCCTAACAACAAAGATAAATCATGATTAGCACCATTTAAAGAAAATTAGTCACTTTTCAAAAGTCACATTTTCAATATACTACGCGGGAAGAAAAGACCGCATGTTACCTGTCCATAATCAAATAGCCCGCTCGTTCAGGCACAACCCAACGCATCCCCACTGTGTGATCAATATCCATGTCATTCCCGGCCATTCAAAGTGCCATGCACAGCATTTTCTCGCGGCTTGCGTGCGTTGAAAATGTGACTTTTGAAAAGTGAACAATTTTCTTTAAATGGTGCTAATCATGGTTTATCTTTGTTGTTAGGGGGCAAATTTGGTATCAAATGATGCCTAAAAGATTCATATAAATGCCTATCTAGCCTGTTTGGTCAAAAAATTGAATGTTACTAAAAATGACATAAACAAAGTGTATACTTTCTTTTGTTGAACCCTTTAGTATGTACTGTATATTGATTATCAATAAGTGAAGTGAAGTGAGTGAAGTATTTCATAGCGTGTCTATGAGATTGGATCCTCCTTTTCCAAATCCTCCCCTCCTCCACCAGCACCCGTTGATCAATTCGTCGCTGTTCTGACATAACGACACATCACAACAGAATTAAGTAAAGTGATGTGTCGTTATGTCAGAACAGCGACGAATTAATTGCTCTCAATTAGAACTTGAATAATTAAGACATTATTTTTTGGATGATATGGAAAGAATATCGTTTTTCAACTTGTGATTACCTATTATACAGCTTACTATATTGCAGTGAGGGCGCTGTTAACGGCTAAATCTATCGACGACGCTGAATCTATGATTGCAAAAACTCAGGACAATATGGCTACAGGAATGAGGTATGATTGAAAATATTATCAAAGTGGTTTTTAAATAGCGCTGACCAGCTGTCGAAATGTCGTATCATTTCTCTTGGATGCTCTAGATGGCGACATATCATTCAGTTTTTGAAAAAGGTATGTGTATCAAAATACAGCCAATAGCGTAACATTTTCACAAATAACTTTCTATTTTGACAAATGAAATGAAATCTTTTTCAATGCTGTGCAGTTCAGAATGCTTAGCAGTACAGTTTCTCCTCAAAACAAACAGTGCCGAACAGGTGTTAAAGTAATTAACACCTGTAGGTCTTCTGACTTCCACCTCATAATACATGGTACAGATAGGCATAACTTGGCCACATGTATTAACAAGAAGTTGAATTCCAACTTTAAATAAAACTTAAAAATGTGTTATTTAAAAAATAAAGGGTCTTTTTAAGAAGAAAAAAGGACTGAATTGAAAGTCACATCAATTGTTCTACTTGCAGGAGGATTCTCTTAAAGACCCTCGTTCAACAACATTATAAATATTTCATTGCAATGTAAATGTCAACGGGAACCAGTAGACACTGGTGACAGAAAACAGTGGTCATATGATGAAAGTGAAGCTTGCTCGTTATGACAAAGCATTACTGTAACAACTCTAAGGTTACATCAACGTACCGTGTTTGGGAAGGGGGAAATGAGTGTTTTTTTATTTTTATTTTTTATTTTTATCATTATTTTTGAGGACCTCTTCGTATCAGATTTGAAATGTAAGTCATGCCGGATTTGGGTAGGTTTTTGTTGTTGTCGTTTTGCTGTTGTCTTTTTTAGCTTTAAAAATAAAATGTTGTATTACGAATCTTTATTGGGAAACATCGCACGCTGTTTTGGTAGCGTTCTTCTGATATCGTCGATCGCATCACGTACTGTCGTATCTCACGAAATAGTTTCGAAAACAATCGCTCTTGAAATACTTTCATAAATGAATCATGTCTGTTACTTTGTGCGTAAGAAAAACATCATTTGTATGAAGGGTTTTTTTATCAAATTATATGACCTTTTCCATCTTAAATATGGTATCAAAGTGATCGATCTCTACGTGACAAGGTATTTCCATATCTGCGGCCGATTTTTGCGATAGTACGATGATCGTATTAGAGATACGACAGTATTGAATTTACATAACAGATACGACAGCCTGTGAAATTATCAACGACCTTAAACTATTAAAAGAAGACAAACACGTACGATTGTTTTTTAACTGAATAAGCAATTATAAAAATGACTGCATCACGTTTTATGTTGTTAAATTAATTTTCCCGCGGCCTCAAACGAGTCTGAAAAGGTAAATACTAAAATGATGTACTAATTTTTATTTCAAGTGTTTCATTTGCATATACATGTACATCAAAGGCTACCATTGAGCACTTCTTAGCAAACATCGAAATTGCTCCAACTGATGATCAGGCCCTCTACGGTCAGGTAAACTATGACGTCAAGAGAATACCAGTGGCTAACAGTAAAGAGGATGGCTTTTACTATCACTTTAATAGGTTTGTAAGAACAGCAACAGAATTCAACTCTATATAGCTCCGAATTGGCGAAGTCAGGCTCCTTACAGCAGTGAATAATACAAAAGGAATAGTTCTCGCCAATTTGGAACTGATTTAACTACACAGGGTGAGTCAAAAAACATTGTGCACGATTTGAAACGCCCATTTGACCTTGATGTGTGCATTGAACCGTATATTTATTGTTGTCCGTGTAAGGCGGTGTTAATCTAGTTTATCCTCCCAAAAAATGAAAGTAATCGATTAAAGAATAAGCAAACTGTGGCAAGTTTTGTAAACTGACAGTGTTTTTCGCCATTCCTATGGGATTTACGCAGTTAAGACATGAATATTACTGCAGCATGATGGTATGGAGTGAGAGTGATAAAGCACCATCATCCTAAACAAAGGAGGATGTGGCGTCCTAAGTGCCCTGTAACAGGTGATGCTTGTATTCAGATGTGTCTTTTCATTGGACAACTCGGTATCAGATGATTAGCTACTTACCCCATGGTGAAATAATGATTTTTCAGGAACATTTTGACAATTCACATGATTAATTTGAGTGATAATGACCATATAGCAAAACCAATTTTACTGTGTGTAAGTCCCATAGGAATGGCGAAAAACGCGGTCAGTTTACAAAACTTGCCACCGTTTGCGTATTCGTCAGTCGATTACTTTCATTTTTAGGGAGGATAAACTAGATTAACACTGCTTTAAACTGACAAAAAGAAATTAATGGTTCAATGCACGCATCAAGGTCAAATGGCCGTTTCAAATCGTGCACAATGTTTTTTGACTCACCCTGTAGATGACTATGTGAAATTGTAGCTCAAACGTAATGTAAAATCTTCGATACAATGCTGTTGTGTTGCCAATCCAAACAATAAAGATTCTTATCCAGAAGAATCTAAAAAAGATGTGCACGATTTGAAACGGCCATTTGACTTTGGTGCGTGCATTTAACCATGGAATTGTTGTTGTCTGTATAAAACGTTGTGAACATAATTTATCCTCCCAAAAAATGAAAGTAATTTTTGGGGATGATAAACTAGTTTAACAACGCTTTATACAAACAACAACTCCATGGTTCAATGCACGCATCAAGGTCAATTGGCCGTTTCAAATCGTGCATAATTTTTTGATTCACCCTGTATTATAGTGGGTGTGTGTGGTTTCGTTTTAGATGTCAACAGACGATTTGATTTTTGACTGATTGTCAGCTAATGTGCACTAGGCCTATATATTATTATGCTGGTTCCCTGCATCTATGGGCTCCACACAACTTATCCATAGATGCAGGTACGCGCCGATTTCCACTCGAAGCTGATTTGCTGGCATAAAAGTCATGCATGTTCATGATTGACCAAAAAAGAATCCACAAATAAATTCGATCAAGCCAGCGTCACGCTTAGAATGATAACAAATTGCTGATTGGCACAAATTACACGTGTATCTGCGCTAACCACAGCGCCGGACTTCACACGCACATGCACGTATGTCATAGCGCGTTCATCGCGCCGTAGCTATGGCAACGCGACAATGCATTCAGCGTTCGATGCGGTATCTCAGCTACTATTAACACACATAATGTCGTAAGACCCAACGCATTTGTACTGTGCGATCGATAGCACCGTCAATCCTGGCTAATACACACACCCCGAGAGACCCCAATTGGTCCTTTCTTCCTGTGCTGTGTATTGGAAATGCGACTTTTGAAAATGGGATATTTTTCTTTAAATGGTGCTAATCATGGTTTATCTTTGTTATTAGGGGGCAAATTTGGTATCAAATTATGCCTAAATTATTCATCTAAATGCCTATTTAGCCTGTTTGGTAAAAAATAATGACTGTTACTCAAAATGACATAAACAAAGTGGTATATTTTCTTTTGTTGAACCCTTTATAACATACATTTTCAGATATGCCCGAATTCCAGGTGTGAACGAATGTGACGAACCAAGCTCAGACCACAGAAAAACTCGTGTTGAGGAATTACCCGTGCCTGGTAATCTTAATGATATGTTGTCGATCATAGGAGATACTAAGGATGAACAATTTCCAATATATCGATCTGGCAAAGCACCCGATTATCTATTTACGAGTGCTACAGGTAAGGTATGGCAATAATCATCCTCATTCAAACCGTACTTTATAAGGCGACGAACGAACCCTGTTCTACTGATTTGTCGACTTCTCTTCGCCTCTTGGATAGGGTCGATTTCTTGTGTTTTTTGTCTCGCCCTGATGTAATCAGAAAGAGACTATGTTATCACTATTTCTGTCCGGCGTCTGGCGTATGCCGTATGCCGTCCGCCGTCCGCCGTCCGCCGTCAGCCGTGTGCTAAGAAATACCTTTGTGACGCGATATCTGGAGATCCGTAAGGCCTATCGTGATGGGACTTGGTGGAGGGAAGGGGGGTGGTGCGTTCTGTTGCTGATTGATTTTTCAAGGTCATCGGGGGTCATACAAGGTCATCGGGGTCAAATATGCTTAAAACTTTTGAGACGCGTTGTGACGCGATATCTCGAGATCCGTAAGGCCTATCTTGATGGGACTTGATGTCAGGGAAGGGGGTGGGGTGTTCTTTTGCTGATTAGATTTTCAAGGTCATTGGAGGTCATTGGAGGTCATCGGGGTCAAATATGCGGTCAAATAAGATCCGTAAGGCCGATCTTGATGGGATTTGGTGGAGAGAAGGGGGTGGTGTGTTCTTTTTGCTGATTAAATTTTCAAGGTCATTGGAGGTCATTGGAGGTCATCGGGGTCAAATATGCGGTCAAATAAGATCCGTAAGGCCGATCTTGATGGGATTTGGTGGAGAGAAGGGGGTGGTGTGTTCTTTTTGCTGATTAAATTTTCAAGGTCATCGGAGGTCATTCAAGGTCATCGGGGGTCAAATATGGGGTCAAATAGATCAGTAAGGCCTATCTTGATGGGATTTGGTGGAGGGAAGAGGGATGGTGTGTTCTTTTTGTTGATTAAATTTTCAAGGTCACCAGAGGTCATCGGGGTCAAATATGGGGTCAAATAGATCAGTAAGGCCTATATTGATGAGATTTGGTGGAGGGAAGGGGAGTGGTGTGTTCTTTTTGCTGAATAAATTTTCAAGGTCATCAGAGGTCATTCAAGGTCATCGGGGGTCAAATAAGATCCATAAGGCCTATCTTGATTGGATTTGGTGGAGGGAAGGGGGATGGTGTGTTCTTTTTGTTCTTAATTTTTCGGGGTCATCGGGGGTCAAATATGGGGTCAAATAGATCAGTAAGGCCTATCTTGATGGGATTTGGTGGACGGAAGAGGGATGGTGTGTTCTTTTTGTTGATTAATTTTTCGGGGTCATTGGGGGTCAAATATGGGGTCAAATAGATCAGTAAGGCCTATCTTGATGGGATTTGGTGGAGGAAAGGGGGGTGGTGTGTTCTTTTTGTTGATTAATTTTTCGGGGTTATTGGGGGTCAAATATGGGGTCAAATAGATCAGTAAGGCCTATCTTGATGGGATTTGGTGGAGGGAAGGGGGGTGGTGTGTTCTTTTTGTTGATTAATTTTTCGGGGTCATCGGGGGTCAAATATGGGGTCAAATAGATCAGTAAGGCCTATCTTGATGGGATTTGGGGGACGGAAGAGGGATGGTGTGTTCTTTTTGTTGATTAATTTTTCGGGGTCATCGGGGTCAAATATGGGGTCAAATAGATCAGTAAGGCCTATCTTGATGGGATTTGGTGGACGGAAGAGGGATGGGGTGTTCTTTTTGTTGATTAATTTTTCGGGGTCATCGGGGGTCAAATATGGGGTCAAATAGATCAGTAAGGCCTATCTTGATGGGATTTGGTGGAGGGAAGAGGGATGGTGTGTTCTTTTTGTTGATTAATTTTTCGGGGTCATCGGGGGTCAAATATGGGGTCAAATAGATCAGTAAGGCCTATCTTGATGGGATTTGGTGGACGGAAGAGGGATGGTGTGTTCTTTTTGTTGATTAATTTTTCGGGGTCATCGGGGTCAAATATGGGGTCAAATAGATCAGTAAGGCCTATCTTGATGGGATTTGGTGGACGGAAGTGGGATGGGGTGTTCTTTTTGTTGATTATTTTTTCGGGGTCATCGGGGGTCAAATATGGGGTCAAATAGATCAGTAAGGCCTATCTTGATGGGATTTGGTGGACGGAAGAGGGGTGGTGTGTTCTTTTTGTTGATTAATTTTTCGGGGTCATCGTGGGTCAAATATGGGGTGAAATAGATCAGTAAGGCCTATCTTGATGGGATTTGGTGGAGGGAAGGGGGTGGTGTGTTCTTTTTGTTGATTAATTTTTCGGGGTCATCGGGGGTCAAATATGGGGTCAAATAAATCAGTAAGGCCTATCTTGATGGGATTTGGTGGACGGAAGAGGGATGGTGTGTTCTTTTTGTTGATTAATTTTTCGGGGTCATTGGGGTCAAATATGGGGTCAAATAGATCAGTAAGGCCTATCTTGATGGGATTTGGTGGACGGAAGAGGGATGGTGTGTTCTTTTTGTTGATTAATTTTTCGGGGTCATCGGGGGTCAAATATGGGGTCAAATAGATCAGTAAGGCCTATCTTGATGGGATTTGGTGGACGGAAGAGGGATGGTGTGTTCTTTTTGTTGATTAATTTTTCGGGGTCATCGGGGGTCAAATATGGGGTCAAATAGATCAGTAAGGCCTATCTTGATGGGATTTGGTGGAGGGAAGGGGGGTGGTGTGTTCTTTTTGTTTATTAATTTTTCGGGGTCATCGGGGGTCAAATATGGGGTCAAATAGATCAGTAAGGCCTATCTTGATGGGATTTGGTGGACGGAAGAGGGATGGTGTGTTCTTTTTGTTGATTAATTTTTCGGGGTCATCGGGGGTCAAATATGGGGTCAAATAGATCAGTAAGGCCTATCTTGATTGGATTTGGTGGAGGGAAGGGGGGTGGTGTATTCTTTTTGCTGATTAAATTTTCAAGGTCATCGGAGGTCATTCAAGGTCATCTGGGGTCAAATAAGATCCGTAAGGCCTATCTTGATGGGATTTGGTGGACGGAAGAGTGAGGGTGTGTTCTTTTTGTGGATTAATTTGTCTAGGTCATCAGAGGTCATCTGGGGTCAAATAAGATCCGTAAGGCCTATCTTGATGTGATTTGGTGGAGGGAAGGGGGTTGGTGTGTTCTTTTTGCTGATTAAATTTCCAAGGTCATCAGAGGTCATCTGGGGTCAAATAAGATCTGTAAGGCCTATCTTGATGTGATTTGGTGTAGGGAAGGGGGTTGGTGTGTTCTTTTTGTTGATTAAATTTTTCAAGGCATTACATCCCTTGCATTAACTACAATGCATACCTCTGTGACAGTGCTACATTGTATCATATGTTTCATCATCATTTCTTTCAAGTCACTTTTGATGAACAGGCGAGACGCGCCGTTCGAGAACCGCCTTGTATTATTAACTTCGTGGAAATATTAGTGAATTTTCTTTCAAAATTTTCAAATATTGTCCAAATTCGAAAAATCTTTCAAGCATTTACAATATTTTTCTAAAATTTAAAAAATTCTCCAAATATTTTAAGAAATTTAGGGCATTCCTCAATTCGACAAATTATGGGTCGGTCGGGCCCGTATAATCAGCTATTCCCTTGGCAAATGGGCATAGTACTCAATTTGAATACATATTTATAATAATTAAAGCACCTTACCAAGCAAACAGCCTCAAGGCGCTGCACAGAAAAATCTTAAAAACTACAGAATTTTTTTAATACTACAACAGGATATATGCTCAAAATATACAATCAATATAACTATCAATTAATATACATGCTAAAATAATCCAAAACCAGAGAGTCAATACAAATATATAACTCAGTAAAATACGATATATAAGTAAAAACTACCACACATTTTGACCAGCAAACAATGTGGCAAACTCAGATGAAAAATACATATTCAAAACCAGTATATACAAATTTAAATACAAGTTTTAAGAATTGCACATACACATGTCATAATTTTCACACCAGGGAATGAACAACATTGCTATTTATGACTAGCAATTAACAGATACAAATGTGTGTGTACATAAAACACATTTATATACAGTTCTAGCTAATAAGGGCAATGTTGTACATTCTCCTTTGTTAATATTTATTCAAAGTGAGTATTTTTCAATTGAAACCATGTAATAATTAAACACTAAACCCTTGATAATCTCCAGACACTCCATAACTGTACAATTTATCATTCCAGGTGTGTTTGACTTGGTAGAATCTACTCTATCTATCTACATGGACAATCCTTCTGGTAGCACACAAGGGCCTGTCATGATAATGCCCATATCAAACAGACAACGGTAGACATCTGCGTATACAACAACACACATGATAAGAAGGCAACAATACTTTATTGAGCTAAACAAAGAAGGTCTGAAAAAGACAATCTCACTACATGTGTGTATTGTGAGATAATTATAAAACATGGAATCAAATATTGCCTTGGGGAACAGTTCCATTTATACTCCATGAGGTTTTTATCGAGACTGATTAATTTGAAAAATATCGTGACCCGTACATCGTCCAGCAAGGTATTACTTATCGAGCAGCATTATATCTCATGTCTAAATATAACGAAGGACAAATGGTGCGGACGTGCGGTATGAAAATAGAGCTTCGGGTTATATATTTTAATTATTGTCCCGTCGTATACGAGTATATAAGATATAGATACCACTCTCGATAAACATTATTATCTTGGTGTATTTTCTTAAAATCAGTATTATTAGCTACAAGACCCGCTTAGCAGCGCTTTATATTGGTGCCCTAAAATCCGGCTCCAAATTTAAATATTCGCCTTCCATCAAAGCTGGTTGCTGTATGAAATAATTCTCGTGTGCAACTAACCTGCTGTATTACAACGCCCATTAAGTAGTTTAAACGCATGAGCGTGGATGTAATTTGCAACATAATGGAAACTCACCCATGCAGTTAGCAAGTAGTACAGCTCGATCGTACACGCCCCGAATTTAAATATACAACCAGGCAATCCTCTCGTAGTAATTGATAACAATAGGATTACCAGACCGAATTAATAGCGCTCCTAAGCGGGCAATTTATGTCATGGGTTACTAGTAAGTAAAAATATATATATTGAGCCCAAAATGTATCGGAGTCTCTATAATTTTCATCGAGTATATATAATTTGAATTGTTCCCTTACAATAATGCTTTGAAGACAGCTTTAGTGATTAGAGACTAATATGGTGTATTGATTATCTTTTAGGCTATCCAAAAAGACATTCTTTAATTTACTACAGGATACAAGGTTATAAATATCAGCTACTTCAGGAATATTATCTGAGGTCACCACGAAAATATCTTGAAGTGAGTGGTATCCCATATTAAGTGAACAAAATCAGTTAAAATTTGGTGTCGTTCTTACAAAACCAAGTTATACTACTATATATGGTTGACTTGGTCACATAATGTATGAGCTCATGGAAGAGTTTACAAAATTGTCTTAACGGTATAAAGTTGCTCTAACGTAATCATAACGTTACTTATAATGATACTAATAATACAGGAAATTGAAACTATTATCAATAGACCGAAGCTTAAAACTCTCTTCAAGTAAGAGACATTAATAACACTTTCCACGCGGCTATCAGTTTTACCATGAACAAAACAGATTTGTCAGAAACCTTTCCCAACTTTCAAGGTCTTTCTCAATGATTACTGAACCAATACTAGGCATGTTTGTACTTAAACCAATGCATTTCTCATGGTGATTCCAAATATGATAATGAAATTCAATAATTGCGACATTTTTGAAAAATTTTGTGAAATTTTGGAATGTCGTCTGCAGCCGCCTGTCGCGTGGAAAGTGTTTAAAATATACATTGTACAACTATTTTGCCCACTGCGGAATAAATTAAATTAAATTAAATTAAATTATGGAGGTGGAAAGATTATTCATTTACATCATTGCAAAGGGTGAACACGCCTAATCTCTTTTTCAATCCGTTAGAGCAGGCGTGACCTTATTTTATTTATAATTCGGTTTCTGATTTGACCTTGATACCCACCCCCCCCCCCCCCCCCCCCCCCCAAGTATGTCAGGGAATCATGGGGATTCACGTGGAACGATAATCATTCAGGCATGATATTCATAGCAGGTGAAAAAATCTTAATTCTTTGAAATTTTCCAAAAAAACACAGCACACTATTATGCTGAATGAACTTTAATTGTGCTAAATAAATGCAAATTTAAGCAAAAATCTACAAGCCTGTATTCTACCGTTAACGCATTATTGGGACCTAAATAAAACGTTATCCACAAGATATGCCACTATTTAATACATCCCGAAGGAAAATAACGAAACATTATCTCGCGGGAATTGTGATAAATACATTGATGTAACATAATATACTACAGTGCCACAGAGCATAAATACCCAAATATTGAATTATAAATAAAGTGCCTCCTGAGTGTTGTACAACCATGACAATTTCAACCTTAAGTATGAGTGTGTATCATTATTTTATAATCAAAACAGCTTTGTTTAAAATCACTATTTGTTGTCCTCAGCATTATTACATATTTCTTATTAAACCTGATTTCGGATTGGCCAATGCTTGATTATCCATACACGCTAATCCAACCAGCTACTGGCTACTTGCTTTTATGACCTTGGCTATTTAGACTTAGTACAGGCCTTTATGTCGGTACCTGTATATTATATAGGCTTGCATGTCAGCACACCCCCACCTAAAGTAACATACACTACTTATGCTTAAAACCCTTGACTGCACACTGATGAATGGCATTTCAAGTTTCCTGCATAGCGAAGATATCAAAACATTGGTCCCTTTCTTAGCGTGAGTAAGGCTATTCCACTGGGTTACGGTGCGAATGAAGAATGATTCCTTGTGTGCATTCAGTATTCTCGTACTAAACACGGTTTTAGCTTAAACTAAACTTTAACTAAACGCGTGTCTAACTTAAACGTGAGTTTATCCTTTAAACGACGTATTTATGCAGGGATCAGTGTGCAGCTTGAACCTACCCTCCTCAAGGTTAGTCAAAGATAAGACGCCTAATCTTTGCCTAGTAATATTTTTGGAGAGGTGAATCTTGAACTAATTTATACATTGGACAGGTGAATCTATGGTGAATCTTCACCCTATATTTCAACTTCTCCCCACATATTACTATTGAACGAACATGGTGCACTGAGGTGAATCTTCACCCTGCAAATTGCAGGATAGACCTAATCTTGACCTAATTTATCCTGAAGAAAGGTGAATACAGGTGAATGCTTGAGGAGGGTAGGTTCAAGCTGCACATTGATCCCTGCATTAACAAAACACGATTTTAAACTCTGTAAATCTCGTTCCCAGAGTGGTCCTGCGTTGATTGTATACATGTATTTAATTCATTGTGGCCCTAATGGAATACAATAAATATCGACCGAATGCCTTAAATACACGGTACTTTTAAAGACTACGCGATCCGCACGTCAGCTTGCACCGGGCACGGATGAGTGATCATTCAAGGCATACAGTTGGTGCGCGAGTTTAGTTCAACACGCATTAAACTACCCCCGTACCCATATTTAAAGTTAGACACATTTCGGCGAGTTAGACGCGTGTTTAAAGGGACACTAAGAGATGTGTTGGAGGCAGCGCCCTCAATAATGATAAAAACTGAGATTAGTTTATTTTTATAATTGTATTACATGTATGAACTTACACCTATAAGGATTAAGAAAAATCAGCTCTCTTTGTACAAGAAAACGTCGATTCAAAAATACTTATCCTGCGGGATAAGTATTTTTATTTCAAACAGTGTTCGGCTCAATTTTCTTCCTGATCGCCTCAATTTAGGATACAGCGCCAACTTGTGTCGTGTATTTTCAACCGGAAATGCCTTTTAGGAAAGGTCAAATTTACGTTACCAAACGAACAAAGGCGTTGTAACATTAGGAAACGAAATCAAATGGTCAAAGCCAAGCTTTAAAAAGATCGATTTGAACAGAAAATTAGCGATAATCAGAAGAAGAAGGGGGTAAAAGGGAACCCGTATACCCCGAAAACGCAACGGGCGAGGAAAAGTGATGCCTGGAAACGACATTAAATGAACAATCATCACACCGAGAATTACGAATGATGGTCCCATTTGACGTTGCTAATGAATTTGAAGCAATCAAACAAGAGATGAACGCTACTATCAGCAGATAGTCATGAGAATTCTAATAGATGCGTAAGTAAATTTTATCACTTGGTTTGGAAAGTGCGATACCTCGTTGATTTTTCGCATAAATTATAGGCATGAATATGATCATAAAATCTTGAAAATAAAATATCTCTTTGAAATTCAAAATCAAAATGGAATAAATGTAGAGCGTACGGTATCGGTAGTAGGCCTAATTTATTTTGATGCTTTGTTGTCAACGGCAAATTGAAGGTCCATGCTGACCTATAGCCTCGGTAAATTAATAATTGAACGAACATCACGAACGCAGTACAAAGATGAACGCGCCCGGAATATCACACGAATTGTTGTGCGTGCTTTACCCAATTGTACGCGATCGGCGATACGCTGCTTAGTTGTGTTCGTTCAATTATTAATTTCTAGTTCTAGTACAACAAATCATTAGTGTTATTTCAACTTATTTGTCATCAGTTGGTATTATTCATCATAGGGTGTTTTGCATGTTTCACTATTTGTCCCCATCAGTGTTTTCACTCACCCTATACAAAGGGTGATACCCTTCACTTAATCACTTTTTACTTTCACCCTTCAATTTTTTTTCTCAAGAGTGACAAATGTTGAAAATGTCATTGTTTTACTACCCAAAACACTGAACGACAAATCATACTTAGTACTAATAGGACTCCAGCTTCTTGTACATGATGTAGGTGGGTGCTGTTCAATATCTAATAGCTCCAGTATTATTTGCGCTAGGGCTGTGACAATTGAGAGTAAAATGTCACAAGTTGTCGGGGGGGGGGGGGGGGGGGGGGAGTGCCGTGTTTTTCTGCTTACAACGGGAGCTATATTGCGCATTATCAAAGTTAGAGCAACTGGCAAAACTTCGCAAAAATTATTATCGATTAGGACTTAGGTCACGAAAGGTCATAGGTTATTCTGATATCTGCAACAACAAAACCACACAAAACAGCGAGAGCAGCGAACTAAATCAGGTGTTGATTACGATTACAACGTCAAAAGTTGACATTATGAGAGGTTTAGTGACTTTGTTGTTAGTAATAAGCATCTATAGGCTAAAAGCAACCAAACCTCCCAAATTACCCCATGGACAGCCAGCAATTTCCCTGGGTTTATTTCTCAAGGGTGAAAAACCAAAATGATGGCCAGAATGTGTGCTCGCGCAGTGTTTTGGGCAGTAAAACAATGAAATTGTCACATTTTTCACTCTTGAAAAAAATGTTGAAGGGTGAAAATTAAAAGTGAAGGGTATTTCACCCTTTGTATAGGGTGAGTGAAAACACTGGACAGCATAGCATGATCCGTGAGCATGAGGATGATATTTGAAACAGACTGTCATGATCATGATGGCTGTAGCCTGTGGTGACGTGATAGTATTAGATTTTTTTAGAAGACTGTAGGACAGTACAACTACAATATGCAGAATTCGGAAAAAGTAATTAATTCGCTCGGCTCGGTACGGCAGAACCTTTATTTCTAACAATCTGTTTATTATTATTGGTTTGTTGGTCCACTGCTAGTGAGCCTAGTCACACGAAACATGATCCCCAGATTTATATATAACCAACAATTGGGCATCTCCATTAGTCTAACTCTAATAATATTAATAATAATAGTGCTCTTATCATGCTTTGACTAATAGACTTAGGCCCTATACTTATATAGACTCTAGAAATTAGTGAAGTCCAAACCATGTGTTATTCAAAACAAAAAATTGTCGATCATAGCGTCATGATCCGAACGCTTGCGATTGCTTGCGATCATTACAAACAAAGCTAGGTTGAGAGTTTCCTTGCATGCAGTGCGTTCCAAAACAGTCGCAACAGTGTAGGGTGTGGGGTCTTGTTGATTAGGGCCCGCAATTGGTCAATTACCTATTTGTTTACAAGTAGGCCTACGTCACATCTTCTGGTTTTACTGCGCCCAGGGCCGTCAGCAACTTTTGCCCAAGGGGGGGTGCGTTTTCACGATTTTTTACCGGAAAGGGGGGTGCGTTTTCACGATTTTTTACCGGAAAGGGGGGTGCGTTTTCACGATTTGTTACCGGAAGTAGTAGTATGACGTCAGAGTGTTAGTGTTGCAGCACGCTGACGATGCGAGCACCTCTGGCGCGAAGCCAATAACGGGTGGGGTCCAGGGGCCCGCCGCGTTATGGCCCCTGGTGGGGGTCCAGGGGCGAAGCCCCCGGAAGCTCTGAGCATTACAGCGAATTTCGGACACAATTTTCTTGTATCTTGCCATCGTTGACCCCATTTTCCATTCATAAAACAACATGTTACCCTAAAAAATAAAAAAAATAAAAAAAGAGATTTTCAAGGGGGGTGCGTCCGCACCCAACGCACCCCCCCTTCTGACGGCCCTGGCGCCCTTGCCATTGCGAATGACGTGGATATGCAACAGTCGCATGGGACCCTGGGGAATCGTATACACTGTGATCGACAAACTTTTGTTTTGATTATAGCACTATACTCTGTTTTTTGGCCATCTCGAGACAGTGACATAACTTAACAGGCACAGCTTTTACGCATGCATGTGTATCTTCTGCCTTTCAACGCTCGTGTTTGTACGCCAGCGCCACAAGTAAGCGCCCACGTTATGTGCCGCAATTTAGAATACGCTGATATGTCACTGTCTCGAGATGGCCAAACAGAGTATAGGCCTATTTTTAATTTTTAAATAAAAATTACATTTTCTTCAGAGTTAAAATTAAATAGTTATAAATAAAATAAAGACCTACAATATTTATAGGCCTTTATTTACAGTTTCACTCTATAGGTAAATTAATAATTGAACGAACACAACTAAGCAGCGTATCGAGTACATTGCGCGTGAAGCGCGCACAACCATTCGCGTGATAATTTTGGGCGCGTTTATTTTGCGTTCGTGATGTTCGTTCAATTATTAATTTACCTATTATAGTACAACAGGTCAAGTCATATCGTAATTTGGTGATCATTTGGTAATTATATAATAATAACCCATACCAGTGATGTGATGTGATGTGATATTTTAAAGGAATAAAAAAGAATATCTGAATCAATTCTTATGCCTATAATTCAACATTGTATCAACATTTGTCCATGTATTGTATAGGGATGCGAAGGTTAAATGCATCATTATGTTGACTTCACTGATATGTTGGCCTAATTATACGTAGATAGCAAAATTAATGACATGTGATCAGAACTTAAATACATTATAAGGACTCGTGACTCGGACTCGAACATGAAGGACTCAGACTCGGTCTCGGACTCGGACAGTAAGGACTCGGACTCGAGAGGTAAGGACTGGGACTCAGGTAGGGTGGACTCGACTACAACAGTGACGGTGACTGACCCATACGGGTCGGATATTAATACTACAGTGAAAGCAATCCAAAAATAACATTTTTTTTGTGGCATGGCCATTTGGTAATTAAATGGTATAAATGTGTTTTATATATAGCATGAAATATTGACACAGGCAGAATTTGGAATAATTCATTCGGTAGAGCTCTCGTAATACCAATCCCTGTTCTGTTTATTGTTTGCTTGCTTATATTGCCCTGCTACTGCCAGTCACAAGAGACATGCTCCCTGCACGCGGTACTAATATTCCGTCAATTGCCCACTCCTACCAGACGAAAACTTGCATAGGCTTAGACAGTGGGAGTCAGTGTTCGAATTAAGGAAAAAAATCAGGTTATCCAGCGGATAACCATGATATAAAATCACTAAATCAGGTTATCCGCCAACATTTTTGGTTATCCGCCAAAGTCAAGATTTCTCGGGAATTTCAGAGGTATCCGTATACGAAACGAAAAAGCACATTTAATCTTATACCACACGACACATTCTAAAAATATATATGGGAAGAGTTCAAGTGTTGCTTGTAATTTTTTAACTTCTTGGGAAGAGAAGTGTTGCTTGTAACTTCTTAACGAAGCATCGTACGAAGAAACTACAAAAAAATTAAAAAATGTTTTTTTTGTTGGCGTCCGACGGATAACCAGCATTGAATTTTAGGTCTTCCGGCGGCCATTTTGGGCGTAAAAACGCCCGGATTACCACTTAAATCGAACACTGGTGGGAGTCATACATTTACTGTACGTTTGAGTCAGTCTATGAAGCTGGAATTAGGCAATCATGGAATGAAAGCATCTGCTGTCAGCTTCAGATATTTTCATCAATATTTTTCACCTTTTCTGACTAAATTTGTCAAACCTTTGCTTCAGATATCATACCTCAACCTATTTCAATTTCCAAGAAATAATGGCTTGAATTTGGATCGCCCTATTCCTGCTACAGCAAAATAATGATGCCGACGCTGTCTATGCTAGTTTTTGTAGCTAGGGCGATCCAAATTCAAGAAAGTTTTTCTTGGTAATTGAAAAAGATCAAGCTATTTAACCAAGGCATGCATATTATTTAAACATTAAATATGATATCTGAATTGAAGCAAGTTTGGCTATTTTATATTGATGAAAATATCTGACTTCCAGTTGAATAGGATCGTTAGAGCTATGTGTCAGAGCTAGGCCTCTCCTACTAGTGCAGTCCAACCACTATTTTCTTTGGTTTTAGGCTTAGCTTAGCTTTGACAGTGTTTTACAGTACACATCAGATAAGGCTACATTACATGTATAAGTACATTGTATCTACCTACACAAAACTATGAATGGAACCCATTCAATTGAGACATCAAGTATTTTAGGAATAATTTAGATACCTATTTAGAACCATTGTGTTTGAGCTTCATAGCTTTCGAGGTTATCACGACCCCTCATTCAGCGAGATTTAAATCTCCCTCCGTAACTAAAACCATGGCAGGTAGGGTCATTTGGTCAGGTGGGTTTTTGCTGTTGTTTTTTTCTAAAAAAAATCAAGAATTTTGGGTGAATTTTCAACAATTTGCAACAATCTTCAATTTGTTTTAATATAAATTTTTGTAAAACAAATTCCCCTAAAATGTTTCTATTGTAGTGTAGGTGCATGGTATGGTACACATCAAACCAACACTGGGGTAAGGTACGGCTTGACCTATTATGTATTGTAGGTCAGGTTCGGTGGTTCGATTCCATCACCAGTAAGTTTTACGTGCCTGTGCCCTGTACTTACTTACACTGGATACCATTAGGCGACAGAAAAAAGTTCCAAAAGCAAACAGACCTCTCAGGTAGGGTCATTCGGCCGGGTGTTTAGGTTAAATTGCTTCCTCAAAATCAAGAATTGTGGGTGATTTTTCAACAATTTAAAAAATAAAAAAAATAAAAATAAAAAAAATCAATTTTCACACAAGAAGCCCCTTGAAGCTTGCTCATGGGTTTTCATCATTTTTAAGGCAAAGATTCAGCATTCTGAAGCAAGAAGAATTAAGGTGGTTCGAGATCCATTATAATATTGAAACCTGTATAAAAAATGAGTGCAAGCAAAAATAAAATCAGTTTACAATCTTGCATAAAAGTTAGTGGGGAAATGGGCAGGGCAGAAAATAATATTTTGTTTCTGGGAACTTTCTAAATAATGTGTCAATAAGGGTCAGTCGGTCAGGCGTGTTTTGTTTTTGGTTTACAAACATTTAGGGAATTTGGGGGGCATTTTCAAAAAATTGTAAATTAAAAAAAAATCTAACACAATTATTTGGGAGTCCATAACACGACATATTTTGGGTTCAGGGCCTATCAGGGGCATAGCCCTGGAAACTAGTGACATTTAGCCATGGTGGTGCCTGCATCTACATTTTTGTGTAGAGAACCATGATGAAACTGACTTGGGCAGGGGAGGGGCTATGGAGTCGGGATTATCGGGCTAAAAAAATTGAAAGGAAGGGAAGAAGAAAGTGAAGAGAAAAGGAAAAGGAAAGAGAAAAACGAAGTGTAGGTAGGAAGGAAAGAGGGGGAAGGAAAAGAGTATTTTAGATAGATGATAAGGAAGGGAAAATAAATGAGTGGAAAGAATTGAAAATCAAAAAGAAACTTGACTTGGAGAAGAGAAGAGATTTTTAAAAGGTAGATGTTCTGACAGCTGGCCTGATTTTCAACTTGATGTTTTCTATGTGACATGGAAGGTCATCCTTAGATTTGTCACATTCCAAAGTTTGAGTTGCATTTAACTCAAATTTTAGAAGCACAAGGTCACAAAAAATGTACCCATCAAGGAGTACACAAACTGGCTGGTAGTTTACCACCTTTGGCAGTAATTTACGGTATTTACCATCTTTTAGCCTATAATTTTTAAATGGAACATTTCTGGCCTCTAAGATTTTACAGACATAATGAGAAATATATAGGGATTCTTCTGATATCAAAATATCTTGATGTGAAAAAAACACCATAGCCCCCAAAAAAGTGATCGGAACATACACCTTATTCTACATGAAAGGTCATCCTTAAAAAAGTTGTGTTCCAAAGTTTGAGTTGCATAGCTCTAATGGTTCTTATTTTAGACGCACAAGATGCTGTGAACTGTACCCATTGAGTAGTACACAAACTATATCGGTGGTTACCACCATTCGCGGTAATTCGACGTTATTTCATCGATTTCTCCGTAATTATACCGATTTAGGCCGTCAAATTTTAGTTTGATGATGAGAAAAATACGAGCTTTCATATGATATGAAAATCTCCGTATGTTTGAAATAATTCTGTGTTACGAAAATGTGATCGGGTCATCTACCTTTAAGTTGCCCAGTAGAAACAGCCAGATAACGGTAATTAACGGTAAGTTTTGTAACCGCAAAAATCTTCACAAACCAGGTTTGTTACCGATAATAAATGGTAATTTTTTTCAGTAGAAACAGCTACCCGTTTAATCTCAACGTGAAGTTCTGTTCTGTGACCCCGACGTATACAGGTACATGCTGGAATCTACCCATTGTGAGGCAGTCTTTTTCAGGTGGGGCAGCATTGTTTGGTATTTGAACAAAAGGTAAAATGTCATGGCCCATCGACTAGGATCGATCAACTTAGCGGTAACATTTCGCGAGTAAAATCAAGGGGATTAAAAAGTTGGCGTTAAAATGTACCATTAAAACTTACCGTTAACTTTGCCAGGGGTGTGAGAGGCCACAAATAAAAAAAGAGGAAAACAGACAAAAACAGGGTAAAATTGGGTAAAAATATAAAATGTAAAAAAGATGAATCCAACGGAACCAGGAATAAAACACACCAAGGATCAGAAAACTGATACAAGAGGATATCTCAAAAATAAAAATATGGGTAAAAATGCCAAATATGGGCTGAAAAGAAAAGAAAAGGCTGACATAAGAAAAATGTAAACAAAGAGGAAATCAGCGAAAAAGAGACCCTCTCACGCCCCTGCTTTGCACTGCCCCAGTAGGACCGGGTAAGGGATCCCCTCCCCCTTTGACTTTGGGTGAATTGCGCCTACATGTATTTGAAAAATCTAAGGGATTCACTTTTCCCCATCTAAATGGCAATTGCCAATTTGCCCCATACCTGGTTTGATGATGGGCAATTTAGTATTAAAATGGCAAAATGGACCCAGGCTGTATTACGAGGCGAATAGCATTGGCAGCCGTGGTGTAGTGGAATGTAGATTGGCTTTGGTGCAGAAGATCTGTGGTTCAAATCCTAGGGGGTCGACTCAGGTGACCTTTCCGGTGAATTTTCTTAGAGGGAAAAAAATCTGTTGCCTTTTGCCTTGTGGTGTTATAGAGTTAGGGTTAAGATTCAATCGGGAAAATAAGTCAAAATAAAAATAAAAATAGGTAGCCAGTGTCAGTACAGACAGGCACATACAATTTACTGGTGATGGAATCGAACCAACAAACTTAACCTACATAACATAGGTCAAGCTGTACCTTACCCCAGTACGATTTGATGTGTGCCATGCACCTAAACTACATACCAAGCAGAGATCTATAATTTGGGGACCAACAAAACCCTGTTCTCAGGTCAGTTTTGAATGGGGGAGTGTAGAGGTCCTGATTGCCGACAAGCACCCCCCCCCCCCCCCCCCCCCCCCCTAAGGACCCAAGGACATCCCCAGAGAGGGGGTGTGACACCCTCCCATTAATCAAATCTGTCGGCAAAATCTGCCCTATTCATCAAATCTGTCTGTACAAACGAGCTTCCGTCGATACATTTGCGTCGATAACAATTCTGTAAAAAAGATTAACAAAATTGTCGGTGGGGGTGATTGCAGTAGCGTGCTCAAATTTGGGGGCCAAGGTGGCCGCTGATTGGCCATTTGTTGTTGACTGTGTTTGCTTTTTTGACTTTGCGATTTGTTAACTGTGCGAACATTTTTGACCGTGCGCATATTTGTGACCGTGCAATATGTTTTGATCCTACCGGCCCTACCACCCACTCATGAGGAGACTGCCAACAAAATTGGGGCTATCCTTTTACTATTTTTTTAGGTGCTTGTCGGCAATCGGGACGTCTACACCCCCCCCCCCCCCCCCCCCATTCAAAAGGGTCTGGGGATGCCCCTGCTGGGGCCATTATTTCATCGAAAAAGTGCCACGCCAGCTCACAACAGACGGACTGCACCATGGCCATTTGTGGCACTGCGGGTGGTTAGGTGTAACAAAAAGTAGTTGGTTATGTCCTCCCCCCACCCCCATCCAAATTTGAGAGTCAAGACCCTAGTTACGCCACTGGTTATAAATGTATTTGTAATTGTTTGTTAATTTTGCAAACCACCAATTATAATTTTCATTATTGATATTTAAACAATAACCACAATCCACTTACTTGGTGATATTTAAATTATATTGACTGTTCTACTGGTACTATCAACAAATATGCATCTCAGAATTGCTTCAGTGCGTAATGGCGTTCATGACTTGTATTACGCAAAACACATGCGCAAATTGATCGAAAATTGTTTGCTTCTATCGATTATGCTTGATAATTGGCCTCCTGGAAATCCCCACAATATGTAAGAGCAACAAATTAAAAAGTCCCATTTTATAAATTATAATTATTCTTTTAATACACTGTAGGCCACAAAAATAAGAGGTTTGTTTGATATCAAGTTGGATGGATTGAGCATTCGAGCTATGAGTTTTTAAAAAAATTGTGCGAGACAAAATCGAGCACAATATTTTCAAAACTCGTAGCGAGACCAATTTATTTGTGTATCAGTATCAGTATGTGAAAAAATCCATCCAATTTTATCATTATTATGTGTTGAGAATCTTACTTGGCCAAAAAAAATTGGATAAAAAATTTTTATCAATGCATAATGATGCCCAAACACGTCCGACCCATACAAAACCGGTCATCAAAATCAAACATGAGTTTAGCATTACATTTATAAGGCGAGTGCTTATACTGCGCTAAGATTTATCTTTGGCTAAAGTGGATACATCAGTGCATACTACTTACATGTAGTAGTTGCTGGAAATTTAGCCCTTAACATCTACGCGCCTGTTAGCATCGGACCGTGTAGTCAACTATTGAAAGTAAGCATCATCTACTACATGTATAGCGGGAATTAGTTCCGAGTCAAAGCTCTCCGTTTTCTGATTAAAATTAATAAAACCTTAGTTTAATATACCAGTCAATCGCCCTATTCCCATTTCCCACTACGGTAAAGAAATGACCGATGCCGGCTAGTCTAGGCTTGTTTCCGTAGCCAAGGGCAGGGTTCAAATTAACTGTTCAGGCATCGAAGGCAATTTGATGCCCCTTAATTTCTGGCTGTTTTTACTCCATTCAAAATTACATAATGGCCTTGGATAAATTTGGTGCCCCTTTCAAATTGCTTTAAATTGCCCGCCCTTTTCATTTCTTATTTTGAGGCCTGGCCAAGGGCGATTCAAATTCAAGTAAGTTTTTTCTTGGAAATTGAAATAGTTTGACTTGAGCCATAATTAACCCAGGCATAGGCCCTAAATATTCTTTGAAATGTTCAAAACATAATAAATTAATTAAAGCAAAAGTTAGACCAATTGTAATTGTAATCAGAAAAGGTGAAAAAAACCACATAACATAACAGTCGCTTACACAGCCTCTCATGCGTTCTTCACTAGGATTCGAACGATCTTGTTGTGTATAAATATAATGCACCGGGGATTGATAGCGTGGATTAGGGCCGGGACATACAAATTGCTGATGTGATGTACCACGTACAGTCGTGTACGGTCCCCGTGGGGCGGGGCGCTATTTTGAGTACATCACCACTACAGTCCCAGCCCCCGTGGTCGGGACAAAGTGTACAGTCCCGGTCATCCTTACCCAGGACAAAGTGTATGCCCCGGCTACACTCCATGGGTTGCTTAATTTTTTTCTGCAACACAACAATAACCCTAACACTACCATATACCCCAAAATACCACGACTGGGCACGTTGATACCACTCGGCGTGGAAGTTTTTTGATGAAAAAATGGACCCAATACATACAGTCTGGGCAATACACTGCCCAGAACTGTGCTTGACAGCCGTGGTGAAGTGTGGAATCCCTCGCCTGTGGTGCGAGAGGTCCCTGGATCAAATCGGGGGGGATATTTTGGTCGATTTTCCGCGTTGAAGAAAAAATTCTGAAAAAAGCGGGGGGAAGTGTTAGGGTTAACATTAACAGGATGCATTTATAATTATAATGTGTTCCTTATTAGGCTTATTCAGTCAAGCGCATCGCATCTCTAGCTTATTTATAGCGACGCCTGAGGTGTACATTTGTGTACCCCAGTGGCGTAACAGCCGGGGGGGGGGGGGGGGGGCACAGTGCCCCCCCTGAAGGTGTTCAGCAGGAAATTCAAACCTACCCACCAGGAAAAATGGGGGGAAGGGAAAAGAGAGGAAAAGAAGGGGGAGAGGGAAAGAAAAGAGAGAGAGAAAGGAAAAAGGGAGGAAAAAGAAAAAGGAAAAGGAGAAAAAAAAGAAGAAAGGGAAAGAAAGAAAGAAATAAATTTAGCGTACGTCCCCTTAGCGTACGTCCCCGTTACACAGGCCCCGGCTAGCGGGGGCACAGTTTGTACGTCCCCGTGCACTCCCCCGCATAGCCGGGCATCATATTTTGTACACTTGTGTACAGTCCCCGCAATGTCCCGGGTCCTCCGGGGCCGGGCTTGCAATTGATAAGTGCATAACGGAAGATTTTGTATTACGACCGCCAAACATGATTTCTCAAAATGACATCCAAATAGGCATTGATTTGACATCACTGTTTTGAGTGTTTGTGCGTGAAACTCTCGGTGATTGATTGATCGATCGATTGAACGATCGATTGAACGATCGATTGAACGATCAAAATCAATCAATCAACACTCTGAAAGTTTCACGCACAAACAGTGACATCAAATCAATGCCTTCTCTTCTGTAAGTGACGTCATTTCTAGAAATCTGGTTTCGCCTTTGGAATAAAAGCTATGTATAATGATGTTTTGCTTTGTTGTCCATAGCAAATGACTTTAAAAATACCCAGATGACCAAAGCGACATGTACTGTAGTCGGATTTATAATTGAATTATAAAAACACATTGAATTAAATTGAAGAACTTAGAAGCAGCGTTTTGCGTACATTCAATGTGCACAACATGACAACCATGACTCATGAGCATTATTTCGAGCGTGATCATCTTTGTGCTGCGTTGCGTAAGTGGTGCTTGCTCAATTTGTATACCAGGAAAGGTGGCTTCTCACCTTTCCTGATCAATGTGATCATGCTAAATATTAAGCAGCCTATAAATAATATGATCATTATGATGCTACATGTACATATGTACATGATGATAACAAAGAAGCTGCGTCGGCATTAAATAATATCAAATAAATGAAGTTAAAAGTGGAGAAATGCCGTGATAATATATAATTTATTGTACAAATTTTCGGCCATCGGCCTTCATCGGGTACGGTAGATTGAATAGATTTGTTTACATTCTGCACCCAAATTCGTAAGGAGCCGAACGCCAAACATACGCGTGCGCGTGGACAAAAAACGCGGGCAAAATACACGTGCGGGAAATAACGCGCACGCGCTGCAATTCAGAGCAGGGGATGGCGGACGGCTAGACACGAAATGCATTGAAGCTGACATTAATGCCATTTGGGTGCAGAGTGCCGAGAGAGTAAATAAGTTGTTGCTCTCTCTCTTTCCTGTCTTTATCGCTGCCATGGCATTTGAACAGTCCAGCTCTTTTGATGTCTTGATTTAAATCATGATTGTGAAAATGTTGCGCTCGGCACTCTGCACCCAAATGGCATTAATGTCAGCTTCAATGCATTTCGTGTCTAGCCGTCCGCCATCCCCTGCTCTTGATTGCAGCGCGTGCGCGTTATTTCCCGCACGTGTATTTTGCCCGCGTTTTTTGTCCACGTGCACGCGTATGTTTGGCGTTCGGCTCCTTACGAATTTGGGTGCAGAATGTAAACAAATCTATTCAATCTACCGTACCCGATGAAGGCCGATGGCCGAAAATTTGTACAATAAATTATATATTATCACGGCATTTCTCCACTTTTAACTTCATTTATTTGATATGTATATGATGATGTACATTTACTCCCTGTCATAATAATGCCTTGGACATAAATTAAATTCCATCAAATCATGCGTATGTGCGAGTTGCGTACGTTCATATTGTAATGCGTACCCGTAGGTGCAAAATGTGCGTCAAACGCTGTGATTAACGCCAACGGCGCTTAGTTATTCGCGGCTGTCACTGTCAGTGACAGTGTCAAGCATTTTGAGTTTTGACGCCGCGCCCCGCAAACAAGAACAAAATGAAAATACGCTCGCGTGAAATAACGCGAATTATGCCCATACTACTAGTACTATTTGACTTTGAGTAGGTCTGCAACACTTCATAAGTTGAAGCCACACGCAGATGGTCTACTAACAGTTTATTATAAAACATCATGACCATGCATGTGACATTGTGATCATTGTCAAACGATTTCAGAATACGGAGACGTTTCAACAGTTGAGTTCGGTTTGACTTTTCCCTCACATTTGCAGGGAAATAGGTGGGGGAAATAATACTTTAAAAAACTACCGTTATTGTCTGTGGTCCGTCTGTAGCCTAAAAATGCTTGTTATTTCCTATGGGAGAACCGTAGAACAGTATTAAAACAGCTCACACAGAAACTTCCAAAATAAATAAATCAGAGGTCAACAGTGTTTCGATATATATTTTTGAATAATTATTTCTTAAAAATCAAAATTTCTTTCCTTTTTGACGATTGAAGCCAAAATTGCGCTACAAAATGTAACAATTCGCTTTTATTTGAAGAAAACGAAACAATTTAAGGCATTTACACTTACAAGTAGTATTTTTAGATCAATAGAACTTTTTTCTTAAAAAAAACACGTCGAAAGCCGTTTTAGACAGTTTTAGACTGTATCCTGAACGCAAATCATATCTAGAGAGAGGGCGTTTTTTAAAAAAAAAGCCAGGGATAGCGATGGTTTAGGGATGGTATTTCAACAAATTTCAACATTGTTTTAATCAAGTTTTGCTGTGTTTTTGTGAGTAGAAACAACATTAATGGCAATTTTTAATGTTCATCTTGCATACTGAAGTAAATTAATAAAAAATAAAAAAATGTCAACACCACTCAGTGTCCCTTTAAGTAAAACAAATGTACGAGAATTGCGTTTAGTTAAAGGTATATTATGTGATCTTTCCAGGGAACGCCCTCAACATCGAAAAAATAAATAGAAAGCAGATTTTCTTTTCTGATCATTAATCGTACATACATTCCAAGTTACAGGGCGATACGATTCTTAATTACTTCAAAATCATTGTTTTAGAGTGAAAATAAACTGTCGGGTTAACACTGTAGCATGATTGCCTAATCATGATATCACCTATATGATTATAATATGTTGTTATAATATGGATCGCATGATAGAGCATGCGCAGTGTGATAACTTTGAGAGTTACAACATGTCATAGCTAGTAAAACAATGCTTCCCGAGTCTGTTATTATTAGGGCTAAAATACCAATAATAGCAGCATCCAACATGGTAGTCAGATGTGGGATACTGACAGTGAACTACTCCCGCCTAAAGCAGTACGAGTCCTGTCGCCGTGGACGTCGTCTTTGACATGAAAACAAAGAAGAAATCATCTGTCACCCGGGCGTTAAATATAAGCTTTTAAATGAAAATGAACTTCGTCAAAGTTTTCGTGAGTGCAGATTAGCATGACGTCATGAAGACGATGGATCTAATTGCCTACGGCTGTAAATAGCGAAATGACTGAAAGTTTGTTGTGAAATAAAATCGGCGTAGAAGAAATCATATACTGTAAGATTCCATGAAATCCTAGACTGTATGATTGAAATCACATCATCCGAGAATGGACACTATAAGAATTAGTCCTTCAAGCGTGGACACCAGCTTTTAACTGTGATGTTATCATAATAATTACCACAGGAATATGTATGTTTGCTGAGCCTTGATACCGCAAAATTGCAAGCAGTGGAGCAAGTGACAGTATAGTGAATTATAAACGTGTGGCCGGGCGTGTGGCAGTACACGTTAACTTTTGTTGATAAATAGAAATAAAGACGAGACTGTTGACAATAAGAAGATTCAATCGTCAGTGAGAGAAATCCCGGATTGAACTATATAGTTAGACATCAAGATGCCTTCAATGGATGAGATGCACATCAGATTAAATCGTCAGTGTGAGAAATCCCGGATTGGACTATAGTCAGCCATCAAGATGCCTTCAATGGATGAGATGCACATCAGATTCAATCGTCAGTGAGAGAAATCCCGGGTTGAACTTTACAGTTAGACATCAAGATGCCTTCAATGGATGAGATGCACATCAGATTCAATCGCCAGTGAGAGAAATCCCGGGTTGAACTTTATAGTTAGACATCAAGATGCCTTCAATGGATGAGATGCACATCAGCCATCAAAGCCTTCAATGGATGAGATGCACGTCAGTCATCAAGATGCCTTCAATGGATGAGATGCATGTATTAGCCAGACATCAAGATGCCTTCGCGGATGAGATGCAGAGCTCTTTGGTCAACAGTTAGACTCTCTTAAAAAATGTCAACAAAAGCCCGCAATAATGTAGTTGCAGTGGAGCAGACCTTCAGTGTGAAATGGATCTGCCGGGGACTTACAGGTCATTGCTGTCAGAATGCTGAGTGTTTTGATACAAAAAGCTTGAATCGAATATGGATGGATGGACATAATAAATAAATAAAAATGTGTTTGTAAATCACATAGGCCCTAGTAAAACATAGGCCCTGAATAACATTATTGGATGTTAATGTTGATTTAAAATAACCAAGTAAGTTGCTGTGCCAAAGAGTGAAATATCTTCTGGTGATTTTCATAAAGACTGTATCAGTGTAACTGGACATTTGCAATGGTCGAGAAGAACCTAGACTTTACAGATGAAATGACTCCTAAAGGAGATACACAGCTTACAATAACAATTACAATAACAATGGCAATATAATAAGCCATGTGATAAAAGTTAAAATGTTTATGGACAATGAAAGAACAATTGGATCATAACGAATACTTGGTTAAATCACTAATCTATACAAACAAAAAAATGAAAGGAAGGGTGATGATTGGAAGTTAACCTTTTATACATAACTTACATGTGTTTCAATGGCTACCAAAATGTTACCTTCAATAGTCTAGTCATTAACAAAAACACTTGTTTTATAAAGAAGGAAAGATGTAGCATGATTGCCTAATCATGATATCACCTATATGATTATAATATGTTGTTATAATATGGATCGCATGATAGAGCATGCGCAGTGTGATAACTTTGAGAGTTACAACATGTCATAGCTAGTAAAACAATGCTTCCCGAGTCTGTTATTATTAGGGCTAAAATACCAATAATAGCAGCATCCAACAAACACGACAGTTTTATATTTTCACTCTAAATTCACTCTAAAACCATGATTTTGAGGTAATTAGGAATCGTATCGCTCTGTAACTTGGAATGTATGTACGATTTATGATCAGAAATGTAAATATGCAAGAAAATCTACTTTCATGAATAGAGGGCGCTTTCTGGAAAAGATCACATAATATGCCTTTAAACGCTGTGTCTAAAGTCAAAATTAGACGCGTGTTTAGCTTAAAATCGTGTTTAACTACGTACAAGAATACGGCCCAATGTATCTAAAGTGTTGATTGATATTACAGAAAAAGAAAAATGAAATTGAGAAATGTGGCTTAACCAATTTATTCAGCATATTAATTTAGGGATTAATTTGAAAACTTACATAACCTAATTGGGCATACAAAAAGAGGTTAAAAATTATTCCATTTAACGCCTAATTAATTCATTAATTACGCGCATAGATGAATTACACAGCAAACACGTTAACGAATGGCTTGACAGATTTGTGTGGCTAACCATAAACATATTTCACGGTGATTTTAGTGTAGATTGCATGTTTAATTCATGAGAAGAATACAAAAAACACCATTTGTGGTTTTTAAAAATATACCAAATGTTTAGAGGGAAATATTTTGAATACAAAAGGGATATTTAAGGATCTGCTTAGATCATTGTTTTAAGCACATCTTTACCTTTAATTTGGTACCTTGCAAGTCTGGTTTGCATACACAGTACTACTTAATAATTTCATTTGGTCATTAATTAAGACTGATTTTGGGTTTTTTTAAAAAGTAAAGATGTGAACTTTTTCTCAGACAGAATTGTTGACAATGCTGGGAACTACATTTCCTGTGAATTTAGTGTTAATAATAGCATGTATAGTTTTTGCTGGAAATTACAAAAAGCAAATTTTTAATGTATTTCTTAATAATATGCTAATTATAGGCAAATCACCAAGTTGTATTCTACAATATAATACTGTCTCCTTGTCTTACATTATGTTACTTTTTGAATTAGAGCGTAATTTCAATCAAACGCACCTTTGGGCATTTATGCTGTGTAGTGATGTCAACGATTTCCAATTAGTGCGCCTTATTATCACGTGCGTGATGCACCAATTAGAACGCCTTATTATCACGTGCGTGATGCACGGTGGAACATTGGGTATAGAAACACCTACGTCTACGAATCGCTTATAGACAGCGCTCACACGTGGCGCTTGACACCTTTTATGACGCGTTTAACACGAGAATATGCTCCATACGCTATCGCTCTACAGAGAGTTAGAAACGTGTAACAAGAAACTACAATGGTGCTCAGTGGCCATTACAAGGGGGGTATCAGGCGCTTCCAAGGACTTTCAAATAGTACCCTAAATAAGCCTAATTGCATTTATGTGAAAAAGCACACCTAAATACGTTCTCAGTATTTTCAATACCCTAAACAAGAAATCAAAAAGATTTTGACACCCTAAACAAGAACTCAAAAGATTTTGGTACCGTAAGCAAGTAATTTGTTTTAGCAAGTATGATACATTTCAAATCCTTTTTTCCTTCCCTAAGAAGTATTATGAAACAAATGCCGAGCTAATCTAGTTCAGATCACTTAAATGCGACGAATAAAAATTGAGAAATATATGTCCCGCCTATATCATAGTTATTTAAAATCCTCACGGAGCAAATAATGACCCTAAATACGTAAAACCATTGTATGAAAAATATACCCTTTTTCATAATTTTGCTTGAATTTATACCCTATTCACGTTTCGTACGTAACGTGCTCCGGCTTGAAAAACTACCCTATTACGTGATTTTTTGGACACGCCTGATACCCCTTTTGTAATGATAGCTGAGCACCCCGGGACTACAATCCAATCCAATAGCATGTAACCATTATAAACGATATGAAAATGTAACGATTACATCATTATATCTTTAATAATGATATTAATACGCGGCACACCGAACACACGTTTCACACCAATTACGAGATATTCACACCAATCACATGACATCATTCACAAACCAATCAATACCCACGTCAATCAGTTGATATTTGCATATTTGATACTCGCCTAAGATATTATAGTTACGCACACGCCAATACATCAATCATAGGGTCAACGAAACAATATAAACTGCTCAAAAAAAGTTTGGAAATTTGTATTCAATCGCCATTTATTTTAATAGTTTGTGATATATTCAGATCGTGAATCATATCAATGTAGAGCTGATGTGTTCCCCTTTCTAACGATACCTCATTTGTAGCAATCACTTGTTTCAGTCCTTAGCCATATGCTTTATCCAAAGGATATAATATTCCAAACCATGCTATGATATATCCAGGCTGTAGACATTGATTCCATATTTGCCTATTGTTATACACCCTTCCTTTCAGTTTGTCGAAATTGGACCAAATTACATTTTACACTCGCTTACGTGTATTAGTTTTACCATACACAAAACAGATTTTTCAGAAAACTTTTCCCATTCAATGTCTTATCTCAGGAATTACTGAACTAATACTAGGCATGTTTGTACATATTTAATGCATTTCTCATGGTGATTCCAAATATGGTGATGAAATACAATAATGTTGACAAATTTGAAATATTTTTTTGAAATTTAGGAACTGTCGTCAGCAGACGACTGCCGCATGGAAAGCGTTAACAATGTGTGACGTCATCACATTGTCGTTCACTGTCGTATGTGAATGTCCTCTACCGCCTCTTGAAAATAAGCATAATAATTAGTATTTATATAGCGCCTTTCCAAAGTGATCAAAGCGCTGTAATTTCGCTGCTGGTGAATCATCAGAATCAGGTCGCATCAACTAGGGTGCTGCCAATTTCTAGCGCAAACCTATCCGCACTTAGATTGTAACATCCACCATTTTTCAATGCAGCTCCCCAAATACCATTGGGTCAAGGAAGTTTTTGATAACCGAAACAACTAATCACAGATTTTGAAAGCAGGAGGAAACCGGAGATCCCGAAGAAAACCTGCGAGAGCGTGTATGGATCGTGATAAACCAAATGCACATAAAGCCCGACCGAGCACAGATTTCGAACCCGGGATTCATTGGTGCAAAGCGAGGGTATCTACCGCTGCGCCAACACGCTCTCCCATAGGCTACCTCTACTCTGAGACTAGTTATATTAGTCTCAGCTTTACTTGAACAATGATAAGTTACATAAAATACTGAAATGCCACGAATGTTATGATTTATGCAACTTGAATTATTGATATTGTAACGCTCGCCGAGCAGGGGCTTACAGGGATTACAAGGAATTCGAATAACGACAGGTGATGGAGACACTCTCTATTCTGTTACACTATTTAATAACTATAATATCTGGTATTCTCAAACATGTATATATATATTGGTTGGTGTTTATCCACGACCCCCGTTCGGTAGCTTGGCAATATACTGCTCAGTGGTAAACGACTTGTGAGCCGACTTGAGGTTTCCTCGGAGAGAGCGAATAAGAACCCTAATTCTAACAGCCCACCGCAAAGCTGAGCTATCGGGTTAGAATGGAAATCTGCCCCGTCCTATGCCGCGATATCAAACCAGGCCTAGATGCTCTAGACGGTAAGTTGATAAAGAACTAAGGAGTACTACTGATTCCACGGGGGTTTTATCCTACCAAATGAACTACGCCTTAACAACCCACCACAAAGCTGAGTTATCGGGTTAAGGCAGGGATATGCCCCGTCCTACGCCGCAATACCCGCACCAGGCCTTTAAAGACGGTGAGTAGGTAAGGAACGAAGGAGTACTACATATGCCTATGGGTAGATCGTAAGGTTCTCTGTGAGGCACCTCGCTTGAGCTCTCCAGCTCGACTCAACCCGACTGACTGATTTCAGCCCTATTTATACACTTTTGGATACTAAAGACAAGTTAGTATGCAAATCAAATCATGTGACCGGTAGTCCTATTACTCAACATACCAGTCAGTATTCCAAGCTACCATCGACATCGTGTATACCCTACCTACTTTATTCGGCCTGTAGGCCAAGGACGTGGAGTACAATGAACTTGAGAGGGTGAAAGTCAATGTCCCGCATTCTGTAAGTCGGGTCATTACATACTCCCCTACCAGGTCTGATTCTCCGAATCAAAAGAAAAGATGTCCAAACATAAATTAATATAAAACTGGTCGAATAATCTCTCGTTCCCTAAATTATTCGTTTTCAAATTTCATTTTGTTGATATCTCAAGATTCCAGCCGAGAGAGTTGCAGGGTCTCTTGGTCTAACAACTTTCTCGTCCTGGAAGCTATAAAAGTTCATTGCTCTGTCCCATTTGCATGACTTGTAATATAAGATTTATCAATTTATATCATAAGTTCGCATTATAACATTATATATCACCGGCATGTTACAAAAATCCATTTATCATTCGTCAACTCAATTTACACTACCATAACCACTCTCTGTTTATAAATAGCAATTAACTGACTAAGTCGTAAGAAGCATATCATTTTTGACCATGAGAATTTCTGAATTGTTGATGGTTCGTGGAGGACAATTTTACTACGTTATAGTATGACCTGGAATGAACCCTGAGAGTAATAACGTGGGTTGCATACTGTCTATAAAGACGCATTGTACTTGAACTTCATTATACCACTGTAAAGAGGGTGTAATTAGATGTCCCTGAGAACATCTGTCAATAATAACAATACATTTTACCTATAATTAACAACATGTAAACATAATTCACCATGAATTCACCCGGTATAGTTAGCATTACCTTCCCACCAGTTAAATCTCAGTGTTTCAACTATTAAAATGGCTTTATAATTATAATTCAGAGTGACTGATGTCAAATTTTGTTTTAACGTTTTTCGTCTTCACACTAGGGCTTATCTTTTCAAAGTGATATATGCCTCTGGTAATCATGTTAACCCTATTCTACTTTACAATTCCTATACATCATACTAGTTTAATACAAAGACCATTTTTATGCAATGTAATATTGGGTACTGCAACGGTTTCTACGTGATATAATCAATCCCATTTTAGATGTGTAAACTTCTTAACGCCACTTTAATAACATAATATATATAGCACTTAAACTTGGGAAACGACTTTTACCAATCTATAAATTTATCAATATTCGTCGACATTAAATGGTTCGTGAGTCCCTTCATTTTCAAAATAATATTCGACCCATAGGGTAAAAATTAACATGGGTGGGCATCAAGCCTCGAACTGCTTTTTAGAACCTCCATTCATGATACAACTACTATCATGACTATAGTATTCCTAATTTTCCATATTCATATAACATAACAAGCTATAACATTAGCAATTTCCAGATCCATTCTTTGTTATATAGTTCGGCTGATGGTCAAAAATTGGCCTAAATCTTACACATAAATTACAATTTATCTGAACTTGTCAATTTAACGTTTTGACTAAACGCTCAAATTAAGTACATAAATTCATCCTACAGAAAATACAACTGAACAGAGATAATTGGCAACAGCAATATACGGGTTTCATCATTTCGCTCCTGACTGACTTAAATTTTAAATCTTCCTAGGATTTTCCACCTATTGGCCGGGTCACTCACGGTTCTTACAATAGGATTTTCAACCTACGCTCCGATCCCCCAGAACTAGGACGTTTTTCCACCTAGGGCATACTTCAAATCTTCCTAGGATTTTCCACCTATAGGCCGTTTCACTCACGGTTCTTACAATAGGATTTTCAACCTACACTCCGATCCCCCGGAACTAGGACATTTTTCCACCTAGGGCATACTTCAAAACGCATGCAGCCATACGCAATCACGATCGTACTTGGCTTGTTACACCCACAGCATGCAACAGACTCCATACGGAATCTCCTATTGTTTGACGACCATTGTATTGTATGGCTATGTCTCTCAATAATTAAACATCGATCCTTGGCTCACAAGGACATTATTTGCAATTCAAGTCTTTCAGGATATGAACAAGTCTACCCAATTTTCATACGTCCTGGCCACAGACGTCAGGGTTTTCAACCCGACCTAGGCTAACTAGGGCCTTTTAATCGGCTCAGATTTCCTTGTTCTTAACAAAAATAACTTAACTATGCATGTATATCTGCTGCCATTAATACTCACTGATGATTTCGGCTGCGGATCGGACTGCCGACATTCGCCGTTGGGGAACTATTGCGCTGGTCTCTCTGTGGTGTCTGGACTTCTCGTACACGGAGTGGATGACTGCTGAAAAACCTGCGCCCTGTGATTGTTTCTGGTTTTGAAAGGCGAGATGAAGTTCGCCATGGTGCTCTCCTTGGAATCCGCTGTCTGATCTCTCTGGTCCAACCATGCGAACGCTGTTTATCATCGCCTGCACCTCCGTCATCATCTCCTCCATGATAGCCATAATGCTGGTAGTTTTGCCCGCCAGTGTCTTGGTGTCATCCTGTTGGGCCTGTATTTGCTCGCTTATCTCCGCGGTCATGGCGGTGGTACTTGTTAATAGTGTATCCTCTTGTTGGGGTTGTATTTGCTGGCTGATAAATCTTATTTGGTTATTTTGACCAGGATTGGAGCAGTCTTTCCAGCTATCGGATATGAATGGGTTGATCGGTGGACTAATTCCGTCCGCGAATTTATCAGGGCTCTCGTGATCTACCGCTTTGTATTGTAACCCGGGCGAGTCTTCCCTGCCACCAAGCGGCTCGGCTCTCTGGCCGCCTAGTCTATTCTCGTAGTATGGCTCCATCTTCACCACCGTGGTTATTTCCTTCTTTCCCCTTTATTGCCCCTCTGGGTTCGTTAAGGATTCCGCAAGAGCTATCTGTGTTACTTGTACTTAGATTTTCTGTCATTCTTGCGAAATCCCACCGCTGCCACCAATGTAACGCTCGCCGAGCAGGGGCTTACAGGGATTACAAGGAATTCGAATAACGACAGGTGAAGGAGACACTCTCTATTCTGTTACACTATTTAATAACTATAATATCTGGTATTCTCAAACATGTATATATATATTGGTTGGTGTTTATCCACGACCCCGTTCGGTAGCTTGGCAATATACTGCTCAGTGGTAAACGACTTGTGAGCCGACTTGAGGTTTCCTCGGAGAGAGCGAATAAGAACCCTAATTCTAACAGCCCACCGCAAAGCTGAGCTATCGGGTTAGAATGGAAATCTGCCCGTCCTATGCCGCGATATCAAACCAGGCCTAGATGCTCTAGACGGTAAGTTGATAAAGAACACAGGAGTACTACTGATTCCACGGGGGTTTTATCCTACCAAATGAACTACGCCTTAACAACCCACCACAAAGCTGAGTTATCGGGTTAAGGCAGGGATATGCCCCGTCCTACGCCGCAATACCCGCACCAGGCCTTTAAAGACGGTGAGTAGGTAAGGAACGAAGGAGTACTACATATGCCTATGGGTAGATCGTAAGGTTCTCTGTGAGGCACCTCGCTTGAGCTCTCCAGCTCGACTCAACCCGACTGACTGATTTCAGCCCTATTTATACACTTTTGGATACTAAAGACAAGTTAGTATGCAAATCAAATCATGTGACCGGTAGTCCTATTACTCAACATACCAGTCAGTATTCCAAGCTACCATCGACATCGTGTATACCCTACCTACTTTATTCGGCCTGTAGGCCAAGGATGTGGAGTACAATGAACTTGAGAGGGTGAAAGTCAATGTCCCGCATTCTGTAAGTCGGGTCATTACAATATATTGGTCGATCGACATGAATCGGTAATAAAGTGCTCTACAAAAGCAATGCATACACTTTGTTTATGTCCTATAGAGTGACGTTCAATTATTATTTTACCAAACAGGCTAAATAGACATTTGGATGGATCTTGTTTGCACAATGTGGTACCAATTTTGCAACAAAACAACAAAGATTATCCATGATTAGCACCAGTTAATGAAAATTCATGACGTTTTCAAATTCACAGCATTTTCTCTCCACGTAGTGTGTTGAAAATGCGAATTTTGAGACGTCACGGATTTTCTTTAATGGGGCTAAACATGGCTTACCATTGTTGTTTTGTGGCAAGTTTGGAACCAAATTGTGCCTAGGAGATTCATCCAAATGTCTATCTATCTTGCTTGGTCCAAACATAATTGTAAGTAAGTGACTCTATAGGACATTATGAAATCAACGAATTGTATGACTTTCTTTTGTTGATTACTTTATTAACTGGGACCGTGATAGAACCGTGATAGAACATGACAAGTCAAAAGAGTCATGATAATACAAGTAACATCATGATAAAGAAATCAACGATAGGAGATGGGAAGTACAAGTACAACAAATACAAATAAATTCTTAAACAATATAATACACTTGAGTAAACAATGATCTAGTTCGAGGTCACCATGACGCCAAGGTCTATCTGTGAGACAGATTCCACCTCAAAAGGTGTCACCACTTCCCGGGTCACTTCCATGGTTTTATTTTTTTTGCCTTTTTGGCCATTCTTCTTTTTATAAGGCTGATTTCCATGATACTCGTTATCAGTGCTGACTTTGCTCGTTGATCTATCGGCTAGAACTTTCCCCAAAACAGTATTCTCAGCGTCTACAACGGAACATCTAACATCGCCGATGAAGATTCGTTCCTTGTTGTAGTATACCGAGGCTGCGTCTGAGAGAAATCCCGGGTTGAACTTTATAGTTAGACATCAAGATGCCTTCAATGGATGAGATGCACATCAGCCATCAAAGCCTTCAATGGATGAGATGCACGTCAGTCATCAAGATGCCTTCAATGGATGAGATGCATGTATTAGCCAGACATCAAGATGCCTTCGCGGATGAGATGCAGAGCTCTTTGGTCAACAGTTAGACTCTCTTAAAAAATGTCAACAAAAGCCCGCAATAATGTAGTTGCAGTGGAGCAGACCTTCAGTGTGAAATGGATCTGCCGGGGACTTACAGGTCATTGCTGTCAGAATGCTGAGTGTTTTGATACAAAAAGCTTGAATCGAATATGGATGGATGGACATAATAAATAAATAAAAATGTGTTTGTAAATCACATAGGCCCTAGTAAAACATAGGCCCTGAATAACATTATTGGATGTTAATGTTGATTTAAAATAACCAAGTAAGTTGCTGTGCCAAAGAGTGAAATATCTTCTGGTGATTTTCATAAAGACTGTATCAGTGTAACTGGACATTTGCAATGGTCGAGAAGAACCTAGACTTTACAGATGAAATGACTCCTAAAGGAGATACACAGCTTACAATAACAATTACAATAACAATGGCAATATAATAAGCCATGTGATAAAAGTTAAAATGTTTATGGACAATGAAAGAACAATTGGATCATAACGAATACTTGGTTAAATCACTAATCTATACAAACAAAAAAATGAAAGGAAGGGTGATGATTGGAAGTTAACCTTTTATACATAACTTACATGTGTTTCAATGGCTACCAAAATGTTACCTTCAATAGTCTAGTCATTAACAAAAACACTTGTTTTATAAAGAAGGAAAGATGTAGCATGATTGCCTAATCATGATATCACCTATATGATTATAATATGTTGTTATAATATGGATCGCATGATAGAGCATGCGCAGTGTGATAACTTTGAGAGTTACAACATGTCATAGCTAGTAAAACAATGCTTCCCGAGTCTGTTATTATTAGGGCTAAAATACCAATAATAGCAGCATCCAACAAACACGACAGTTTTATATTTTCACTCTAAATTCACTCTAAAACCATGATTTTGAGGTAATTAGGAATCGTATCGCTCTGTAACTTGGAATGTATGTACGATTTATGATCAGAAATGTAAATATGCAAGAAAATCTACTTTCATGAATAGAGGGCGCTTTCTGGAAAAGATCACATAATATGCCTTTAAACGCTGTGTCTAAAGTCAAAATTAGACGCGTGTTTAGCTTAAAATCGTGTTTAACTACGTACAAGAATACGGCCCAATGTATCTAAAGTGTTGATTGATATTACAGAAAAAGAAAAATGAAATTGAGAAATGTGGCTTAACCAATTTATTCAGCATATTAATTTAGGGATTAATTTGAAAACTTACATAACCTAATTGGGCATACAAAAAGAGGTTAAAAATTATTCCATTTAACGCCTAATTAATTCATTAATTACGCGCATAGATGAATTACACAGCAAACACGTTAACGAATGGCTTGACAGATTTGTGTGGCTAACCATAAACATATTTCACGGTGATTTTAGTGTAGATTGCATGTTTAATTCATGAGAAGAATACAAAAAACACCATTTGTGGTTTTTAAAAATATACCAAATGTTTAGAGGGAAATATTTTGAATACAAAAGGGATATTTAAGGATCTGCTTAGATCATTGTTTTAAGCACATCTTTACCTTTAATTTGGTACCTTGCAAGTCTGGTTTGCATACACAGTACTACTTAATAATTTCATTTGGTCATTAATTAAGACTGATTTTGGGTTTTTTTAAAAAGTAAAGATGTGAACTTTTTCTCAGACAGAATTGTTGACAATGCTGGGAACTACATTTCCTGTGAATTTAGTGTTAATAATAGCATGTATAGTTTTTGCTGGAAATTACAAAAAGCAAATTTTTAATGTATTTCTTAATAATATGCTAATTATAGGCAAATCACCAAGTTGTATTCTACAATATAATACTGTCTCCTTGTCTTACATTATGTTACTTTTTGAATTAGAGCGTAATTTCAATCAAACGCACCTTTGGGCATTTATGCTGTGTAGTGATGTCAACGATTTCCAATTAGTGCGCCTTATTATCACGTGCGTGATGCACCAATTAGAACGCCTTATTATCACGTGCGTGATGCACGGTGGAACATTGGGTATAGAAACACCTACGTCTACGAATCGCTTATAGACAGCGCTCACACGTGGCGCTTGACACCTTTTATGACGCGTTTAACACGAGAATATGCTCCATACGCTATCGCTCTACAGAGAGTTAGAAACGTGTAACAAGAAACTACAATGGTGCTCAGTGGCCATTACAAGGGGGGTATCAGGCGCTTCCAAGGACTTTCAAATAGTACCCTAAATAAGCCTAATTGCATTTATGTGAAAAAGCACACCTAAATACGTTCTCAGTATTTTCAATACCCTAAACAAGAAATCAAAAAGATTTTGACACCCTAAACAAGAACTCAAAAGATTTTGGTACCGTAAGCAAGTAATTTGTTTTAGCAAGTATGATACATTTCAAATCCTTTTTTCCTTCCCTAAGAAGTATTATGAAACAAATGCCGAGCTAATCTAGTTCAGATCACTTAAATGCGACGAATAAAAATTGAGAAATATATGTCCCGCCTATATCATAGTTATTTAAAATCCTCACGGAGCAAATAATGACCCTAAATACGTAAAACCATTGTATGAAAAATATACCCTTTTTCATAATTTTGCTTGAATTTATACCCTATTCACGTTTCGTACGTAACGTGCTCCGGCTTGAAAAACTACCCTATTACGTGATTTTTTGGACACGCCTGATACCCCTTTTGTAATGATAGCTGAGCACCCCGGGACTACAATCCAATCCAATAGCATGTAACCATTATAAACGATATGAAAATGTAACGATTACATCATTATATCTTTAATAATGATATTAATACGCGGCACACCGAACACACGTTTCACACCAATTACGAGATATTCACACCAATCACATGACATCATTCACAAACCAATCAATACCCACGTCAATCAGTTGATATTTGCATATTTGATACTCGCCTAAGATATTATAGTTACGCACACGCCAATACATCAATCATAGGGTCAACGAAACAATATAAACTGCTCAAAAAAAGTTTGGAAATTTGTATTCAATCGCCATTTATTTTAATAGTTTGTGATATATTCAGATCGTGAATCATATCAATGTAGAGCTGATGTGTTCCCCTTTCTAACGATACCTCATTTGTAGCAATCACTTGTTTCAGTCCTTAGCCATATGCTTTATCCAAAGGATATAATATTCCAAACCATGCTATGATATATCCAGGCTGTAGACATTGATTCCATATTTGCCTATTGTTATACACCCTTCCTTTCAGTTTGTCGAAATTGGACCAAATTACATTTTACACTCGCTTACGTGTATTAGTTTTACCATACACAAAACAGATTTTTCAGAAAACTTTTCCCATTCAATGTCTTATCTCAGGAATTACTGAACTAATACTAGGCATGTTTGTACATATTTAATGCATTTCTCATGGTGATTCCAAATATGGTGATGAAATACAATAATGTTGACAAATTTGAAATATTTTTTTGAAATTTAGGAACTGTCGTCAGCAGACGACTGCCGCATGGAAAGCGTTAACAATGTGTGACGTCATCACATTGTCGTTCACTGTCGTATGTGAATGTCCTCTACCGCCTCTTGAAAATAAGCATAATAATTAGTATTTATATAGCGCCTTTCCAAAGTGATCAAAGCGCTGTAATTTCGCTGCTGGTGAATCATCAGAATCAGGTCGCATCAACTAGGGTGCTGCCAATTTCTAGCGCAAACCTATCCGCACTTAGATTGTAACATCCACCATTTTTCAATGCAGCTCCCCAAATACCATTGGGTCAAGGAAGTTTTTGATAACCGAAACAACTAATCACAGATTTTGAAAGCAGGAGGAAACCGGAGATCCCGAAGAAAACCTGCGAGAGCGTGTATGGATCGTGATAAACCAAATGCACATAAAGCCCGACCGAGCACAGATTTCGAACCCGGGATTCATTGGTGCAAAGCGAGGGTATCTACCGCTGCGCCAACACGCTCTCCCATAGGCTACCTCTACTCTGAGACTAGTTATATTAGTCTCAGCTTTACTTGAACAATGATAAGTTACATAAAATACTGAAATGCCACGAATGTTATGATTTATGCAACTTGAATTATTGATATTGTAACGCTCGCCGAGCAGGGGCTTACAGGGATTACAAGGAATTCGAATAACGACAGGTGATGGAGACACTCTCTATTCTGTTACACTATTTAATAACTATAATATCTGGTATTCTCAAACATGTATATATATATTGGTTGGTGTTTATCCACGACCCCCGTTCGGTAGCTTGGCAATATACTGCTCAGTGGTAAACGACTTGTGAGCCGACTTGAGGTTTCCTCGGAGAGAGCGAATAAGAACCCTAATTCTAACAGCCCACCGCAAAGCTGAGCTATCGGGTTAGAATGGAAATCTGCCCCGTCCTATGCCGCGATATCAAACCAGGCCTAGATGCTCTAGACGGTAAGTTGATAAAGAACTAAGGAGTACTACTGATTCCACGGGGGTTTTATCCTACCAAATGAACTACGCCTTAACAACCCACCACAAAGCTGAGTTATCGGGTTAAGGCAGGGATATGCCCCGTCCTACGCCGCAATACCCGCACCAGGCCTTTAAAGACGGTGAGTAGGTAAGGAACGAAGGAGTACTACATATGCCTATGGGTAGATCGTAAGGTTCTCTGTGAGGCACCTCGCTTGAGCTCTCCAGCTCGACTCAACCCGACTGACTGATTTCAGCCCTATTTATACACTTTTGGATACTAAAGACAAGTTAGTATGCAAATCAAATCATGTGACCGGTAGTCCTATTACTCAACATACCAGTCAGTATTCCAAGCTACCATCGACATCGTGTATACCCTACCTACTTTATTCGGCCTGTAGGCCAAGGACGTGGAGTACAATGAACTTGAGAGGGTGAAAGTCAATGTCCCGCATTCTGTAAGTCGGGTCATTACATACTCCCCTACCAGGTCTGATTCTCCGAATCAAAAGAAAAGATGTCCAAACATAAATTAATATAAAACTGGTCGAATAATCTCTCGTTCCCTAAATTATTCGTTTTCAAATTTCATTTTGTTGATATCTCAAGATTCCAGCCGAGAGAGTTGCAGGGTCTCTTGGTCTAACAACTTTCTCGTCCTGGAAGCTATAAAAGTTCATTGCTCTGTCCCATTTGCATGACTTGTAATATAAGATTTATCAATTTATATCATAAGTTCGCATTATAACATTATATATCACCGGCATGTTACAAAAATCCATTTATCATTCGTCAACTCAATTTACACTACCATAACCACTCTCTGTTTATAAATAGCAATTAACTGACTAAGTCGTAAGAAGCATATCATTTTTGACCATGAGAATTTCTGAATTGTTGATGGTTCGTGGAGGACAATTTTACTACGTTATAGTATGACCTGGAATGAACCCTGAGAGTAATAACGTGGGTTGCATACTGTCTATAAAGACGCATTGTACTTGAACTTCATTATACCACTGTAAAGAGGGTGTAATTAGATGTCCCTGAGAACATCTGTCAATAATAACAATACATTTTACCTATATTTAAAAACATGTAAACATAATTCACCATGAATTCACCCGGTATAGTTAGCATTACCTTCCCACCAGTTAAATCTCAGTGTTTCAACTATTAAAATGGCTTTATAATTATAATTCAGAGTGACTGATGTCAAATTTTGTTTTAACGTTTTTCGTCTTCACACTAGGGCTTATCTTTTCAAAGTGATATATGCCTCTGGTAATCATGTTAACCCTATTCTACTTTACAATTCCTATACATCATACTAGTTTAATACAAAGACCATTTTTATGCAATGTAATATTGGGTACTGCAACGGTTTCTACGTGATATAATCAATCCCATTTTAGATGTGTAAACTTCTTAACGCCACTTTAATAACATAATATATATAGCACTTAAACTTGGGAAACGACTTTTACCAATCTATAAATTTATCAATATTCGTCGACATTAAATGGTTCGTGAGTCCCTTCATTTTCAAAATAATATTCGACCCATAGGGTAAAAATTAACATGGGTGGGCATCAAGCCTCGAACTGCTTTTTAGAACCTCCATTCATGATACAACTACTATCATGACTATAGTATTCCTAATTTTCCATATTCATATAACATAACAAGCTATAACATTAGCAATTTCCAGATCCATTCTTTGTTATATAGTTCGGCTGATGGTCAAAAATTGGCCTAAATCTTACACATAAATTACAATTTATCTGAACTTGTCAATTTAACGTTTTGACTAAACGCTCAAATTAAGTACATAAATTCATCCTACAGAAAATACAACTGAACAGAGATAATTGGCAACAGCAATATACGGGTTTCATCATTTCGCTCCTGACTGACTTAAATTTTAAATCTTCCTAGGATTTTCCACCTATTGGCCGGGTCACTCACGGTTCTTACAATAGGATTTTCAACCTACGCTCCGATCCCCCAGAACTAGGACGTTTTTCCACCTAGGGCATACTTCAAATCTTCCTAGGATTTTCCACCTATAGGCCGTTTCACTCACGGTTCTTACAATAGGATTTTCAACCTACACTCCGATCCCCCGGAACTAGGACATTTTTCCACCTAGGGCATACTTCAAAACGCATGCAGCCATACGCAATCACGATCGTACTTGGCTTGTTACACCCACAGCATGCAACAGACTCCATACGGAATCTCCTATTGTTTGACGACCATTGTATTGTATGGCTATGTCTCTCAATAATTAAACATCGATCCTTGGCTCACAAGGACATTATTTGCAATTCAAGTCTTTCAGGATATGAACAAGTCTACCCAATTTTCATACGTCCTGGCCACAGACGTCAGGGTTTTCAACCCGACCTAGGCTAACTAGGGCCTTTTAATCGGCTCAGATTTCCTTGTTCTTAACAAAAATAACTTAACTATGCATGTATATCTGCTGCCATTAATACTCACTGATGATTTCGGCTGCGGATCGGACTGCCGACATTCGCCGTTGGGGAACTATTGCGCTGGTCTCTCTGTGGTGTCTGGACTTCTCGTACACGGAGTGGATGACTGCTGAAAAACCTGCGCCCTGTGATTGTTTCTGGTTTTGAAAGGCGAGATGAAGTTCGCCATGGTGCTCTCCTTGGAATCCGCTGTCTGATCTCTCTGGTCCAACCATGCGAACGCTGTTTATCATCGCCTGCACCTCCGTCATCATCTCCTCCATGATAGCCATAATGCTGGTAGTTTTGCCCGCCAGTGTCTTGGTGTCATCCTGTTGGGCCTGTATTTGCTCGCTTATCTCCGCGGTCATGGCGGTGGTACTTGTTAATAGTGTATCCTCTTGTTGGGGTTGTATTTGCTGGCTGATAAATCTTATTTGGTTATTTTGACCAGGATTGGAGCAGTCTTTCCAGCTATCGGATATGAATGGGTTGATCGGTGGACTAATTCCGTCCGCGAATTTATCAGGGCTCTCGTGATCTACCGCTTTGTATTGTAACCCGGGCGAGTCTTCCCTGCCACCAAGCGGCTCGGCTCTCTGGCCGCCTAGTCTATTCTCGTAGTATGGCTCCATCTTCACCACCGTGGTTATTTCCTTCTTTCCCCTTTATTGCCCCTCTGGGTTCGTTAAGGATTCCGCAAGAGCTATCTGTGTTACTTGTACTTAGATTTTCTGTCATTCTTGCGAAATCCCACCGCTGCCACCAATGTAACGCTCGCCGAGCAGGGGCTTACAGGGATTACAAGGAATTCGAATAACGACAGGTGAAGGAGACACTCTCTATTCTGTTACACTATTTAATAACTATAATATCTGGTATTCTCAAACATGTATATATATATTGGTTGGTGTTTATCCACGACCCCGTTCGGTAGCTTGGCAATATACTGCTCAGTGGTAAACGACTTGTGAGCCGACTTGAGGTTTCCTCGGAGAGAGCGAATAAGAACCCTAATTCTAACAGCCCACCGCAAAGCTGAGCTATCGGGTTAGAATGGAAATCTGCCCGTCCTATGCCGCGATATCAAACCAGGCCTAGATGCTCTAGACGGTAAGTTGATAAAGAACACAGGAGTACTACTGATTCCACGGGGGTTTTATCCTACCAAATGAACTACGCCTTAACAACCCACCACAAAGCTGAGTTATCGGGTTAAGGCAGGGATATGCCCCGTCCTACGCCGCAATACCCGCACCAGGCCTTTAAAGACGGTGAGTAGGTAAGGAACGAAGGAGTACTACATATGCCTATGGGTAGATCGTAAGGTTCTCTGTGAGGCACCTCGCTTGAGCTCTCCAGCTCGACTCAACCCGACTGACTGATTTCAGCCCTATTTATACACTTTTGGATACTAAAGACAAGTTAGTATGCAAATCAAATCATGTGACCGGTAGTCCTATTACTCAACATACCAGTCAGTATTCCAAGCTACCATCGACATCGTGTATACCCTACCTACTTTATTCGGCCTGTAGGCCAAGGATGTGGAGTACAATGAACTTGAGAGGGTGAAAGTCAATGTCCCGCATTCTGTAAGTCGGGTCATTACAATATATTGGTCGATCGACATGAATCGGTAATAAAGTGCTCTACAAAAGCAATGCATACACTTTGTTTATGTCCTATAGAGTGACGTTCAATTATTATTTTACCAAACAGGCTAAATAGACATTTGGATGGATCTTGTTTGCACAATGTGGTACCAATTTTGCAACAAAACAACAAAGATTATCCATGATTAGCACCAGTTAATGAAAATTCATGACGTTTTCAAATTCACAGCATTTTCTCTCCACGTAGTGTGTTGAAAATGCGAATTTTGAGACGTCACGGATTTTCTTTAATGGGGCTAAACATGGCTTACCATTGTTGTTTTGTGGCAAGTTTGGAACCAAATTGTGCCTAGGAGATTCATCCAAATGTCTATCTATCTTGCTTGGTCCAAACATAATTGTAAGTAAGTGACTCTATAGGACATTATGAAATCAACGAATTGTATGACTTTCTTTTGTTGATTACTTTATTAACTGGGACCGTGATAGAACCGTGATAGAACATGACAAGTCAAAAGAGTCATGATAATACAAGTAACATCATGATAAAGAAATCAACGATAGGAGATGGGAAGTACAAGTACAACAAATACAAATAAATTCTTAAACAATATAATACACTTGAGTAAACAATGATCTAGTTCGAGGTCACCATGACGCCAAGGTCTATCTGTGAGACAGATTCCACCTCAAAAGGTGTCACCACTTCCCGGGTCACTTCCATGGTTTTATTTTTTTTGCCTTTTTGGCCATTCTTCTTTTTATAAGGCTGATTTCCATGATACTCGTTATCAGTGCTGACTTTGCTCGTTGATCTATCGGCTAGAACTTTCCCCAAAACAGTATTCTCAGCGTCTACAACGGAACATCTAACATCGCCGATGAAGATTCGTTCCTTGTTGTAGTATACCGAGGCTGCGTCTTCCGATTGTCCTGGCTCCTCGCATTGTCTCACATAAATTTTAGTCGTTGGACTAGATGATTGCACATCGGCTACTGGCATTGGTAGAACTCTAACGTGACGGTACATAAGCCTGTGTACAGATGGCCATACTGCGTATAAGTCTTCACGGAAACCAGAGCTAGATGCCATGAGGATTATGGGATTAAGCATGGGTGAAGCTTTGCAGCACATCGTTGGCAAAACGGCGGCCAGAATGGTGATGTCTGTTTTAGCTGAAACCCAGACACTCTCTATACAGTAAGGCGTCCAAACGACAATAAATGCTACAGTCATCGTGACACACATCTGAAAACAATGTGTATTTATCAATACATTATTAGAAAGTAGTTCAAAAAAATGTCTTTGAGCTTTCAAGTCATCCCATAACCAGTGTTTTCCAGTCTCTGAGCATGCTGAGTGTCCACTGGTTGGTTCCCATTCAAATTACATTGAAATGAAAGGCGTATTACTTGGGGTTTGTTATCAAGGGGGGGGGGGCAAGCAATATATTACCCTTTTCTTTCGTAGGTCAGACTCATAGCTCTTTCAGTGAATTACGAATTGAGAAACTTAGAAAGGAGCTTCTAAATTTGGATAAACAACTTTGTAAATAGAGATTTCCAAGACTTATTTATTACTTTACTTGTTGTCATTGTTTCTTTACGTTGTTACCCATCCTTTCCCTTTCTCCCTTCATTCACCCTCCCCCCCCCCCCCCCCCTCCCCCCCCCCCTCTATCTTAAAGTTAGTTGTCGGGGAGATCTTGTTTTTTTAGAATAACAATATTAAACACATAACACATTATTTAAAGTTTTCTATTTTGAAAGAGTGTCTCTCTCTATAGACCATTTTAAATTGAGCTCGGAAATCTTCGGAAAAACAGGTCACGTGGAGTAGGTTCGTTGTGCGTTCTTCGCACAGTTGATCGCATTCACAACATTGTCCTAGTTGGTTGTCCGCCTAGTGATTTACTATGTTTACATACACGCGTGCACACGTGAGAAGTAAAACGTAGAACGAGACTATTTTGGTTTTTTTATCAACAAAGGCGTTGACCGGCAAATTCCAAATGTAGTTGAGCAGATGGTACTAAAAGGTGAAAATTTAACCCCAAATCTCTTTCATCTCACCGTTTTTGTTTGTGAGGGATACAATCTATTACCAACACCAGCGCAATCTACCATACGGGCAGACGGGTGAAAAACACTTTTGTTTTTCTCCGGCACATGGACATGACCTTTGAGCTGACATGTCATGTAACCGAGCGTCAAATCACTCGGCTAATCGGAAGCATTCGGAACCGATCGTATATTTTCGGATTTGAAATGGTCTATACGCTACTTTGACCCCTATAATGTAAAGCCTGTAATCTCTTGTCATTCTTGTAATGATGGACATCAAGGAGGAGACCGTCCCTGGTAGCCTATTGCATGTAGCATGTAGTGAAAATTAGAGTAGCTTGTAGTGTAGCATGTTGTGTGAGGGGACAACCGACTTGTGAGATAACGGGTGTAAACGTCCTGGTCTCCCTTCTAGCTAGGTGGGGATTGTTAGCTTTCTGACTTGTTCAGTAGGTGACGGACAGACCAGGGTGGCCAGGAGAGGTAAGTCTCATTCTCCTGGCTCACAATGAGCAAAACTGGATTTAACATCATACATCCAGATAACAGTTGTTTTATGACAGTGCCATATGACAACTTAACTTGAGGTACATCCAAGTAATCCTGATGGGCGGGATAGTACTGAAGCAGAAGGCAACGGGAAACCACTGCTTTAAGAGATATTACACCTTTCCGAGAATACCATATGATGCGCAGATCAGAAAGAATTAAACGTTTAATCGAAGTGGAAGTTGAGCCCCTCAGGAAACCCACCCGTAATGTTACTGGGGAAGAGGCTGCAGGGCCTGGTGATGCTGCTAATGACGGTGGTATCCTAAAGTCTTCGGAACGGATATCATTTGACGGTGATGCCTCTCATCAGCCTTCTGTCAACCTATGTCAGAAAAAAGAGTGCTCCGTATTGGCACTTGGAACGTGAGAACAATGAATGAGCTTGGAAAGCTTGACTTATTGTTAAATGAACTAGTAGAGAGACTACAACTAGATTTAACTGGTCTGGGCGAAACAAGATGGAAAGGAGAAGGCTTATTCAAACCGAATAAAACATCAACAGTGGTCTACTCTGGAAAGCAAAATGGAAAAAGAGAAAGTGGAGTGGCAATCATTCTGAGAGGTCAAGCACAAAAAGCACTGGACACCTACACAGCAATTTCTGACCGTATTGTTACAGTAAGACTTAAAGCAAAGCCAAAATCAGTTACAGTAATCCAAGTCTATGCTCCTACATCAACACATGATGAAAGTATCAAGGACGTGGACAAAATAAGCAAAGGTGATATTTGCATAGTGATGGTTGACTTAAATGCCAAAGTTGGAGAAGGAGAAGACACCAAATGTGGAATTGGTAAATTCGGTCTAGGAGAAAGAAACGCAAGCGGCGACAAACTAGCAGAATTTTGCCATGCCAATGACTTTGTTATCACAAATACTTTGTTTGATCATCATAAAAGAAATCGATACAAATGGATATCACCAGGAGATAGATGCAGAAATCAAATTGATTACATCATGGTTAAAAGAAGATGGAAGTCTAGCATCACTGATTGCAAAACCTATCCAGGTGCAGACTGTGATACAGACCACATACTCAGAGTGAAACTGGCAAGAAATAAATTCAAGCAAAAACAACAAAAACTAGACCTCAAGAAACTTGAAGACACTATCATCAGATCTACTTTCAGAAGTGAAACAGAAAACTGTTTTGAAGCTCAACTTAAACAGATGGAAGATCAAGAAGATGGAGAATCATCAGAAAGTCTATGGACTACCTATAGAACGATACTATCTGACACAGCCGACAAAACTCTTGGTGAATTGAAACGGTTCCCTAAGAAACCGTGGATCAGCAATGAAGTACTGATTCTCTCCGAGGAAAAAAGCAAGCTGAGAAAGCAAAGAAATTCTCCTGCTCAGGATGAAAGGTACAAAGCAGTAAGATCAGAGATACAAAGGAAGCTTAGGAGGGACAAGGCAGCTTGGCTCGAAGAACAGTGCCAGAAGATAGGCGATTTTGACACTATGTTTGACATGATAAAATCTGTGAAAAATGACGGCAAAATACCATCACAGCAGGCATGCATAAAAGATGAAGCTGGAAATGTATTGGACCATAAGGAAGACATCTTGAACAGATGGAAAGAGTATGGCGCTCAGCTGTTTGAAAGACCAGAGGAGGAGGAACCATTGACTGAGGAACAAATTTCTCCAGAAGATCAAGAACCACCACCTCTCTTGTCAGAAGTTGAACATGCTATGATGAAAAGACTAAGCACCGGAAAATCACCTGGACTAGATGGCATACCTGCAGAGCTGATCAAAGCCACAGGCCCAGCGGGTATCAAACTTCTACTCAAACTATGTACCAGCATCTGGAAAAGCTGCCGCTGGCCTCAAGACTGGAAGATAAAGGAGTTCGTAGTCTTATTTAAAGCAGGAGATCGAAAACAGTGTTCAAACTATTGAACTATTGCACTGATTAGCCATACCAGCAAAATCCTCCTGTTGATAATTGTTGACCGCTTGAAGAGGAAGTTGGAATATGAGCAACCAGAAGAGCAAGCTACGTACAGGAAAGGAAGAGGAACAAGAGACATGCTAGTATGTTTACAAATTCTGATGGAGAAAGTAATTGCCATTGATCAAAAGGTATTCATTATGTTCATAGACTACTCCAAGGCTTTTGATTCAGTAAGCCACTGCAAACTTTTTGAGGCGTTTCTGGAAATGGGCATCCCCAAGCATCTTGTCGCACTCTTGAAATCTCTATGTGAACCATAGAGCAACAATAAGATGGAATGGTGAACAGACAAAAGAATTTGAGATTGGAAAAGGAGCTAGACAAGGCTGCAGAATATCGCCACACCTTTTTGTTACCTACACCGAGAAGGGCATGCGAGATGCAGAGGTTTCAAATTATGGAATTAAAGTAGGGGGAACACATTTCAAACTTACGATATGCTGACGACACCGCACTTATTGCCAATTCAAAGGAGGAAATTGTACACCTAACCAACAGTGTGAATGACGAAGGAAAGGAGCTGAATTTGAGGCTAAACATGCTAAATGTCAAGAAGACTAAGTTAAGAGGTGATCCAGAAGAACAGTATAACATCATGATCGACGGTGAGAGAGTTGAACATGTAGACCACTTCAAGTATCTTTGATCTACAAAGAGAGCTAATGCCAGCTGCTCAAATGACATCAAATCAAGGATTGCCATTGCCAAGAAAAGAATGATAGAACTGCAGTTGATCTGGAATGACAAAAACCTTACTAATCATCTCAAAATGAAACTGGTCAAGACCCTCGTTTGGAGTGCACTCATTTATGGCGCTGAAAGTTGGACATTGTGCAAAGCAGATGAGAACAGAATAATGGCAGCTGAAATGTGGATGTGGAGAAGAATGCTTAACATCAACTGGAAGCAGAAAAGAACAAATGTTAGCATTTTGCAAGAGCTGGAAACAGATAGACAACTGTTGGGAAAGGTTGTAAGCCTTAAACTAGGATACTTCGGCCATACGCTCAGGGGAAGTGGAAGCCCCCTAACTCTCAACCTCATTGAGGGAAAAGTAGAAGGAAAGAGAAAACGTGGCAGACAGAAGAAAAACTGGTTTGATAACATTAGGGAATGGACTGGTCTAAACTACGTTCAAGCCAAACGTGCAGCACAAGATAGAACAAAGTGGAGAAAGAACACTATTAAAGAAGAGTGCAAATATGGTCGCCAATCATCAGAAGTGATGGAGGCATCAAGGCAAGGCAAGGCATACGCTACTTGCACGGTACAGATGGAACCAGGGAGCTTATATAATGGGAGAGGAAATTCGAATCGCAAAATTTAAGCCTCCCATATACGGGAATGGGCAACACCAGCTTGTCGATCTCGCACACTTTTGTGCTTGATAGGAACTATTGCTGTACTCAATTTTTGGCCGGAAGTGGATTTCTAGACTGAATTAGTTGTGTGCGCCATTTAAGAACACATGTTTGTTCAAAATCATATAAATCTTATACCATTGTGTTCAGTATAACATTTTAAGTATAAATGCAAAATCTTTTAGAATTCTGTAATACCTTTTTGGAGATGTAAGCCTAGTCATTTTAAAAAGCGTATTGCCAAACGTAAATTTGTATTTTACGCTTGTTTTTTTAACTTTTTTAAAAATGTGCATTGTGAAGTGCTGTCTTACAGTAGATAGCATGTCGGTGCGTTGGCAGGTTTTGTGATTATAATACTGTATGAATGTCATCGAAACAGTTCAAAAAATGAACAATATAAACCCATTTTGCCCGAAGGATAAGCATTTTAAGTGATTAATGACATTCTGTGGACACAATGCAATTCATCAAATCTAGAACATTTTAGACATTCCGCGTCCGTCACCTTTTGAGAAGACATCAAACGGTTGCGGACGTCATCTTCTGACATTTACTAGATTTGTTGAATATGATAATAAATCATTTGACATTTGAAAAGAGTCGGAAGGTATTCCAATGATACCGCCCTCCTCCCTCCCCCACCCATCTCGTACTTCAAATAATGTCACATTTTTCTTTTAAAAGGCGGATTTTTATACTGCAAAAATGTCAATATTAAGGTTTTTGTGATACCAAAACATTGTTTTAAGCCAAAAGAAGTCGAATAAATTGAATTTTTCTCCATGACTTCTGTTTATGTTGGTCCGTAGTGTTAAAAAAATGAAGAAACTCGGCTAACACGGGTTCTTTGAAGTACGCCTATTACCATTATTTGCAAATTTGTAATTAAAAAACCCACCGCAGACTGCATGGATTTTGTTGGTATTCGTTAGCTTTCAAAGCATTGACCATGCACATTCACTCGGAGCCTCAAACAACCTGGAACTAGGGATGCGTGCTTCAAGGGAGCACGCAACCAATACGCTCACCATAGGCTTTACACACAAATGTTGGCCTATTAAAACCGCTCTATTTCAAAAATCCTTTAGTGAATTTTAATGAGAATTAGCAATCTTATGCCATCAACGTTTATTTATAACATATCTGAATATCAAGGCCAGTTTGCCGATTACATTTTTCAGTAAATGCCGCTGAATTGGGAAGTATTAATTTCATCACCTAATTTTCAGTCCTCAGTCGGGATGCACAGTGGCGGTAAATCGGCTGATAAAATTATAATAAAGCTCAAATCATCCCGGTTTTTTACCAACTTCACGTACATATTCCACACACCACGTCATAAATGCGGCATTCGACAGGACAACACCAGCTAATGTGTCGATCTCGCACACTTTTTTGCTTGATAGGAACTATTGCTGTAAACTCAATTTTTGACCGGAAGTGGATTTCTAGACTGAATTAGTTATGTACTTACATAAGAGGGGAGAGCCTCGCTTTCATTTCAAAATGGCGATCGCGTGCAAGTAGCGTATTAGATGATGGCGATCATGTAACCCTTTGCTGTTATACTTTCACATGTTTTGGCATTGTTCGTTATGTGGAAAAAATCCCATTTGGTCACTACAGTGCTGTTAAAATAGTGACTAAACAAGGAATCTTCTTAGTGCCACTCATCATTTCATTACTTACTTTTGTCACGTGATCGTCAATCTTATTCTCTTTCCTTTGTAGATCTATGAACATATTCCTTCTTGGACCTTCCGGTGCTGATGTACGTGGATCCACTCCTTTAGAATATTGAATGACACTAACGTAGGAAAATATCATAATTGCTAGCGGTAAAATGTACAGCAAGACGACAGAACCATATATGTAAACTATGTTTCCCATATCTTTATTTGTCCAGTCAATGGAACACGATGTTCCAAACGGTTCTAGGATATATTTGCTCCATCCTAAAAGGGGAAATCCGGTCCATGAGAAGCAAAACAACCAAACCAATAGCAAAACGATAACCGTGAGGCGCGTTGTTAATTTGGGTCCTGATGACGGGGGGAAAAGGAGAGAGAAACGTAGGTAAATTAGTTTAAATAAGTCAATCACTGCAGATTGTTAAAACTGATGATTTTTTAAACGAACTAGAAACGCCGAATTCACTTGCTACTTGGCAAATAAATGTAAGTTTTACTTTTCATACAATATTTAGAATACGTAATCTCCGGTTTAAATACAGATGAAAATCATAGTCTACGTCAATACATTTATAAGGGTGGTGAAATGCAGATTGGATTGCCCCACTGATTCCAACACTACATTGTACATCAGGCAGATAAATAAGCAATATAAAATGTTGTGTTATCGAAACCGGTCACTGACCCGGGGTCAATGAGGCATGTATACGGATGAATGGTGAGCTGTGATTCATTTCACACAAATTATCACTGCTTAGCACACACACACATAGGCAATGATTACTCTGAGCAATGATATGGCCATGCGTTTACTCATCACCCAAAAAGGGTGGCGGTTTTGCATTTTTGGTGAATCCATCTCTCTCGATTAACTCAACGACTAAATGTGGTAGAGCTATGGTTTAGGTGTCATTTGAAAGCCTATTGATCTAGCTACAATGTGTAAATTTCTATTAGGTATTTCTATAACTGTTTGGCTGAGATATGATTGATTATATTTCGAAGGTCAGGGTGGCGGCGGTGGCGATGGCGCTGTGTACAATCTCTATTGGGAATATAGAAAATGTTCCCAATTCTACGTTCAATTTACAATAACTCCTCATCTCTGTATGGTACAAACATAATTTTGCTTTCATTTTATAGATTGTTTTATATATATAAGTTTTTATTTAAACAAATGTGTCAACTATTATGCCACAATTGTAATCATGAATCGATTGCATTGCCCTTGGCTTTCTCCCTATTCGCTACACAGTGAACTTGTACTAATCTATCGGTTTTACATACATGAATATAACAAAAGAAGTAGTCAACCGATGATAGCATAATTATACATTTTTGGAAAACTCTCAACTAGGGGAATTCAAAAATTCCGTTTAAATAAGGATAGGGTGGTGCACACCCACCAAAAAAAATATTTGCATACTCTAAAAATAATGAAATTTAAACGTTTACGTTTGTGCTCATTCACTTCCCGATATAGTATATTTCAACAAGTTCCCCTTGACAACCATTATGTTCTGATGGGTATGGAATTAGGAAGCAATATATACAGTTACATATATGAGTGGGATAGGTAGGCCTATACAAAATATGGAAAAAGTCGATAATTTTTGAACAATTCTTAATCACAATATGTTACCATTAGTTCCTATCTAAATTCCAATAGCATGTGGATTTCTTGTGAGATTACCGTTCCGAAAATATATACTTTTTATGGGTAGAACAAGTAACTATTGCGATATGCTAATTCGATTCTCAGATGGTGTAAAATGTAAACATCTGGACATGCAACGGGAAGGGTGGCGAGTTCAAAACACATGGCCATATTGATATCCCATTGAAAATTACTTTAACCCCTAATCTTACTACACCACGCGGCAACCGTGTGGTTCGCCTCTTTGTATTACCGGGCGTTGAAGTTTGTCTGCGAAAAAACGGACCCAGGATATATACTTGGCGAAGTATATGAGCCAAGTAAAGAACAAATCTGAAAAGAGTGGCTACCTCGAGTTAGGGTTAATGCATGTGCTCATTTCGTTTGGTGTGGTTTAAGTCATCATAACTTTAAATAGTATCCACTCGACTTTTATAAATGAGGTGTGGAGGGGAAATTTGCTCGTTAACTGTATATATCTCTGGGGTTTTTTTACACCAATTGCTGATTTAATGTTGTACTTACTTTTGCTTGGTCTACAAACATAGACATATCTGTAAGTTGCAATTACAGCATGACAACATATAGTCACTGCTGAGAAAAAATACACACTAAATCCGCTCAGTGTACATCCGAGTGTTCCTGCGATCCATTCACCGGCGTAGTTCGACGTGATCGCAATGGGATAGCCACAGAATGATATGGCTAGATCACTAAAGGCTATATTGATGAGGAGAATGTTGATCGATTTTTTCTTGAAGTTTCCGCCGTTTTTGAGCAAGACGAAGATGATGAGACTGTTACCAACTGTAGCTACCAAACCTGATATAGAAACAATTAAAGGTGTATTATGTGATCTTTCCATGGAACGCCCTCAACATCGAAAAAAAAAATGAAAGCAGATTTTCTTGCAGATTTACATTTCTGATCATAAATCGTACATACATTCCAAGTTACAGGGCGATACGATTCTTAATTACTTCAAAATCATGGTTTTAGAGTGAAAATAAACTGTCGGATATCCGACAACTTATTTTATTCTAGTCTAAATTCACTATAAAACCATGATTTTGAGGTAATTAGGAATCGTATCGCTATGTACCTTGGAATGTATGTACGATTTATGATCAGAAATGTAAATCTGGAAGAAAATCTCTTTTCTAAAAAAAATCATGAATAGAGAGCGCTCTCTGGAAAAGATCACATAATATGCCTTTAAGACAGTATGAAAACAAAAACAAAAACAATAAATTTTCAGGCGACGAAAAAACAACTTGTTCTACGTTTCCGAGCGACTAGTTGGTTTTTTTTAAATGAACAGTTGAACAGTTTTGAAGCATTTTTGATTTGTTTTTTAATTGAAACCTTTTGGAAATGTTTGAACAGTTTTTAAAAATTCACTAACATTTTTACGAAGTTTACGAAAAGAAAAAAATGCCATTTAGATTGAAACTGATAAACATGTATTACACTTGTAGGCCTACACTGCAAAAACTCCGGTGTTAAATATGCAACACTGAGCCGGTGTTACGCTCCTGGTGTTAATGTTGGTGTTAGGTCAACACCATAGGAATAACTGATGTAACACTTCTCATGGTGTTAAGTTTCTTGTGTTAAACTTGGTGTAAGAAGAACTCCCATGGGTGTCACTATTCCACACATGCGCACGGGGGTGGGTTATATTGGTTTTGTAACACTTTGGATTGTATATTTATACATTTGATCTAGTGATTCGATCTGCAATATGCACCATTCCATAATTAAATGGCAAGTAAGAACATTAATTCTCAAAAACGTTCAAGTTTTAATAAATTTGAACTGTTGAACAGTGAAATATGTTATTTGCAAGCATTTTATTGTTAAAGTACTTCAACTTATCTAACATTAATATTTTAACACCAGAAGGTGTACAAAATTTAATATTTTAACACCTGAAGGTGTAAATTGTTTAATATTTTAACACCAGAAGGTGTAAATTGTTTAATATTTTAACACCAGAAGGTGTAAAAATTAACATAGGAGGGTAAAATTAACACCATGACAGTGTTAATATAGCAACACCCAAAGGAGTGTTAATTCATCAACACCAAAGACTGGTGTTAATCAACACCAAAAAGTGTGGACCCGCTGGGACACTTCTGTGGTGTTAAAATTAACACCGTCGGTGTTGGTTTTAACACCAGTGTTTTTGCAGTGTACTTACATTATCCTTTGTCGAAAAAATATAAAACAAGGTTGATGGGCAAAATTCTACGACACCGGGATTCGAACCAGTAGCCTAGGCCTACCCTTTCGTTCATGGGCCCTGTTCGATAGTCAATAGACCACGAGGAGTTGGCTGCAACTATTAGAATTTTAATCGATATGATTTTTACGGTTTAAAGCTAATCTGTTTTAACAATATATACATGTATATATCACATCACTTTATTAGCAACGTTTTTATACAATAAAACGTGCGTTAGTCGAATATGTTTAGCGTACAGCGAGCTTTCTGTGAACTACGCCCGAGCGGCGATGTTATTTATTACGCATTTTAACTAGCCTATCCAAATGTTGGTAACGGTTAATTATTTCGGGACCCGGTCTGTTTGCCCGTAGAACAGGGTGGTTTGTTTTTTCATTGTCTTACTCGAAATATATTTCAAGTGAAATAACGTACTCCCTATACCGTGAAAAGCTTAGAAGCCGTGAAAGTGTTGTGCAATGGCAAAACCGTGAAAAGTATCATAACGATATCGTTCACGTGACAAATTGAAATGTTGCTCACAGGTTATACAGGGTGTCTCAAAAAAATTAGGACTCTGTTTCATGACGGTGTAATTCTTATTATAATCATTGGACCATGACCAATTTAGTCTCAATGTATGTAAAGCCCAATTAATTATTATGGTATCCTGAAAATATGAGATCAATCCGATGAAAAATAAGAAAACTAGCGTACTTTGTGTAAATCATGTCATTTACTGGTTTGTACAATGGGAATTCACACAGTAACAGTCGAGTAACATGAAAGTGCTCGACTTGTAACTCAATGAACCATCCACAGTGGGTTCGAGTACTGATTAACAAAACTTTTTAAATTTGCACAGAATATGCATGCATCTGTTTTGCGGATTTTTTAGCAAGTATTGATTTGTGCCAGAATTAAATGAATTACCAAACTAAACTTTGCTATTGACTGATAGATTATTTACTATGTTGACAATTATAACATATTGAAACGTAAACCATGTTATTTACTGGTCTGTGCATGTAGAATCCTATTTTTGAGATGTAACGTCATAATGTTTGTATCCCATAGCGCAAAAAGATGAGTGGCTTTAACATTATTTTAATTTCCATGCCAGCGCACTTTTTTATTTTCACATTTATTTTCATTCATCATTTACACATTTTGAAAAGCATGATCACATTACATATTCACTAATTCAGAAATTAATCCACGTTTGCATCACATAATCAAATCATACAGTATAACAAATAGATTTTTTTTTAAAGATTGGTACATTCAAAACATCTATAATTGTAATAATCTCCTTACATTCAAAACAGACGTATCACCTATAATTCACATTTCATAAACTGAATCATTTGCTAGTTTTTTAAATCATAAATTATTTCTTGTGTTCAATTCTTTTGAATAAATATATCAACATCTGATGTTTCAGGGATTAAAATTTGCATTTGGTACTTGTGTATTTCTCACATTCTTTTAAGTAATATTTCAAATAAAAGTAAATAATTTATCGAAGCTCAATATGTTTTCTATGTTTTCTATGCTTTTCAAACTTAATCGTAATCAAACAATCACATGTTTTATAAGTATATGAAGTTGATTAATTATATAGACATACAATCATATGGTACCAAAGTATGTATTCGTGATGTGATATGTGATTGCCCGCGCACTTGATAGCAAGATACTACTCTAAGGGACGCACCATTTGATTTTCAGGGGGAGGGTAGGAAGTTGGGTTCGGGGGAGAATTTGTGTTTTTTTGGCCACCGCAAGGGGTAAATTTTTTTTTTGCGCCGCCAAAGGCGTCGATTTTTTTATTTTATTAATGTATCCATTCATATTGAGTTGGGTGGGGGTAGAATTTCTTTTTTTTTTTTTTTTAATCATCAGGGGGGGATTTTTTTTTTTTTGGCCTGCATAGAGGGGGAAATTTTTTTCTTCCGAAAACTTCCTACCCCCCTGAAAATCTAATGGTGCGTCCCTAACCCTAACCCTCGATAATAGCAATCTGAAGCATGTGACAAAAGAGAAGCATGCCCGGGGGGGGGGGGGGGGGGGGGGGGGGGTCAGTGAACATACCAAGCGGGTACGCATCCGCGTCCAAAAAAACCGTCGAAAAGGGTCCAGATTTCACCACACGACGTCGTTGACGTCTTTCCGAAAAAGGGATACTTTTTAGGGGGCATCGCACTTTAGGGTATCCATTACAGCATCGAGGTATCGACGTTTAGGGGTACTAATTGCCGGGCTAATTGTTGTATGTGTGACTTTTCAATAAGCAATAAGCAAAATGTTGAAAAAAAATCTTCAATATTTCCCTACTTTTCGTATGCATTCTACATCATGCATATCACATGCATATATATTTGTATAAATGTCACATGATTGTGAATTAAGATTATTTTGAGTATTACTATATTACGCCATTTAGGGGTGCATTATTGAGTGTTGGTAACGCCGTTTAGGGTAGGGTTTGTATGTGTTACGCCATTTAGGGGTATCAAAATAGTGTTTTGGTTTACGCCATTTAGGGTCCATTTCAGAGGTGCTTGGACGCGCATGTGTACCCGCTTGGTATCCCCCCCCCCCCCCCCCCCCCCCCCGGGAAGCATGCTGGTAGTAGTTAAGATCTCTTCTTTGTTATCCATGTAATTAAATTCGTTTTGGAGCAATCACCTCTCTCATTAATCATGGTAATTATACGCTAATTATATATTTTAACACTTTCCACGCGGCTGTTGCCATTACCATGAATACAAAACAGATTTTCAGAAATCTCTCGAGGATTATCACACCAATAATAGGCATGTTTGTATATACTTATTTTAATGCATTTCTCATTATGATTTCAAATATGGTAGTGAAATTTAATAATTTGGACATTTCTGGAACATTTTGCGAAAGTTGGAGTGTTGTCTGCATTCTGGAACATTTTGCGAAAGTTGGAGTGTTGTCTGCATTCCTGCCGCATGGAAAGTGTTAAATGGCATGACTTTTGGGGGGCGAAGCCACCCTTATAGCATCAGATTGCAAAAAATTACACATTTTGGTCTTTCTAGACATAAGTGGGGGCCGCCATGTTTGTAGTCTTTGTAAATTACATGCACCTATGCAGTTTATTTTAACAGTCCTGCAGTCTGTGATAGAGTCAAAGCTATATTTGTTTAGCCTTGATGATTCAATCAGAGAGATGTTATTAGACTCCCAACAGAGAGACATAATAGCTTATCTTGTTTGACTAAGGAGAAATCTCCCAATTGTTGTGAGGTTGCCTAATAAATCAGAAAATCTTTGAATAAATGGTGAGTTGTGGCTGTCATATATACCTAGATTGTTCTTCAGATGGTATCCACCCCCCCCCCCCCCCCCCCTTCCATGCATACAAATCAACTTTATTGGTTTCCTGTACTATTTTTTTAGACTGCGGTGTTTTGATTTGATTTTTTGTTTGAATTATGGAAAATACATACACCATTTCCATGGTATTTTGTTTGGTATGCAACAGATAATGGTTACAAAACATGCTTCTTTCTCTTGGATCGCCCCCATTCCATTTCAATGGAATTTTTATTACACCTTTATAATGGATGTTATCTGTACGATGTGTCTATAATCATTCAGAAACAGGTGACATTTTGCACACGTAATTACTTCATTTGGTTAATCCAAGTTTGAGCCATATATATACAAGGTTTATACTTACAAGCAAAGGAGAAACGGACAAATGACTGGTACCAGCCAACTGACCGGGATCATATTAACAAAGACGAGTTCTAATAGCAAATGGTAATTTTATTCAAAAAATGGCAGCTATTTTTAGCTCATGGTTGTTTATCACAAAATTGTGTCATATTTTGTTGCTCTTTGAATATTCTAAGATATAAAAATTGCATATGCAGATATCATATAGATAGCGTTAGTTAAAGGTAGATGACCCGATCACATTTTCGTAACACAGAATTATTTCAAACATACGGAGATTTTCATATCATATGAAAGCTCGTATTTTTCTCATCATCATACTGACATTTGACGGCCTAAATCGGTATAATTACGGAGAAATCGATGAAATAGCGTCGAATTAGCGCGAATGGTGGTAACCACCGATATAGTTTATGTACTACTCAATCATTCAATGGGTACAGTTCACAGCATCTTGTGCGTCTAAAATAAGAACCATTAGAGCTATGCAACTCAAACTTTGGAACACGACTTTTTTAAGGATGACCTTTCATGTAGAATAGAAAACTTCAAGTTGAAAATCGGAACATCTACCTTTAAGTGCTTGTATTGTGGCTTCGTAGTACTATCATACAAACTATCAAATAGTATAGTACATTTATGTATGAATACTTTATGACCTCACTGAAATACAGATGTTAACGTATTACTTATAGGTTTTGTAACAGTAGTTTCAATAAGTTAAGGATGGGTCAAATTTATTTTATTTTTCAAGGATGTGTCTAACAGTAATCATGGTAATGGTCTAACAGCAAGAACCGTTACTCTGAGTTTCATGCCAATAAGGCAAAAGGCAATCGTCAGACGACAAGAATGTTGATAATATAAAAAAATCAGATATATGAACAATATAAGAATAAGAAATCAAAATGCGGCTCTGAAATAATTTTAAAAAACCAGTTTGACACGGGACCAAGACATTATCCGAAACCGAAATTAAGGATTTGCTGCACAAAAATGAAAGTACAACTTTTGACATACATGTATCATATTGCTATCGATATCGAGATAAAAAAGCAACCTTATTTTAAAATAAATGTTCATATTTTTGAATAGTGTTCTAAATTCATGAAAAAAATACTATGAAAATTAAGTCTTATTATCATGACTATAGCATGAAGCAATCTTTAAAAAAAAACTCTAAATAAAAAGACCGTATACCAACCCAGCAATGAATTGTGGAATTAATACTAATTCCAACCACCAATTCGTTTGTGTGCATGGCTGCACTACATGTAATCCAAATCAGTAGCCTATAAAGAAACAATAATGAATAGGACTCTACAAATAAGGAGGGGTCCCGCAAGCACATTACAAGTTAGAAGAATTATCAAGCTCAACTTTTGTAATTATATAGAACAAAACACCACACTAATGACAAACACGAATAAAAACCTCTCAACATGCAATTTCTAAAATTTGCGGCGATCAAAAGTCAAAAATTGAACAGCGCGCGGCGACTATTTGATTCTAAACAAGTTGGACATTGGCGCAGTCTGTAATTGTTCTACGTATGTTTACATGCAAGCGGTTTTGTGTGCGACTCTACAACAATCTCTTAACCCAATGTGAACGGCGCGCTCAATCAACCATCCTTCATTTGATTGAACGCATTTTCTATCGTATGATGTAAGTGATGTATTAGTTATGAGCTAAGGTTTAGCTGGTACAAAATCGTCGTCAGCGGTTTCTTTTCCTCACCATGCGCTATTCCCTTTTGAGGGACCAAACGTTTTCGACGGGTTCTCGACTTATCTCAGGCTTTTGGGGGGAAATTCACTTATGGTCATGTTTTTTATACTGGGTACCCAAAAAAGGTGGATCTGTTACATTTGCACTACATATTATTACTTTGCATGCATATATTTTAGCTATTCTTTATCACACATACTCAAATTTGGTCTTATTTTGATGAGAAAGTATTTGGCCTTTATTTTAAAAAGAAAAATATAAACTACCATGGTTCTGTTAATTACAATAGTTCGTTACACCTAATTAGTCAGGGGTGGAAGAGTATGTGGAGGAGGAGTATGCGGAGGAGGAGGAGTGCATAGTTGAACAAGTATGGTGCAATATACATTGGGCAAACATAAAATGCACTGGTTTCACTCTTGGTATAATTCTATATTGAAGACATAACATTATTGAAGTATATTTGAATTTAAAATATTATAATTAGTTAATTAAGGAATCATTAATTAGCATTAAGAAGCTCAAAAAATTGTTAAGAAACGTAAGTTGGTCGCAGTTTGTGAATGTATGCAAACATTTGCCTGCACCAAACTGTCCATTTTAAAAGTATAGAAAGGTTGAGGTACCCTTTTGAATAGATAAATTTAACTATTTAATTACAAATTAAAAGAAGATATGTAATTAACCTCATGTATTCTGTTTTGTCTGGATGTTAATTAGCACATTTTGTTAAATGCGTTTGTGTGGTGTTATTTCTTGTTTTTAATTTTAACTGTGTTACCAAATAAGTAAAAAACTGCTGGTTTTTATCAAGCTTGTAAACTCAGGAGAATTATTAAGTTATTAGGAATGCAACTGACCTGACCTAGTATAGGATGACCAGCATAAGCAGTTTGCCAATCAACATTGGATCACCCTATATGTTGAATACAACTTAAAACGAAAACATTTTATAATTCAATCTTAAATCAGACTCTTGAAATTTGAATACTGGGTTCAAACATTATGGAAACTAACCTAATTTGTTCATTTGAATGTGCTTTGCACATCATGAAGGTGCAAGATGGATGAACGCAATTAATTGTATGCCACTAAACATGTGCCATTGGGAAAATTTGAGTCACCCTGTAGTTAAAGGATCCCTTTTTATTGAACATTATTTGAAACTCATACCACTTTAAGCATTTGCCACTTCAAATTGGAATGTAAAATCATGTTTCAGTTGCAAATTTAAATTCATTCAATTAATGATTTGTAGATAATCATGTATACCTAAATCAATGTTTTAAACACCCTATATGTTTAAAATTAACAACTTTACATAAGAAAAGGGTGACTTTTAAAATCAATCAATGTTCATGTACATGTAATTGATGCATTTTTATTTGAAATCTACTTGAATTTTGTTAAAATACTAGTCTTTGTATGTATGTAGTTAATAGAAGCATTTTCCGGAACTAAATAAACACATTTTTAGACACCCTGTTTGTAGAATTTCAGATTCATAATGAAATTTAATTTGCAAATGTCTGGATGGGTATTTTATTAAACTACTTTAAATCTGTACTGAACTTTTCTCTCATCACTTCATATACATAGTGTAAGTAATTATTGAAACCCTTCTTTTTTAGAAGATTTTGTTTGTTACACCCTGTACAATTTCGGGCCACCCTGTATAATCAACTTGATTGTATGCTATTTGCATCCGTTACAGTATAAGCTTTCAGAATATGTATACTTTTACCAACTTTAAATGTAAACTTTTTCAGATATAATGCATTAACTGAAAAAGGAACCTTATTTATGGAAAAAGGGACATGTAACACAAATTGTACCCAGTATAAAAAACATGACCTTATCGAGAGAAATATTGAGCAAATCTATAGTGGCATGAATTCATTATTTACTAGAAGTCTCACGCTTTAACTTTACTCCATTTTCAATTTCTAAATTTAAGAAATATAAATAATTCACAATAAGTTCGAAGAGTAAAGTGTATATATTCCAGCCGTTAAGCAAAAGTTCACCTTGAAATACATTGTACTGATGTACGTTGTCTGCAATTTCACTTGCCGACGCTTAGGGACCGTTCATTATTTATGGTGGAGGGGGGGGGACAAATTTGAGACTTGTATGTCAAAGTTACTTACCACCCACCCCCCCCCCCCCCCCCCCCCCCCCACAGCTGAAACTGAAAATTACATGACCCTCCTTCTATAAGTAGGTTTTTACACAACCCATCCCCTATCCCCGATTTGTTGTTGTCACATACAAAGGGGGCTGTCTTTTCCTTTGAAATTTTGTTCATGGATACGTTGGCAAATTCTGTTTTGTGCCCTATCTAAATGGTCAATAATTGTATACTGCCCTTTCTTTTTATTGTGTGAAATTAGGAATGGCGTGAACAGCGAGCCGTAAAATGTGTCATATTTGATACATTTTGGGTCGGTTTTGTTAGTCTTTATAACCCAAACAAGTTAGGACATCGTATCGTCGTATTTATTAGTGATCCAGTGCCACACATCCTACTTTTGTGAGCATTGGTGCAAAGCTGAGAAGAGGTGATAAGCGCGAGCATGCAAGAATTCTTTTTTTTTAATCACAAAATTGGATTTTGTAACATAGGCTAATACACCCTGTGGCTCCAATTTCTCGACCGTGAACATTGATGATAATATATGTTTTTCCAACAGATCCTCCAAGGCACAGGAATGATTTGCTGTCCGGAAGTCGTCTCGTAGTAAATGTTTTTGAAGTTGAAAGGTTTTATACCTTTCAACGCAGCTATTATATAGTTTTACCATAGTACACAAAACAGATTTTTCAGAAACCTTTCCCAATTATCAAGGTCTATCTAGAGGATTACTGATCAAATGCTAGACATGTTTGTACTTATTTCAATGCATTTCTCATGGTTATTCCAAATATGGTAATGAAATTCAATAATTTTGAGATTTTTGACACATTTTATGCAATTTTGGCATGTTGTCTGCAAACGCCTGCCGATTGGAAAGCGTTAAAATCACGGTACGGTATTTACATGTAATAGTGTTGTCTACTTACCCACGATGGTTAAATAAATTCCTAATACTACATACTGCCCGTAAGATAGTTTCACATTTACAGGTCCTAAAATGTTTTGTAGATATAGATCAGTGGTTTTTGCAGATTCTGATGTTGTTTGTAATCCATCCATTGCGAAGTATGTCAATGTAAAGAATGAGAACAACAACTTATGAGGAAATGTTCAGGCGTTGTGGGTGTGTAAATGGTGGCGCTCTACGTTCACTCATGTCTGTTGGTAAGAATCAAAACCGTTTAAGTGAGTTATATACCACATTGACAGCGTTGCACGCGGTTTATGTAATCATTTTGGTTTTACAGACATAATGAGAAAAAAAGGGGATTCTTCTGATATCAAAATATCTTTACGTGAAGAAAAAAAATCATAGCCAAAAAAAGGTGATCAGAACATACACCTTTAATTCAATTCCACAATTCAAGAATACTGTGACGAAAATTGCTTTTCCCTGTTTTCAAATTTGCCACCAAAATTAACTTATGCATGTTCAGCGATAATCAAGTGTGTTTTCTAAGAATAGACTAGTTATTTTTGGCACATATTTAGAGAGTTTTTGTGGTTAAATTACCTAGAACTATAGAGATTATGGGTATCGTGTTCTTACTACAGGTGTTAGAATTGTGTATCACTTTATATTATAACAATAGAGCCTCTGGGATTGCTGTGCGGTACCGATGGATTTGATATCCCAAGTTCAAAACGTAAACAGAGCAAGACAGTGAATATAGTAATGTGAGCCTTGTGCGCTAAAAGCTTTGCATAGCAACAACTTTTGAGAAGAAACGCCCAGTTGGATCGTGCGATCGAGGTCAACGCGTAGCGCAGCTAACGCGATCCAATCAAATCAAATTTCTAGGCGCAGAAAAGATGCATTTTTGGCATCCAATCAGCTGGCATTCAAGGTGTTCCATTTCATAACAGATTTGGCCAATCAGGTGCATTCAGGTAATTCTGGGGAATAACAAAAATCGCTCCAAATCGGGGAGAATCGTCCAAGTCCTCATCGGGGTTAGACGTGTTTCTGTGTCGTCCAAAAAGCTTGGCCTAGGCAGATAGGCCTACCGAACATTTGGCCGTTCGGAACTGCCTGTATCTTTTCAGATTGGATACTTGCATAATGACGACAACTCTTTTAATATTAATTCAGACTAGATAAAAAAATAGGTTATTTCTTTAATTAAAGCAACAAACGTTCACGTTGTGTGAGGTGTGATCAGTCAAGGTGGATGAGTGTTTGCGATCTGTGAAGACATGAAGCGTTGGCCGGGGTTGGCATGTATTATTGTCAATTCTACCTGCAAAGGTGTGGCCAGCGCAAGATTTTCTCTGTAAGGAGAGCATCGTATGTTGGAGGTTTTCTCTGTAAAGGGAGAGCCGCTAGGTCACTGTAATCTCGCTTTTCTTAATTGGTTGTGAACATTATCTGCAATGCTAAAATGTAGTGAATTGTCAGTTCAATCTGATACAAGGATCGCTGTAAAGCGAATGCTCACTTTGAAATCTGTTGCTAAAGAAATGTCCGTTGTTTAGTTTCATTTGTAGGCTTTCCCAAAACCAAGTGTTGGCTTACAACTTTTGGATGTACCATTTTTTTATCTGCATGTGACGACCGAAAAATAGGTCGGAGAAAATTATAAGAATGCAAGCGAATACCTAAAAATTGAACGTGTTCGCTCAGGTTGCGCCCATGAATTCTGAGGATTTTGACGAACAACATAGAGCGTTGAATTAGGAATTAGAATTGTTATGCTCGATTGATAAATGATAGGATAAGGCCACATTACTCAAGTCCATTTACAAATAGGCCTAGGCCTAGGGGCTACATATTTGAGAATTGAATGTAGATTTGTTGCTGGTTTGAAATGATAATCTTGTGTATCGAAGGTTAGTCTCTCGTAATAAATACCATTCACTATTCAGCTATAAATTCAGACTAAGATTCATTTAAGCTGAGGTGCCTTTTTATAGATACGTTGATGCAGCGGTTAATTGTATGAAAGTTACCCAAATAAAACAAGGAATTGTTGGTTATCACAGATAATACAACGTTTGTTGCGGACCTTTATCATTTTTGGTTGTCTCACAAGCTTAGGCTACATTGTCCTTAGAAAGTGTTATCCCAAAGGAGAAGCGCCCTCAAGGGGTGGTTTCTTACATTGGTGTCAGATGTGGGATTAATTTTCTTTTCTGCAAGAAAATGACCCAATATTTGTGATGGAAATATCTGGGAAAACACTTTCAGGGATTGTAGGCCAAATTGAGAAACCAACAGTTATGGAAAAGGGAGAATTTTCTGGAGATGCGATTGAAGTCGATAGTTTAGAAGTATTAGTAGGCCTAACAGGGGCAGATAATGGATTTTCTCAAAATGCTGTTGAAGGCAATGAAAATGAGGCAACATGTCCAGACATGCCTGGGGGAATAGGAGAAATACCGAAAGTCATTCAGAAATTGAACACCCCAATGTCTATACCGGAAATAGGCCTAGATGAGAATGACGCGTCCAGCTCAACTTTGCAGCAACCTAAAAGGAGCCAGGTGAACCAAGAGATAGAAACACATAAAATGAGGATGCAATTGCAAACGCCCATCACATATGATGGCACAACCTCATGGTCAGACTTTTTAATTCAGTTTGAAATGGCATGTGAATTTAATGGGTGGACCCCTCAAGAAAAGTTGTTGGGTTTAGGTTGCAGTTTAAGGGGAATTGCACAAGAAGCATTAGGCAATACGGAAGAAAATCAACGGAAAGATTTCGATAGGTTAGTGATTGGCCTAAGGGACCAATTTGACTCTATTAAATATGAGGACACTTTCAAATTGAGTTTAATCAAAAGAGTACAGTTACCCAATGAACCATTTTATGATTTAGCACATGGTATCCTAAAACAAGTGAAACAAACTTATCCTGAGGCCAGTCCTGAATGGTTGGATCGATTTGCACGAGAGCGATTTATGGATGCGATAGGAAATCCTGTAGTGAAAAAATTGGTGTTTTTCCAGGAACCTAAAACGTTGGATGAGGCTATGAAAATGGCAATCAGAATTGGGGCTAGAAACAATTTGACTAAAATGCAAAACAAGATTCAGAATTTAGAGCAAAATCAGAACCAGGGTCGAGTGCGAAGACGGAATCAAAATCAAATTTGTACCCAATCCAGACCACAAGGTCAGAGGCGCAGAATATGTTATAGATGCAGAAAGCCTGGTCACATTGCGAGAGATTGTCACAAATCTCACAATCTAATTTAAATTCTGAATTTTGAAAAGTTACTTGGAGGCCGCAGACAAGCTTCATTTTACTGCTGTCCCAGCCTAGCATACTGATTTAATTTTTATTTAGTTTTGCTAATTTTTGTGAGCAAATTAGAGCACAGTTATTTTTGGTTGTTGCTAATTACACACCGATTCAAAGATTGAATAGCGTTGTGTAATTGCATAACCTGATTGCCAAAAATGAGGGGCAACAGGCAGGGTTTTTGAAATCTTTGTGAGAACATAAACGGCTTAGGGCTGATAACATAAACATCTTTGTGACCTTTGTGAGAAACTAAGCCTAAGTGGAGAGCTTTGTGATTGACAGATCTGTGTGTGTGCTTTGTGCAGAAATTTCTAACTTTGTGGTCATGAATCTATGTGTGAGCTCTGTGTGAAAAATGAAAGAACTATGAAGCAGTAATCAAGTATAACGAAGTAAGGGAAGACGTACCTACTTCTAATGGATGGGGTTTTATACAAACAAGCTGATAGCGTCGACTATTGCAATACAATACAGTTATTAGTGTTTCCCGATCAATTGCGTAAAGGGCCCTTACTGCAATTGCACGATAATAGAGTCGCAGGGCATTTTGGATGGAAAAAGACTCAACAGCGTGTCAGGGAACGCTATTTTTGGATGGGATACAATCGGGACGTAACAGAGTGAGTAAAGAAATGCCCAGAATGTATACAGAAACAAAGACCCACTCATGCGTGCAGAGCCGATATGCAAAATTATAATGTCAAAAGAATGGAGCAGGATTCCATGGATGTAATTCAGATATTTTGAGATCAGTGGTCTTTTTCGTGCTCGAAAAGACACTGTTGAATTTTCAAAAGTATAGTCTAACTAGGAATGTTGGTACTAGGTTGAAAATGGTACTTCTAAGCAGCATCTCAAAACTGTGACATGAAGTACCTAACTATTTTTTTATTGTCAGTATGCTAGCGCTGTGGAATTGCTAGGCCAAAGAGTAAGCTTTTATTTTGGGAGTCAAAAATTGCCAATGGGGTGTGTCAATTTGTTTGTGAGCAATCTATTTTGCTTCTTGTCCACATATTTAGTTGTTATTTTGTTATCCGTAGCCCATTCCCCTGTCTGGTTTGTGGTTAAACCAAAGCTGAAGTAGCTTTGACGGTTCCGCTCTCGTAACTTTTATCCGTTACCCGTGCCATTATTGTCCGGCTCGTGGTCGAAACAAAAGCTGAAGTAGCTTTGACGGTTTCGCTCACGTGACTTGCCTCCCTCCCTTGATGCCAGCAAGACGAAATGGCTCATCAGGACTGAACGAACTGAGGACTGAACGAACTGAAGGAACAAAAGGCACCGAAGGATCTCTAGTGGCCTGACTGACTACTGCGACGAGAATTACACACCGGTTGGAGCGTGGGAAATGACGTTTACGCATCGACGAGAACAGATGGACAAACGAACATTATTCTAAAAAAAAACATTTGCCTAGAGGATGCATGTTTTAAATGTCAATGTCAAAATTATTGAGCAAAATGAAGAATACATGAAATTAATTAACTGTGAATAATACTTAGACAGGTGCAATTTGTTTGCAAGTGTTCACCAAGTGGATAGTGCATTTGATAGTCAGTATTGAGGTATGTTTTGTGTTTTTATGTGAAATATTTTGCTGTATAGACATTTGTAAATAATATGTAAATCTGATCTGTACATTATTAATCGAAATTTAAATTACCGTGCCGTATTTTATGTTGTATATATACACATTGCTTTTATAAGAATTTCTTGTTTAAAATCGTTCCGTTCAACTTACGAAAAAGGGATGTCAGCCTAGTAAATGTATGGTTTACCGCGACCTTTGACATGTCATTTTGACAAAATCAAAACATTTCTGGTCACCGAGAGAAGTGCGTGTTTCGACGAAGGTTTTATAAGCCAAAATGTAGTAGATTTGTGTTGAATTGCAAGCTGTCAATTCGTGCCACGTTTCTGAAAACATAGGCAATTCATTTGGACACAAACATCGAAAGTGACTCTAATTAAATATAAAGTTTCGTAAGTTTTTGTGTGGGCCGAATGTTGCATCTCGAAAGGAAGGTTGCCAAATTCTACGCCGTGTAGTGTAGTTGTACACGTCGAAATAAAATAACTGTAGAATAAGGGGCAAAATGACAGTTCAAGAATCCTTATATTTAAGGTGTAAGCTCGGAATTATTGGTTTAGTTGGACGGGTGATTGTAACACATTGAGCCAGACGTTTCTGCACGACAAATTAATAATACTTTTTAATTTTCAATTTTGAGTTTGGTTAAAAACACTAGAAATATTGGTTGGTATTTTGAGACAGTTTTGAAGTGGATTGGTGTACTTTTTTTGTTAATTGTTACACAGTGTCGTAATCGTATGTTGATGTGCACGCGGGATCGTGGATGGTCAATTGTAAAATTGATATTAGACAATTTCAGACAGACCTAAGCCCATGTACAAAAATGCTGTTTGAACCGTACTCAATTTTTGCAGAGAATTTGATGTCTCGACGTGTTGGTTAAATTAAATAGTGTGTGGCTCAATGTTGGGTATTTTTAAGTGTAAGGGTATTCTGTAGCTTTGGAATGCAAAGTAGAATGTAAAGGTATCTTGGAACTATTTGTATGTGAATGTACCCTTGCGTTTCTTGTTGTGGATGTTTTATGGTGCGCTTAGGATCTTGTGAATCCTCAAGAGGTTGATTTGGTTTAGAGCCAATATCTATTGATAATCTCTGATTATCACAACCTATGACAACAGGAAGCTATGGTGGTCACGGAAGCAAATCCTTGCTGCTTGATATTTTAAATGTTAATTGTTTTGGTATACATGTATTAGGCACCGTCACATAAAATTAATTTTGTACACCAGATTATTTCGGGGACGAAATAGTTTTTCTTCGTGGGGGGTAATGTGACGAAAATTGCTTTTCCCTGTTTTCAAATTTGCCACCAAAATTAATGCATGTTCAGCGATAATCAAGTGTGTTTTCTAAGAATAGACTAGTTATTTTTGGCACATATTTAGAGAGTTTTTGTGGTTAAATTACCTAGAACTATAGAGATTATGGGTATCGTGTTCTTACTACAGGTGTTAGAATTGTGTATCACTTTATATTATAACAATAGAGCCTCTGGGATTGCTGTGCGGTACCGATGGATTTGATATCCCAAGTTCAAAACGTAAACAGAGCAAGACAGTGAATATAGTAATGTGAGCCTTGTGCGCTAAAAGCTTTGCATAGCAACAACTTTTGAGAAGAAACGCCCAGTTGGATCGTGCGATCGAGGTCAACGCGTAGCGCAGCTAACGCGATCCAATCAAATCAAATTTCTAGGCGCAGAAAAGATGCATTTTTGGCATCCAATCAGCTGGCATTCAAGGTGTTCCATTTCATAACAGATTTGGCCAATCAGGTGCATTCAGGTAATTCTGGGGAATAACAAAAATCGCTCCAAATCGGGGAGAATCGTCCAAGTCCTCATCGGGGTTAGACGTGTTTCTGTGTCGTCCAAAAAGCTTGGCCTAGGCAGATAGGCCTACCGAACATTTGGCCGTTCGGAACTGCCTGTATCTTTTCAGATTGGATACTTGCATAATGACGACAACTCTTTTAATATTAATTCAGACTAGATAAAAAAATAGGTTATTTCTTTAATTAAAGCAACAAACGTTCACGTTGTGTGAGGTGTGATCAGTCAAGGTGGATGAGTGTTTGCGATCTGTGAAGACATGAAGCGTTGGCCGGGGTTGGCATGTATTATTGTCAATTCTACCTGCAAAGGTGTGGCCAGCGCAAGATTTTCTCTGTAAGGAGAGCATCGTATGTTGGAGGTTTTCTCTGTAAAGGGAGAGCCGCTAGGTCACTGTAATCTCGCTTTTCTTAATTGGTTGTGAACATTATCTGCAATGCTAAAATGTAGTGAATTGTCAGTTCAATCTGATACAAGGATCGCTGTAAAGCGAATGCTCACTTTGAAATCTGTTGCTAAAGAAATGTCCGTTGTTTAGTTTCATTTGTAGGCTTTCCCAAAACCAAGTGTTGGCTTACAACTTTTGGATGTACCATTTTTTTATCTGCATGTGACGACCGAAAAATAGGTCGGAGAAAATTATAAGAATGCAAGCGAATACCTAAAAATTGAACGTGTTCGCTCAGGTTGCGCCCATGAATTCTGAGGATTTTGACGAACAACATAGAGCGTTGAATTAGGAATTAGAATTGTTATGCTCGATTGATAAATGATAGGATAAGGCCACATTACTCAAGTCCATTTACAAATAGGCCTAGGCCTAGGGGCTACATATTTGAGAATTGAATGTAGATTTGTTGCTGGTTTGAAATGATAATCTTGTGTATCGAAGGTTAGTCTCTCGTAATAAATACCATTCACTATTCAGCTATAAATTCAGACTAAGATTCATTTAAGCTGAGGTGCCTTTTTATAGATACGTTGATGCAGCGGTTAATTGTATGAAAGTTACCCAAATAAAACAAGGAATTGTTGGTTATCACAGATAATACAACGTTTGTTGCGGACCTTTATCATTTTTGGTTGTCTCACAAGCTTAGGCTACATTGTCCTTAGAAAGTGTTATCCCAAAGGAGAAGCGCCCTCAAGGGGTGGTTTCTTACAATACCCTGATGCTTGAAGTTGTCGGTGTCTATGAGATCACAAATCTGTACGATGTATGTGGCTATTTTACATATTTTGCACCACGTGCAACATGTTATCATCTGGTATGGAAATATCGCCTGCCTCAGTGTAATTTTTGTTCGTCAGTCACGTATCGTCAGAAAAGTAAATAACACATACTGTAAGTATTCGAAAATTGATCACGAAATTAGTAAGAATACATTTAGGCCTATGAATAAGTCAAAATATCTTGCATAGGCCTATTTCCAGTGGCGTAACCAGCGGGGGGCAGGGCTCCGCCCCCCCCCCCCCACTTGGAACCCTTGCCCCCCCCCCCCCCCCCGCTTGCCCCCCCCCAAATGAAATCAAGTACGGCTGTAAATGAAATTTACAAACAAAGTACACACCAAATCCCCCCCAATAATGACATCGTGTCGGTTGAGATTGGCACTGTCGGTTCATTTGACGAAAGGAATCATGGAATTATGATGGTAAAAAGTAAACATATGAAATTTTTTCGCGCGCTACGCGCGCATATATCTTCCCAAAGTGAAATATTCTTTGGTACAAGCTTGTTTAGAGCCAAAATTTAACTCAATCGTCCAAAAAATAGCTGTAAAGTCGAAAATTTTCGCCCGCTACGCGCGCATCTCTTGACTCAAAAATCTCAGGAGCCCCCCATTTAAAGTCACCGCCCCTACTTGCCCCCCCAAATGAAAAAGTCTAGTTACACCACTGCCTATTTCCTGACCTAAAATTGAATTATCCAGTCATTAACCCAAGCTACTATTTCATTACACCTCGTGACCCTCCCTGTTACATAATTTAGTATCATATTCTGGCATTATAACACCCCTGCCCCCCCCCCCCCCCCAACTTCCGTTACACACAACCCCCAACCCGCCCGTGGATTATCTCAACCCCCAAGCCTTAACCATCGTCCCGCAGGCGATTATTTTTTCGTACATCAATTTAACCAAAATCAGTTCATTTGTTTAAAAATGTAAAAAAATCATTTTATTCAGTGAATTTCGCTTTGGCGTATTAAAACGGAATAAATAAATTTGGTTGAAATGATGTACGAACAAAATAATCGCGTCCCGTAGCGCAGCGTATTCCTCCAATATTTGCCCGCACGCGTGTGCGAGCGTTTATTTTGCATGGCGCACTACGACGCGTTACGCGCCGACTGCATGGTTGCAGTACGCATAATGATAAACGAACACGGCCAGTACAAAAAGCATACAAAAAGCCCTGGATTTTGTTGGATTTTTGCTCATGATAAATTGGTCAATTCTATACGGTTTTCAGCCATTAGCTTATTTTAATACTCCCAATCATTCATACAGCATTCACGGCTTTTAGATGAAAGATGAGAGAGCCTTTTATGGAAACACACATTATAGTCACAACATTACGCAAATTATAGTAGATTATAATAAAACTAGCGGGCGCGTCTTCGGACGGGCTCCCACTAATGTGTAGGGCCTACCAGATAGAACCCCTAAAAATGCAATAGCATGTAATTGTTAGAAATTGTATCACAAAATTGTTAAGAATACATATATATGAGTTAAAATATAATGCATACGGCTATTTTCTGACCCGTAATAGAATGTTTGCCGTCATTACCCATATCCCATGTATCTAAAGGGTTCAACAAAAGAAAGTATACCACTTTGTTTATGTCATTTTGAGTAACTTTCAATTTGTTTTTGTCCAAACAGGCTAGATAGGCATTTAGATGAATCTTTTAGGCATAATTTGATACCAAATTTTCCCCCTAACAACAAAGATAAACCATGATTAGCACCATTTAAAGGAAAATATCCCATTTTCAAAAGTCGCATTTCCAATACACAGCACGAGAAGAATAGGCCAATTGTTAACACACACATATGCCGTATTTATCCCGTACTGATCACCGCGCATATCCCTCAATGCGCGGGCTAATTCAAATGTAAACTGATGCATGGGTGAAGGATTTGAATGTAAAGGAATATCGAATGTTATGGATATTGGATGGGGAGAACATGGACAGATTAACCAAATCTTCTCGCCGGCCACCGGAGTTTTGAGCATGTTCAAAACTCGTGGCGGGTGAGTAAAAGCAGCGGCGAACGATGAGAGTCCGTCGGTATGAGTACGGTATAAGGACGGCGCACCCGTTTCGCGCCCGTTCGCAGGGCGGTGATGGACGGTGGTGGACGTAGACAATCTCAGCGATGGGCTCGAACGGGCGCATGCCGCCTGGTTAACCGTTCGCAGAAACGGACTCTCACAAAAAGTGAATACGGCAACAACAACAAAACAAAACATGTTTAGCGTCTGGACTATTTCAAAAGAAAAAAGAAAGCCTGAGGAGGCCCTTCAAGGCGGTTCGGCCGGTACCCAGGCGTTACCGGCATAGAGGTGGTATGCACCAAGGGCGCAGATCCCGGGGGGACGGGGGGGGGGGACACGCCCCCCCCCCCCCCCACTTCCTGACACAATATCAAATGTCCCCCCCCCCCCCCCCACACTTTTTGTGGTGATACATCAATCAAGGTTGACGATCTAGTGAAAAAATGGCAATGTCCCCCCCACTTTCAAGATTGGATCTGCGCCCTTGGTATGCACACGGTGCAGACACCGTGAGAACGGTAAGCTAAATAAAAGTTAAGAATACAATTTCACGAAATTACCACAGGTAAAAATAGATGTATCAACACCTTCCACGCGGCATCTTCCACGCGGCTATAAGTTTTACCATATTTATTATACAAAACAGAATTTTCAGAAACATTTCCCAAATTTAAGGGTCTATCTCAAGGATTACTGGACCGATACTTTGCGTGTTGGTACTTTTGTCAATGCATTTCTCATGGTGATTTCAAATATGGTAATGTAATTCAACAATTTTGACATTTTTGAAACATTTTGTGCAATTTTGGAATATCGTCAGCAGCTGCCTGCCGCGTGGAAAGTGATGAGAAGGAGCGCGTGGCATTGAACGTATTATAGTCCAAACATAATTGCCATGTTTTGAAACATGAGCGATTTGATGTAGTAATAATGATTGAAAGATTGATTAATTGATCAATGTATCATGTTATAAATAGAACTCTGATTATGTTTGTACACAAATACCACGTGTTCATCACTATTTGTTTGTTTAAAAATAAATCTAAAAACCGTTTTTTAAGTACTAGAACGTCATCAGTCCCCCCCCCCCCCCCCCACCTCACCCGCCACGAGCTTTTAGTTTGAAAACCGATATTAACTTTTGAAACATGAACAATTTGATGCATAATTATGCCCCCCCCCCTGATCCGTAGGCCTACATGGCACAAACCTTGCACCGAAAACCAAGTCATCGATCCACAATTTTGGATCCATAATTGTGACATATCTAAAAAAAACCCTACTCCTCCCACTTCCTTTGTAAATTGCAAGGATTTATGTCAATATACAGAAAAGGCAATACACACGATGACCCAACTTATGGTGGAGCGATTCTGTAATGGACTCCTAAATTGACGTGTAAGATTTATACTACACTATTATAGTCGTCGCCAGAATACTTCAGCATTTTTTAAAACCGCCAATGCCAGCGCCTATGTGAGCGTGTGGGCGGGGACATTCATGATCCCTAGATACGATCGCGGCCAATGGGATTACAGAGGCCGCGACGCGTCGAACTGCTCAAAGATAACGCTGTTGTTACGCTGTTCTACAACGCACTTCTGTGTTTACGCTGTACGCAGTTGTCACAGAAAAAAAGTGCTGACGTATTCTGACCACGACTATAGTGTCAGTCGAGTTGGATTTGGGTCGAGTTACTTCAAGCCATTTGGCCGAGTTTGTCTGTTCCCAAGTTGGTTTTCGAGTATATCAATGTTTATAAAATTTGATTTAAAAGCCATATTGGGCTATATTTCTGTACATTCCCTGTTGATTAGAGTGATAGATTGAGAGTGAAATATTATAATTGGAACACGCTTACGTTCTGTGACTTCATACACTATGATTTTTTTTTTACCCTTGAGGACACATATTTTGGAAAACTATTTTACGAGACTTTCAAACTGCCCCCTTCAATTTGGGCTAAAAATTTGGAAACCCTGAACTTTTATATTTTGATTCGCGGGATTCATGAATTTAGAAATATCATGATATCGCTGTATGGCTAGGTAGGTATTTCAAAGTTGTCGTACCTCATATCCTGAATATATGATGACACATTTTTAAACACCGGAGAAAATAATTTACCAGTCCGATTTTTAGTAAGTCGCAACTGAGCAGCCGGTACTCGGTAGTCTCGTAAAGTCACAAAATACTAAAATATTATTAGTCTAGTAGTGACTTGGCTGTCGAATTCGGCACCGCCCAGAGTGACCCACAGGGTATTTATATTTAATTAGTTTTAACGCCATCAAAATGTACTGTTATGAGTAATACATCTCAATCAAAATAATAATCAGTCAAAATATCCAACAACTAGCTGTAATTAATGGGACATTAGACTTAGTTTTTTTAAATAAAATAAACATGCACTTTTGACCACCCTCTATGTGCACATTAATTTGATTAAAAGTAGTTGTTGAACAAATGTTGTATATGCCTGGGTGGGTAATTTACTCAACTATACTTTACATGTGTTATAAATGTTACTTATCACTTCATGTTCACAGCTGACACCCATTAGTGAATTCACATTTTAATGCTTATTTTACTTGTTACACCCTGTATAATATATGGGTCACCCTGTATACTGACGACCCATGTACTGTATTTACAATCCTCACAGTACATACTTTCAGAATATATAGTACTTTTATATAGTTTCAATGTAAACTTTTTAGGTTATACTAGTAATAAACACATGTAATTCTTCTAAATTTTACACATGTAACACAATTGGGTCCCAACTTAAAAAACATGACCCTAACACACAGACGGCTGTATGCAGCCATAAGGACGTCCAATGCTTCTGTCAATCTCAAGTTCTTTCTATTGTCTGGCGATACGAACTTGTTTACCGTGCATCAGTGAGTTTTCAATCACTTAGTTGATCAATCAAATATCAACTAATAAACGACTTACTTGGTTTTACCATAGGTTTACCCACTAAATAGTATGAGACTACAGACATTAAGATTGTTTGGCGTTGTTTCAAACATACATGTAACTGAAAAAATACTTTTCATAATTTGGTCAATCTTTCGGAAATTTTTCGGCGTGGGGATTGAGGTGCAGGGAACCATCCACTCCAGCATAGCTCAAGAGCAAGTAGACTGGCGATCGATTGGCGGCCCGTGTTTACATCTTCCTGTACAATTGATCACCGAGTGATTGAAAACGCACTGATGCACGGTAACAGAACTTAGTATAGCCAGACAAAAGAAAGAACTTGTGATTGACAGAAGCAGTGGACGTCCTTATGGCCAAACATTTTTTTTTTTATGTTGTCCTCGACCGCCCGCTCGTCATTTTAGGGCCGCTCCGATTTTTTTTTCTTCAGTTTTTTTTTTTTAAAAATCAGATTTTTTTTCTTCTTTTCAGATTTTTTTTTTTTTTTCAGATTTTTTCAGATTTTTTTTTAAAACAGTTTAAATGGCATTAATATTAAATTAAGTGTTTATAACATATATGTGCGGCTCTTAGAGTGATTTTAACTTCTTGTTGGCTGAACTTTGAGCTTCTGCTGGTAAGAGAAAATTAAAAAATAAATTAAAAAATCCGCCCGCCCGCCCCTCCTCTCTGAAAGCTGTGGAGGACAACATAACAAACAAAAATTGGCCTTATTGCTGCATACAGCGGTCTGTACACAGGATGACCAAAGCTAGCCTCTGTAAACAAGCACAGAAAGTACAGCAAGCACCCAACAATTTGTTTAATGGGCAATTCCACGGTAACGGAATTACATTTCAGAGAAATTTCAACTACACTTGTCAATTTCAATTTATTTATAATTTGATTGACATGCTCATGCTGACGCTGTATTATAATATAGTGTATAAAAACTATTTATGTATCTAGTATAGATTAAATTGCGATGGCCTACCTACTATTACCGTTGTTTGCAGGGTGCAATACAATATCCGGTATTGCATAGCGAAATGCTACACAATTTTGAAGAATTGCTTAATCAATTTCCGAATTGTATCGCATACTGATGTGATGAAATGCTACGCAATATTTGGAATTGCTACACAAATAGAATAGTATTTATTGCCAGATAAGTGAATAGACGGACGCATAAGAGGTTAAAGGTATATTATGTGATCTTTCCAGGGAACAACCTCAACATCGTAAAACAAATTGAAAGAAGATTTTCTTGCAGATTTACATTTCTGATCATAAATCGTACATACATTCCAAGTTACAGGGCGATACGATTCTTAATTACTTCAAAATCATGATTTTAGAGTGAAAATAAACTGTCGGATAATCCGACAGTTTATTATTTTCACTCTAAAAATTCACTCTAAAACCATGATTTTGAGGTAATTAGGAATCATATCGCTCTGTAACTTGGAATGTATGTATGATTTATGATCAGAAATGTAAATCTGCAAGAAAATCTACTTTCTAAAAAAAATAATGAATAGAGGGCGCTCTCTGGAAAAGATCACATAATATGCCTTTAAGGTAGTGGTAGCATTTGACTACAACCAGATTATTTATTTCGTGACCTTTGTTTGATCACCCACATTGGCAATACTTATACACAGTGATGTAGGGGGGGCAGGGCCCCCTGGAATAAGCCCGTCGGTAAATTCGAGCCTTCGTCGGTAGATTTGCGTATTTGACCATGCATTTTTTTGGCCGGTTTTGTGGACAAGCTATCGGTACCCCCCCCCCCCCCCTCCCCCACTTATCAAGATTTCAGCTGCAGACGGCAAACAAATTTGGCATGTCCCCCCCACCCCTCCCACTTATCTAGATTTCAGCTGCAGAGTGCAGGCGGCAAAACAAATTGGCATGTTTTACAATTTTTTGGGGAGTCTTTAAAAAAGATTTTTGGTAAATCATGCCTTTCGCCGGTACAACTATGGTCGCGCCCAAGGGCGGAAATCCCAGGGGGGATGGGGGGGGATATATTGTATGTTGGTCAGGATACATACGCGTATGTACGTTTGCTAGAATCCATCTTTTGGAGGTATTTAATTAACCTCTTTCTGGCATAGGCCTATCTGCCTATTTAAAAAGCCAATATTGATCAGAAATAAAGTGATTGCTTATTCAATAAAATATTGGTCAAAAGTACAAGTACACACCAAATCGCACCAAATGGGTTCGAAAATTTAAAAATAATCAAATTCTGAGCGGGGGGCACATCCCCCCTCAGAATCCCCCTGTTCGAGCTTTGAAACCATCTATACTAAAATCATGAATATATCAGTATAAAAATTGATAAAAACAAAATATTTATTGAAAATGAAGCGATGGCTTTTCAATACAATATTGGTCAAAAGTATACACCAGATCACACCAAATGAGTTTGAAAATTGAAAAATGTTCTACTTCTGAGGGGGGCACATCCCCCCTCAGACCTGAGACGAATCGTCTCAGCCTCAGACTCCCCCCTGTTTGAGCTTTTAACCCATCTATACTAAATTCAAGAATATATCAGTATAAAAAAATGCTCAACTTCTTTCGTGCATTGATAAAAAACAAAATATTTATTGAAAATGAAGCGATGGCTTTTCAATACAATATTGGTCAAAAGTGTACACCAGATCGAACCAAATGAGTTTGAAAATTGAAATTTGTTCTACTTCGAGGGGGCACATCCCCCCTCAGACACCCCCCTGTCCGAGCATAGCTCGTAGTGTGGTGCTGCCCACCGCATAGATGGTACCAGCTCAATTTAATTTTTGGGGCCACACTTATAATCCCCCCACACCTAACAAGAAATTTCCGCCCCTGGCACGACTCGTGCCCCCCAGTTTCCAAAAGCTGGGTACGCCACTGGTAATACATATCAACAGCAATTATACATATTATGATGCAAAGTAGCATTGACTTGAAATGTTTTACCTGTCAAGGTTATTTGTGCCCTCGCCATGTAAATGACGATGGACTTCGCGTACGGTGTAATATGTTAAGAGCAACTTTGCGTACCAATCAAAGAAAATCAAAAAATGTTGGCAGACTTCAATTTTTTTTTTTTTTTTTTTTAATGTCAGGGTGCAGCATTGGTCAAAGTCTATAAAAATCCAAATTAGGTCACCGCTGGACCTTCGTTACCATAGCAACGGCCAAAATATCAAAATGACACGTTTTGGCCTATTTCAGCACTTTTATAAGGCTAAAATATTTCAAACTTTTAAGATTCACCATATGTAGGGAAAGTAGAGGTAGAACTTGACAGTCACACCACATGATTTACAACACATTAGCTTTCTAGAAATGCAGTTCTCAAACAACCATCATGGCCTTCTTGGGTTATACCATTGTTTGAAATAGGGGTGTTTTTTGTAAATATTTATTTCCTGAAATATAGCAATGTTCAACAAGCTGTAAACCCCAAAGTGGTGCTTTTTAAAAATTTATATTATCAATGTGGCTAGACTAGGTAGTACTTTACCTAAATAAAAAAAAAAAAGTTTCGGTAATTTTGACAGAGGCAAACAGTGTTGCCTGAAAGTTTGACATTTTCCCATAAAATAACAGTGTTTTTTGGGGGGAAATGAGCCCCTACGAATGTTTTAACAGGAAACCAAGCATCACAAAGTACCTTTAAACACTTATTCTCAAGCAATGACCCATTCTTATGACAGTTCTGCAGCATATGTTTTGTAGTAATATCCAAAATGGCCCCCAGAAGCCATCTTGGAATTTAGAAAATCACATAACTGCTGGACACATTAACCCAGAGACAAGATTGAGGTATCTCTTTTGACTAATTTTATGACTAGGAATCTAATACGGTGATTATTTTATGATTTGGAGGCTGTATTCAGCATGAAATACAAGATGGCTGCCAGCGGCCATCTTGGAATTGATAAAATCACATAACGTTTGAACATCTTAACCAGGACACGTTATTTAGGTGTCTGTTTTGACTAACGCTATGCCTTGGAATCCTATATACAGTAGTTATTTTATTATTCTGAAACATAATGTAGATGTTGCTCTCATCTTATTTATATGAAATTATTCTAAAACCTACTAGTATTTAATGACATGTATGGGTTAATTGTACTCATTATGAAAGATTCAAGATGGCTACTTGACGACTATTTTAGAAATGTTATGATGTTCTTAAATATGATAAAGGGGCATTTCTTCAATAATTCCACAATGCTGAATACATTCCATGCAGAGGCAAGTTTTTCAATCATTTTCAGTATAAAAGCCCCAAAAGCATGGGTGGATTTCAGTTACAAAATCCTGTACTGTTGCTGACCACGAATAATTGTTGCAAATGTTAAGGACAAATAAAAAGTATGATAAAACACGGTAGCAGCTTTAATTAACAAATTTTACTTTACAAATTTTAGTTTTTAACGATAAAAAACTTTAGAAGAATGCAATACAATGCATCACTCTAATTTCGTTTTTGGTCTTTAACCCTTACCCCGGCGGAGATATTTTGGTGTGGATCAGGAGGAGGGGGACAAATTGAGGGATTTTGAACAAACAAACCACCGCGGTCCGACTCTGATTTGATCCGCGGACCTTCTGCACGCCCCACGCGCGCTCCTAACTGAGCTAACACACAAGAGCTTACGATATAGGCCTACATGATATAAATGGCACATGAAATTGGCCAGTTACGCTCGATACTGTTACAATTCTTCCAGATATATCGAGCGATACTGGAACGTGTTTATGTTCCAGTATCGGGCGATACTGGTACGTCACACGCTACAGTAGTGAAGCTTGCGCTTGGGGAGAGGATTTTGCGTATTAATTCGTAGTATTTAGGGACTGTTAGGGTTAAGAATATAGTGTTTCAACCATCCAGAACATTGGTGTGTGTGCCAAATTAAACCAACGTTGCATACAAAATGTGGTGATCTTCTACTGGTTTACGTAGTGATCCTCATTAATGATCCCGAAGTACATTCCCTCGTTGAATTGTCTTGTGATACTGAATAAGGATCGCATTCTGTCAGTGTTGGTATATTGAAAGCCAAACCATACTGACCAATTACAGTTTGCATCCACTCATCTTCTTTATAAGAAAGTGTGTGGTAGAATACTTAAAATAGCTACTATGTTTTAATAATAGTATAATAACAATTATTTAAAAAGCGTTCTACAAAGAACACAATACAGCGCTTAACAATATCAAACAACATTATATACAAGAAAAATGCAAAGAAAATAATATACACAAGTCATGCAAAGATAAAAAATCAGTACTTGGGAAAAAAATTCGTTTTTAACCGGCGTTTGAAGATACAGACGGACGGGCCTCTCTGATGCTGACCGGGAGCTGATTCCAAAGTCGGGGCCACATAATAATGATAATAATAAACAGGCATTTAAAAGACGCATTTCAAACCGTAAGGAAACTCAATGCGCCGCACAAAGATAAAATCAATAAATTAAAAATTAAGAAAACGCACAACCTTTACAACCATAAAATACCATAACAAATTAACAAACTATATAAATGAGTAAAAGGCAAAACACAATTGAAGCGCAAAAGTCAATATAAATACAGATTTGCCAAATTACGATCTAGTGAAAAGACATGAACGGAATTATCACCAGCTTGATGTTTAAATAGAGGCACAAAAATCCTGGTAGCATCAGAAGAGGGGCGAATTCGGGGTCTGCTATCTTTATTTAACACACATGATTTTTCTTTCTGTTTTGCCTTGCTACATTTTAAACTTGCCAAGACAATTCAAGTTTGCTAGCAACAGCTGACTTCTGTAACTTGAATCCACCCATGGATGCTTTTATACTAAACATGATCTCAAAATGATTGACACCCGTTTGCCTCTGTAATGGATTTCTCATAGTCCATTATGATACCCTTTCATCATCACTAAGTTAGTTTGGCTCAAAAGAAATGCACCATAAATGTTCTAAAATGGTTGTTGGTGGCTTTCTTTGATATCCATGCTGAGAATAATTAACTCTTACAGGGAATCCTAGACAGATTATTTCATGAACATTAAATTATTCAAGAGCAACATCTATTGTGTTTCTAGGTTGAATGGTTCGGCTGATATGGTCCCACACCACCAAATAAGTACCCTATTGCTTTGTGTGGTTTAGAGGTCAAGTTTGTGTTAATTTGTCTCACCTTAAAGAGCTAACTGGTTCATTCAAATCATTGTTTTTGTTGAAGATCAAGATGTCTTCTGCTTAAAAACAATCCCTTTTGTGGGGGTTAACCGGCATTTTCCCCCGCTACAGGCCAATGATATCTATCTTAGGTACGATAGGCTGCCTATATTCTAAGATCCGGGATTTTTTTTGCTCTAAATTGGTGGAAACAGTGACATCATATAAAATAATAACATTCATGAACAAGCTAGAGATTTCGGGCCTAATATGGAAGAAATAACCTACTGTACAAATGCCAAATTATGAAACATTAAGGTACATTTACAGCAATTTTTACCTCTTCTAGGATGTTAAATTTAGACTTATGGTGGGGTCTTTCTTGATTTCAAACACTGCCGGATTTTGCCAGAACGCAAAATATGATTTGGTGGTTTGCACTCATATGAAAATCTAGATATACAAGTGTCAGTCTTCTTGGAATTATAATGTTGAAGGCAAACCATAATAATACAATAATCACTGTTTTGGATTCCAGGGCATAAAGTTAGTCAAAAAAGACACAGAAATTATAGAATTTCATCAATTCCAAAGATGGCTGCCAGCAGCCATCTTGGATTTCATGCTGAATTATAAAAATTATAAACTATCCACCGTAATAGATTCATAGGCATAATTAACATACACATATTATTATATCAATCATGTCTCCAGGTTTATGTCTAGAAGTCATAACATTTTCTACATTTCAAAATGGCCTCTGGCGGCCATTTTGGATATTGCTGTATCCCAGCTGTCTGCAGTTGCCCAAACTTTTGCGAGGGGAATAAGAGCTAATTTTGTTTCTAAATACCCTATAGTATCAAAACCCACCCTTAACCTACCTTTGCTTTCCCTGGATCACTGAATATGACCCTACTAATGGTTATGAGCAACAGCTTCATTGAGGGCGTTTAATCTGGCAACGCTGTTGTTTAAATACTATCAAATCATGTCCAACTTAATGCTGAATTGATACAAATATCATTTGAATGCATATCAATCCTTATCAGAATTTTCTATGAAAGTAAATCCTGAAAATCCCTATTTTTCACAATGAATTAAATGTCAATAAACCGAAAAAGTGCAAAGTTCCTGGCAACACTGCTCTCCGGTACAACAATTACCGAAACTTTTTTTTCTTGAAACATGTAGACCAACATCCTGTCTATTGACCCTGAACAGGCCAATTCAAAAAAAGCACCACTTTATGGGTTATGTCATTTGTACAACCTTCACTTTTTGCAAAATTAAAATTAATCAAAACACCCCTATTCTACAAAATGGTTTAACCCACATTGAAAAATTGAAAGTTAATGTTGACATCATTTTTGGAAAGGACAAGGATGGCTACTTCACTGTATAAAAGAAGGGGACTGTAATGCATGTTCTTCATACAGAAATATGACCTAATACTTACGCTTTTTTAAAGTTGTGAAATGGGTAAAATAGTGAAAATTTGGTAATTTCATATATTGGCCGTTGCCATGGCAACCAAAGGTGTATTGGTAATTTTTTCACCAAATATATACATGTTGACCAAAGGTCTAAACATGTGCAAAGTATAAAGGAAATTGATATTTTAAAGTCTGCCACCACTTCTTTGATTTTTACACACAAGGTCTCTTAAATATCCCGCGAAATCTGCTGTTGAAGTTATCAAATTTTAATTTTTAATATGTCATTACGACTTTAGTTTGTTCTTACGGCCAATTTTCCCACTATAATGACATTTCTACTTCAGACAATTTTTCCCATACAGTTATCACATAACCGTACAATAATATTATCCTTTTCATCTTTCCTGACAATTGCAATTAATTTTCACAATTTTATTCTGAAATGTTGACATCTTGAGGCCTAAACCACCCCATGAGCAAAACCGCCCCTGCACCAAGCCTGGTGCCATGACCACGCCTGGTACCCAACCCGATTACCACGCCTGGTACACAATCCCACTTACCATGCCTGGTACACAACCCCGATTACCACGCCTGGTACACAATCCCAATTACCATGCCTGGTACACAACCCCGATTACCATGCCTGGTACACAACCCCGATTACCACGCCTGGTACACAACCCCGAATTACCACGCCTGAGTACACAACCCCGCATACCACGCCTGGTACACATACAAGGGAGTGGAGGGTGGGTTTTCTTCTCCAACTGATAAGGGTGACCGGTCTGGTTATAGTCAAATGATACAATTAGCAATGTGGCTGACCCAGTGGTCAAGCCCAAATATTTGGCGGAAACACTGCTCTCTGACATGACCAGGGAGCAAGGGTGAAATTCAACTTCCTGTCACCAAATTAGTTCTCCTAGTAACCCGTCGGAAAGCTTTAATATTGCACACTGGTGTTTTGTAAAACGTATACGTACGATTGTACGTCACGTGCACGGCCTCTGTGCATGTACTTCACAAAAGTACAAATCTAAAGATACCGCCTTTACATTCATGACATTTGTGTGCAGCCAAGCTTATACCCGATGTTTTATCTTATCCGACCAATTTCAATTTGTGGCGAAGGCGGCTTTATAGCCCTGCGGTGCTCACAAGCCTCCAAATAAGCGTGCATAGACCAGGAGCCATTTTTGAATTTTTCAACAAAAATAGCTCCTATAAATATACTTTACTGTGTAAAATTTGAAAAACACCAGGAGCCAAAACTTGGGGACCAGGGGTAAAAAACTCCTGGGTTCCCACTTATTTGGAGCCTTGGGTGCTCAATCAACACTGGGACTTTCGATTGCCGCGAATTTTAAAAAGTGCATGTTGAGAGATTGCAGTTTTTATTTGTTTTTGTCATAAAGCGTGGTGTTTTGTTCTATAAAATTACAAAAGTTGGGTTTGATAGTTATTTTTCTAACATATAATGCACACTTTTATGCTTGCGAGACACCTCCTTTAACTGTGAAAGAAGAATTAAGACTTATATATTAACAGCAATATTTGAATTTTATGTGGTGAGAAAAATATTTTTAAAAAAATTAAAAAAGCAACCGGCGGATTTCGTGATTTTTGTGTCGGTCGCGCAGGGCAACCAAACATTTTGTTGGTTTTTTGCCTTTATACATTTGTAAGGCCTTATAGACAAATACCTGTTGTTGTTGCAGATTGATTCAAGATGGCCTTTACACCTTCTAATATTACTGGGAAGCGCAAGTATACAATAGCAGCACCTGAATGTTCTTCATCATCATTTTGTAGTGACAAGTAAGTACATTTTCCAAAGAGCTTGACCAATTAAAGGCATATTATGTGATCTTTTCCAGAGAGCGCCCTATATTCATTATTTTTTTTAGAAAGTAGATTTTCTTGCAGATTTATATTTCTGATCATAAATCGTACATACATTCCAAGTTACATAGCGATACGATTCCTAATTACCTCAAAATTTTAGAGTGAATTTAGAGTGAAAATATAAACTGTTGGTGTTATCTGACAGTTTATTTTCACTCTAAAACCATAATTTTGAAGTAATTTTAAGAATTGTATCTCCCTGTAACTTGGAATGTCTACACTTTATGATCAGAAATGTAAATCTGCAAGAAAATCTTCTTTCAATTTTTTTTTTGATGTTGAGGGTCTTCCCTGGAAAGATCACATAATATACCTTTAAACTTACCCGTTGTAGTAGAGACCCTGCCCTAGTGGTTGGCGAGGCACTTAGTAAACCTGATAGCTGCGTATTAGAGACCTCTACGCGTGTGCTTGAGTACGTCACATTCTCTTGTAGCGTTCCTGCGTGTTGATCTGAAACAAACGCATTCGAATAGGCCTACCACTTACTCGCTGGATATTCCCTATTTGTGCTTTTTTAAGGCTACAAGATGGGTGTGTTTTAGTTATGAATTTGTTTCCAACTGAAAATAACGATCTACCTACCCTATTCTAGACACTATATGAAAGTTGTTATGTTAATTGATTGTCAGAAATAACCCTAAACGCGGGATTACTCAAAGAAGAAAAAAATTACCATATTATAAACAAGGATTTCTCTTAGCAAAGGAAATTAGACCTATACTTCCTCAAAACAGAGTTTAGACTAAAATGAACGTAATGAAATATTAAATTGTGTGATTCAGCTTTGTTTGTCTATAGGCACCAATTGTGGTTATTTCTACAATGATGACACATGACTTTCGGATCAAACTCCCTTTTAGCAGTGATCCAGGATAAAAAATACTCTCTAGTCTTATTATCTGAAATTAGCGATTCTGATACCCTTATTAGGGTGAAAGCACCTTTTAAGTGGACAGGAAAACCCTGTTACATGTATACTGGATCGACCCCCCACCCAAGCTTCTTGCTAATCCAAATTTTTCAAAATCTGGCACTGCCAGAACTCCGATCTTAAGTTTCTCACTCTTAAAAGCTCACACAGGGGCAATTTCATATTTTGGTTTAATAAACACCCTAAAACAATTTAAACGACCGACCAACCGACACTACTTTAGAGGTCCATTGCAAGCCGGTATCTCCCCATTTTCGTTCACGCGCGCGGCAGAGGTCGCATTCTGACGCTTCTGCGCGTCCTAAAGACCTCTCACTTTCAAATAGTGACGCGTCAGGTTTCAAATTAGAAAGACTTGCGGGTCCCGATCAAAATTGAAGGGACTCCTTAAATTTGACGATGTATGGAAATGGAAACCTTAAGAAATTCTGTAAATTACATATCCATCCTTTGCTCACAATATAAATTAATTAAAACTGTCCGTAAAAAAGTAAAATTTTCAAATACCCAAACTTCAGGACCCCTCAATTTCTTGGGGGACCCCTTAACTTTGTTTTTTGAAGTCCTACGGGGTTCTGGAAAATTTCATGGGACCTCTCACATTGTTGATCCAGTGGAGGTATGAAGTTACTCCCATTTCGGAGTATCTGCGCCCGTCGCAAAAACTCCAAAAATGGAGTTTCTGCGCATATACGCAAAAATGTCCAAAATCGGAGGATTGTGCGTCCGTCGCAAAAACTCCAAAAACGGAGGTTGTGCGGACTCTAAAAGAAAAAAATCCCTCTATAGAGAGAAACATTTTCCTCCAAAAATGGAGTTTCTGCGCATATACGCAAACATTTCCAAAATCGGAGGATTGTGCGTCCGTCGCAAAAACTCCAAAATCGGAGGTTGTGCGGACTCTAAGAGAAAAAAATCCCTCTATAGAGAGAAACATTTTCCTCCAAAAATGGAGTTTCTGCGCATATACGCAAAAATGTCCAAAATCGGAGGATTGTGCGTCCGTCGCAAAAACTCCAAAAACGGAGGTTGTGCGGACTCTAAAAGAAAAAAATCCCTCTATAGAGAGAAACATTTTCCTCCAAAAATGGAGTTTCTGCGCATATACGCAAACATTTCCAAAATCGGAGGATTGTGCGTCCGTCGCAAAAACTCCAAAAACGGAGGTTGTGCGGACTCTAAGAGAAAAAAATCCCTCTATAGAGAGAAAAAATTTCCTCTGAAAATGGAGTTTCTGCGCATATACGCAAAAAATTCCAAAATGGGAGGGTTGTGCGGCCGTAACAAAACTGCGGTTCTAAAAGAAAAAAATCTCTCTAAATTGACGAATGGTAATAAGGCAAACATTTTTAAAATTACAGTTAACACGATTGGCCGTTTAATGTATTACCGTACCAAAAAAAATAAAATAAGAACTCATCATCAGTAGGCCTAGGCCTTTTTATTTAAACTATTGATTAGTCAGTATGAATAATAAATATAGCTAGGCCTATTATTTTATTCAAATCCAAACATTAAAAGACAATTTGATGCGCTGAGAGCCTGAGATAAATCATAAATGCATGAGATTAGGATTAAAAGGTATGTTGAAAATGAAAAATAAAACAAATATTGAATTAAATAGATTATAAACATAAAAAGAGCCGACAATTTGTTATCAATACATGATTAGGATTAGACTTGGATTGGGATTTTGCAATAGGCCTATAGATTAAGTATTTTGAATAGATTAAACGCAATAGATTAAGTATTTTGAATAGATTAAACGCAATATATAGATTAAGTATTTTGAATAGATTGTGAACTTGACACGCGCCGACAATTTAAGTTATCAATGCATATTAGACTTGGATTGGGATTTAGCTCTGTAGATTAAGTATTTTTAATAGATTAAACGCAATATAGATTAAGTATTTTGAATAGGTTATAAACTTTATGTATTAGGATTAGACTTGGATTGGGATTTTGCAATATAGATTAAGTATTTTGAATAGATTAAACGCAATATATAGATTAAGTATTTTGAATAGATTGTGAACTTGACACGCGCCGACAATTTAAGTTATCAATGCATATTAAACTTGGATTGGGATTTAGCTCTGTAGATTAAGTATTTTTAATAGATTAAACGCAATATAGATTAAGTATTTTGAATAGGTTATAAACTTTATGTATTAGGATTAGACTTGGATTGGGATTTTGCAATATAGATTAAGTATTTTGAATAGATTAAACGCAATATTTAGATTAAGTATTTTGAATTGATTATAAACTTGACACGCGCCGACAATTTAAGTTATCAATACACATTAGGATTTTAGAAGAGGCGCTTTGCTAAACATGAATGAGATAATGTGTAGTAGTAATTCGTGTAAAAATGACATTGTTTTGTCATTATTTCGCATTTAATGTTTTAAAAAATAACTGCGAATGTTTGATTTGTCTTTATTAGTTAGCGTGTACCATACATGAATCCACTTGTTCATTATAATATCGAGCATTTTTGAGTAAAACATTTAATATTGTGTTCGGTTTCAAAATGCAGTAACTTAATCATAATCCATGCATTGATACTTTTTTCGGCCTGTAACATTCACAGACTAATCATAATCCAAGTATAAATAAACAAATTTACACATTGCGATTTAAAGTGTCTCTTAATCCTAATCCATATAGGCCTATTAATATCCTAAATTTTCGGAGCGTGTCATGTCTATAATCTGTTCATAGTACGAACTAATAATCCAAGTTTAAATAAACAAATTGACATTTGTGATCTTTGCAAAGTACCTCCTAATCCTAATCCATGTGTATTGATAACCTGTCATTATTAATATATCCACGGACCAGGCGCGTAGCTAGGATTTTTTCGGGGGGGGGGGGGGGGCAAGATCCCCATAACGGTCCCTATTTCAAAGAAACCAGGTCAAAAAACGGCTGATTTAACATGATTTTCCGCCTTTTTCGTCCCCATTTTGCCAATTTTTTCCCCTGCCCCTGTCTGTTCGCAGACCCTCCGTTTTTGGAGGTCAAATATTTAGAGTCCGCAGACACCCTCCGTTTTTGGAGTTAAAATATTTAGAGTCCGCAGAACCACCGTTTTTGGAGGTAAAATATTTAGAGTCCGCAGAACCTCCGATTTCGGAGGTAAAATATTTAGAGTCCGCAGACCCTCCTTTTTTGGAGGTAAAATATTTAGAGTCCGCAGACCCTCCTTTTTTGGAGGTAAAATATTTAGAGTCCGCAGACCCTCCGTTTTTGGAGGTAAAATATTTAGAGTCCGCAGACCCTCCGTTTTTGGAGTTAAAATATTTAGAGTCCGCAGAACCACCGTTTTTGGAGGTAAAATATTTAGAGTCCGCAGACCCTCCGTTTTTGGAGGTAAAATATTTAGAGTCCGCAGACCCTCCGTTTTTGGAGGTAAAATATTTAGAGTCCGCAGACCCTCCGTTTTTGGAGGTAAAATATTTAGAGTCCGCAGAACCACCGTTTTTGGAGGTAAAATATTTAGAGTCCGCAGACCCTCCGTTTTTGGAGGTAAAATATTTAGAGTCCGCAGACCCTCCGTTTTTGGAGGTAAAATATTTAGAGTCCGCAGACCCTCCGTTTTTGGAGTTAAAATATTTAGAGTCCGCAGAACCACCGTTTTTGGAGGTAAAATATTTAGATTCCGCAGACCCTCCGTTTTTGGAGGTAAAATATTTAGAGTCCGCAACTGCAATGCTGGAGTGTCTGCGCCCGTCGCAAAAACTCCAATTGTGAAATTCAAAAGTTTGAATTCTGAATGTATTTTCTTTAGAGTCCGCGGAACCTCCGATTTCGGATTTGTGCACCCGTCGCAGAAACTCCAAATTGGGAGTTTCTGCGCATAATACGCAGACCCTCCGAATTTGGAGTTTTTGCGACGGGCGCAGATACTCCGAAATGGGAGTAACTACATACATGTCCAGTGCTATCCCAGGCGCGCGGATGATTACAATACGAGTAGTAGCCTATACGTCTACCCTACCCCGAGATTATATGATATAAATATCAAACGTATTATAATGCAGTGACATTCTACACAAATAACTTGCAGATACTAATAAAGTACAGGAAATAATCTTACCGGACTAATCAAAAAAGTATATTTCATGTAAATAATTATGATATTTATATTTTATTTGTCAAAATGTGGATATGAAATTATCTTACTGTTAAAACCAGACGCGTACCCAGCTTTCCCAGTTTTGGTAATTAACTGGGGGAACAAAATGTGGGTACTGATGTAATACTGATGCAAAGGTCAACAATAAATGTGACATGGCACCAGCATAATTTATTTTTTGAGGAGCGAAAATAATAACGGGTAAACATAAAATAATTTGGGAAAATTATGGCTTTTAATGTTAACATTGACTGAAATTAAAGATCAATTTTATATGCTTAAAATAAGATGTAATTTTACATGAAAAGTCAACATTTTCAATTCTTTTGGGGAAAGTGGGTGATATGCCTGATGGGGGCCCGGCTTTTCGGGGCGGGCAAGCTCCATTTCCCAGGCAGAAATGATCAACCGACCAGAATTTCCCTGTAAAATGTCTTTGTTTTAGCCCAGTAAAAACGCTTCTGTTAAAAATTCACTGCCATGATTTAGGGGTTGTTTGGCTTATATGCCGTAACATTGTAACGGTAAAAATGCACCAAGCTGGTTATAAAAGCCAAACAATCTTTTTAAAAATCATTTCAATGCCCTATGTCTACTCCACTATGGCAGCTGGGCTTTCCCTTTTCCTTTTGTGTTTTTTTCTTTTTTCTTTTTTCTCTATTCTCTTTTTCTCCTTTTCCGTCCCCTTCTTTCTTTGCATTTTCGATTTTGTTGCTCAATTTGGGTGAGCCAACCCTGACCCGGTCCTCAGGCTATACGCCACTGGTTAAATCGCTGTTTAAAAGCTGTTTATAACAACCTTAGTTGTTCAGTTCACTGTTAACAACTTAGTTTTTCAAACTGAGCAACAAAAAATAGAACAATTGAAACGACAAGATAAAGGCTACCTTTACTTAATCACTCATTTCTTCGTAACTAATGAACCGAATCAAGTGCGGTTTTCTTTAAATTTTAGCCAACTAATTTGCCTTTATTTTGTCGTTTCAATTGCTCTATTCCAACTTATATTTAGTAATAAGTTATATGATCACCTAATGAAGCGGTGCAATTTTTTTTAGACGCCCTGTACATGTAGTATTTGTTTTAGTTAATAATAATAATAAATACAATTTATCAAGCGCCTTATGTTGTAAACAACCTCAAGGTGCCTTACAAAAATGTGATATATAAAACTTAAATTACAATATATAAACTAATTAAAATCAATTAATATATGATAAAACACAATAGTTATTATACAAATATAAAAAAGGTACAACAACAAAATCCGGATACAAAGATCAAGCATTATACATATAAAATTGAAATTTGTAATCCAAAGTTAATTGCACCTATAATAAAATTACAAGATCTAATAAATAAATATAATTAAAAGAATATCAAACAACAATATATTATAATTGCACACATTAATATTAAAAATCACAGGGAATCATCTGTGTATGTTGAAGAAACCAATAAAGTTAAAAGAATGGCAACAACAGTTAACAACAGGGATGGTACAGACTAATCATTTGAGGCTTGTACCCTTTTAATGACTGTGTACGATTTCTACTTCAGTGACGAATACTACATGCTGAATTCCACCATACATCATCGAGAAAGCAGAAACATTGAGTTCAAAGCAGCACAAGGGAACTATATCACTAATATGCTACCTGAAACTCTCCCCAAGTATGGCTGTGCCTTCGCTAATGGGGAAGGAGGGACTTTGTACCTAGGTATTCTTGATAATGGTAAGTATAGTTATATTCAATTCAGTAGCCTAAGGGAGGAGGGTCTACAATTATTATTATTTATTTATTATTATTTTTTTTTTTTTGGGGGGGGGGGCAAGCCGCCTGGCAGAGTGGTATAATTGACTATTTTTTGTATACATGTGCATAGAGTTTTTCTTTTCATTTTGGGTGGGGTGGGGGAAAGTCTTCTGGCAGGAGGAGAGGCAAATGCCCCCCCCCCCCCCCTCCCTCACCTATAGTTACGGCCCTGATTCAATTATTTATCTTTCCCAGAGTAGGTAAGTGAACTTAAATGATGAAAAAAACCATGTGGTTTTGACTGGATTTGAACTTAGTCCCCCCCCCCCCCCAAAAAAAGGGTTTGTCTCAGAAACCTGTGTGCTTAGGTAAGTGAAATAAGCTTCGGTGCATAGCTCTTCCCGGCGATGTATTTGTCTTCCTTTTTGTTCTTCTTTTCTGTAATCTTGAATTGACACGAAAATGATGCATACATTTGGAAACCAGCAAATTCATCGCAAAGCTCGTCTCGACAAGCGTATGGTCGTATACACGTTTGATTAAACTTGAACTCTATGTAGATAGTCCTCTATAAAAAGGTCAAATTAAACATGGCCGGTTAAAAAAACACCTGCATACTTCATAGCTTTATTCTCTAATTCTTTTTTTAAAAAATAAAAAATCGCACAGCATGTAGCTTTTTTGCAAAATGTTTCTGAGACAAACCTTTTTGTTGTTGTTGGCCTTACATACATGTGTGTATAATAATCTCACAATCTCCTCTGCCAGTTGCCTTTGATAAGAGTGTTTTTCAATTTTTGTTTCGTCATAATTTTATTATTCTTTCCATCAGGCATAGTAAGAGGCGTCAATTGGAACCAACAGACGGATGAACAGAAGGTTCATCGTATTGTCCGCAATGCGTTAGAGAGATTTCTACCCAAACCACCCTCTTACAAGTAAGCAAACTATGATTTGTAATTAACATTTAAAAATAGAAAAATCAATGCACAGGCCCTATTGTTGAACAATGGCAGGACCCCGTAGGGGGAATGCTATTGTGAGCATATAAATATTTGCACAATTGCATTGATTTTTCTGATTGGATAAACAAAACATAAGCATGTATTGACCTAATTCTTAAAATGACAATACTAATCAAAATTTGCAATTTTGTTTATACTTTTACTCTCTTTAATATAATTTTGAACGATTAAAACCTTGTCAACAAATTTGGTGAATCCGTGCTATGTGAACAACGAATCAAATTGTGTGGTGCACAAATATACGGTATGCACGCGGAGTACTATTAGACATTCAATTAGACAAGACTCGATTAGAACTGCTTTTAAGAAAAATCAAGACAAAGTCACAAGACATTTCAAGTAAAGCATTGATTTTTGAAGGATCAACATTTGTCATACCACTTTTGATGCAATCAAACAAAATGAGGTCGAAGTTGTAAATATCACAATATCAGTTTTCTACTTTACTGTATTGGATACTGTAAAACAACTTAATTTTACGGCAACTTAATCTAGCGAATTAGTATTTAGTCAACTATTTGCGGCAATTTAATTTAACTAATTTGTGTCATCTTCCTATATTTTATAAATAATTTGGCAGTAATTTAATTTGGCGAATGGGATCGCCTAGCGAAATTGGCAAAATTGAATTGCTAGTGAAATTAAGCTGTTTACAGTATTTAACCCTAACTCCCACGGCTATGTTTTTGTGCGTATCGGGGGAGGGGAGGGGGGGGGGGGGGGGGGAGGGGAGTGGGAACAAGTACAATTTTTTTGGGGGAGGGGAGTGGGAACAAGTACAATTTTTATGATCCGAAAAAATCACCCAGCACCTCCGGGATTCGTTCCCGGGACCATTCGCACCAAAGTCTGTCCCCCTACCTACTGAGCTATACTCCCAGCGCATATGTGGGCAGCAACTTCCTGTCCATGCCTGCGGTAGGTGACATAATCGAGTCAATGCCGCAGCATGCACATGGTTTCTGGCTGTATGATTTTGTAAGATGCAGTGGGGTTATTAGGGTTATAAAAATAAAACGCTACATTTTATAGAAAACCCCATCATAAACAGGTACTTAATTGTGAAGAAAAAAGTGATTAAAGGCTTTTCAAACTAATATAAAACTAAAAAATTCTTTCCCCAAAGAAGAATGTTGGTAAAATTTGTCAAATGCTGCGCTAATGACACTCACTTTAGGTGACACAAAGTATGAGTGTTGGTCATATGAACATACATTATCACAAAGATTATCCTATAATTTGATAATTGAGGAAAAAAATCTCTTTGAATTATAATTATTGATGCAGTACATCATCTATTATCACCTTCATTGTTTTTCATGTTCTCTTCATCCATGTATAATTGCAGTGTTAGAATAGTCCCAGTGTATAATAGGCACACAGACAGATACAGCAATACAGGATCTGTAAAGTCAATGGCTAACAGAAAGGTGATACGTATTGAGATACAAGCAGGTGACCTACTAGATGTCTACGAGACACAATCACACCAGGTAATATAGTCGTATAGGATTTGTAAAGTCAATGGCTAATAGAAAGGTGATACGTATTGAGATACAAGCTGGTAACCTACTAGATGTCTACGAGACACAATCACACCAGGTAATATAGTATATAGGATTTGTAAAGTCAATGGCTAATAGAAAGGTGATACGTATTGAGATACAAGCAGGTAACCTACTAGATATCTACGAGACACAATCACACCAGGTAATATAGTTGTATAGGATTTGTAAAGTCAATGGCTAATAGAAAGGTGATATGTATTGAGATACAGGCAGGTGACCTACTAGATGTCTACGAGACACAATCACACCAGGTAATATAGTTGTATAGGATTTGTAAAGTCAATGGCTAATAGAAAGGTGATACATATTGAGATACAAGCAGGTGACCTACTAGATGTCTACGAGACACAATCACACCAGGTAATATAGTTATATAGGATTTGTAAAGTCAATGGCTAATAGAAAGGTGATACGTATTGAGATACAAGCAGGTGAAAGGTGATACGTATTGATCAGATACAAGCAGGTGACCTACTAGATATCTACGAGACACAATCACACCAGGTAATATAGTTGTATAGGATTTGTTAAGTCAATGGCTAATAGAAAGGTGATACGTATTGAGATACAAGCAGGTGACCTACTAGATATCTACGAGACACAATTACAACAGGTAATATAGTTATATAGGATTTGTTAAGTCAATGGCTAATAGAAAGGTGATACATATTAAGATACAAGCAGGTGATGACCTAGATGTCTACGAGACACAATCACACCAGGTAATATAGTTGTATAGGATTTGTCAAGTCAATGGCTAATAGAAAGGTGATACGTATTGAGATACAAGCAGGTAACCTACTAGATGTCTACGAGACACAATCACACCAGGTAATATAGTATATAGGATTTGTAAAGTCAATGGCTAATAGAAAGGTGATACGTATTGAGATACAATCAGGTAACCTACTAGATGTCTACAAGACACAATCACACCAGGTAATATAGTTATATAGGATTTGTCAAGTCAATGGCTAATAGAAAGGTGATACGTATTGAGATACAAGCAGGTAACCTACTAGATATCTACGAGACACAATCACACCAGGTAATATAGTTATATAGGATTTGTCAAGCCAATGGCTAATAGAAAGGTGATACGTATTGAGATACAAGCAGGTGACCTACTAGATGTCTACGAGACACAATCACACCAGGTAATATAGTTATATTGGATTTGTCAAGTCAATGGCTAATAGAAAGGTGATACGTATTAAGATACAATCAGGTGACCTACTAGATGTCTACGAGACACAATCACACCAGGTAATATAGTTATATAGGATTTGTCAAGTCAATGGCTAATAGAAAGGTGATACGTATTGAGATACAAGCAGGTGACCTACTAGATATCTACGAGACACAATCACACCAGGTAATATAGTTATATAGGATTTGTCAAGTCAATGGCTAATAGAAAGGTGATACGTATTGAGATACAAGCAGGTGACCTACTAGATGTCTACGAGACACAATCACACCAGGTAATATAGTATATAGGATTTGTAAAGTCAATGGCTAATAGAAAGGTGATACGTATTGAGATACAATCAGGTGACCTACTAGATGTCTACAAGACACAATCACACCAGGTAATATAGTTATATAGGATTTGTAAAGTCAATGGCTAATAGAAAGGTGATACGTATTGAGATACAATCAGGTGACCTACTAGATGTCTACGAGACACAATCACACCAGGTAATATAGTATACAGGATTTGTCAAGTCAATGGCTAATAGAAAGGTGATATGTATTGAGATACAAGCAGGTGACCTACTAGATGTCTACGAGACACAATCACACCAGGTAATATAGTATATAGGATTTGTTAAGTCAATGGCTAATAGAAAGGTGATACGTATTGAGATACAATCAGGTGACCTACTAGATGTCTACGAGACACAATCACACCAGGTAATATAGTATACAGGATTTGTCAAGTCAATGGCTAATAGAAAGGTGATATGTATTGAGATACAAGCAGGTGACCTACTAGATGTCTACGAGACACAATCACACCCGGTAATATAGTTGTTCTGTAATTCGCATTCATATTGTGATTCATTGTGAGTTGTGCCAAATCACATGCTCTGAATGGCCTCTATTTTTAATTCAATCTCCTGTGTACGGGTCCCAAAATGAACTTGAGTCATCAGAAGAAGTCCGACAAGAATGGTGTAAGCATTTCTAGACTTGAATAGAGGGGGTTTGCAGATCTGTTATCTTTGGCTGTGAAGTTGTTGATATGTGAGTTTCATTTTAGATCATTGATTCCCAATTACATACCCAGCCACCCAGGGAAGCACAAGTGCAGGAGCAGGGAGTGCCACCTTAAGAAAATAAAATATTTTATAGAATTATCTCTCTCATTCACAATCAAGTCAAGTAACCCTCTGAACCTTGGTAGCAGAGATATCCTACTCTTGTGTTGATTTGCCACTAGAACATTCATCATCCATCATGCTTACAAATCTTGAAGCAAGTAATTATGAAAGGTTAGACTATTTTACCATCAGGCATCAGGCTTGGTGGTATTGTCCCTTTATATCTTTGAATAAGTTCATCTGGATTGTTTGAAGGCATAATATTGAAATTTCTTTGTGTACAAATCCAAAAGAAGTGAAGGATGTTACTCACTGTCTAATGACGTTTCACTACCATGCTGGTAGCTTCGTCAGACTAGCAACTCTGACTTCTGCTCACTGGGTTTTTATAGTGACTTATACCCGTCGTAGAGGGTGTGGGCAGAAGGAGTTTGTCATAGATGTTATGCAGCATACAACATGACTTGATTGTGAAGGAGTTGGTCGTAGATGTAATGCAGCATACAACATGCTTGTGCATCCAAAGGACAAAATAGATATGCACAAGAAAGCAGAAGTCATTTATGAAATACCCTGTTTGGACTGTTCCAAAACCTACATCGGTGAAACTGGACGCGCTTTTGGCGTCAGGCTTCAAGAGCATTAGAAAGAGGTCAACAAATTTGAAGTCAAACCTTACACCAGAGCCTCACGAAAAATGTCAACGAACAGCGAACAATTCAAATCAGCCATCACTGAACAGGTAGCGGCTCCAAACATAACATAGACTGAGAGGAGGGACATATAATCGACCGCGAATCGCATAAGACCACCAGATTGCTTAAGGAAGCTATCTGGATCAGGAGGAGAAAAAAAACCCACTAAACAAGGACGAGGGGGCCTACAAGCTGCATAACATCTACGACCAACTCCTTCTGCCCACGCCCTCTACGACGGGTATCAGTCACTATAAAAACCCAGTGAGCAGAAGTCAGAGTTGCTAGTCTGATGAAGCTACCAGCGTGGTAGTGAAACGTCATTAAACAGTGAGTAACATCCTTCACTTCTTTTGGATTTGTACACAAAGAAATTGGACGGCTGGCTCATTAAACTGACCAATCTCAGCTCACAGTGGCCTATCACTATCATCCAGAATTGAAATTGATGTGTTGCAAAAACAGACCTATCTGGAGGAAACTGAATGTTATTTTGAGGGTTGAGATTGGCCACCTGTAGTTGTTTCTTGCACCGTCAATTGAGATTGGTACTTTCTGTTATTGAATGCCCATCTTTTCGCAGCAGTTTGGGGGCATAATGTCACAAGCTACCCCGTCAAGTTTTTGACTCTGCATCAATTCCAAAGCAAATTCCCTGGTAAAGTCCTTGTTTGTTCATTTTCACCCCCCCCCCCCCCCCCCCCCCCCCCGATATAAAAACCCTAGCTGCACCACTGCTTGTAGCCAACTTCCCAATTTCTGCGTAAACCTGGAACTTTATTTAACTCTTGAGAAACTCCTTTTTTTAGAATTGGGACTACCATGCAGAACCCAGGTTCAATTCCCAGTGCTTAGGCAACAGAAAAAAACCCTGTTATTTGGGCAAACAGACCTCAGATTGGGTCAGTCGATCATGTGTTTTTTTCCCTTTGAAATCGATTAAAATTGGTGCAGTTTGTTTGACAAGCCAATTGCACATGAAAAAGTTTAGCCAATTTCTGTATAATTGGTCAGTATGGTCTGTAGACCGAACAAGGCTTACCCCTGACTTGTTCGGCCTTGTTTTATTCCGAAAGACTCCCCTTGTTAATATTAATAGACAGGAATTTCAATGGTGATGATAAAATTAATAATCCTTGATTATTTATGGTTTAATTTTAGGTTTGGTTAAAAAGAGATGGCAGTGTTGAACTCCAAAACCCCTTGGAAATCAAAGATCTAGCCATCAGCAAATATAAGCAGGTGGGTGCATTCATATTCACAACAAAGCCTATAATGCTTGTGTTAATTACTATAGTCTTGTCATATGTTTGTTATTCACCATGGACATATTGGCGGCATGACTCCAATCCTGAACAGTGGCGGCACCACAAGTGTGATGACCCAAAGTCACTAACCTTGGCCCCCCCCCCCCCCTCATTCCACCAGTCAGCTCAAAATGTGTACTTTTAATGTCAAAATAACTTCTAAATTGTGTCTAAAATGGTTGAAAATGCCTAGTTTTGTTACCAAACATTTGTAAGCTACTTTTGACATTAAAAAAGTCTCATTTCTGCATGCATTTTGTTTGTGCCCCCCCTCCTTAAAAATATAAATGTTTGGCAAATTTTTGGACCCTGCCACTACTGATTTTGAGTTATCAATACCAGTTTAAAACACATATTCTGACCTTTAATAAGATGTGTTGTTAAAGGAAATTAGACTTTGCAACTGGAAGATATGATTTCAAGAAATATAATCCTCCTATTATATTCTTAGTATTACATCAACAACATTGCTGTCTGTCTCATAACTGTGTTTGCAAACAACATGTCTTTTTATACTACGTCACATTTTTTAACCTTAAAGGCATATTATGTGATCTTTTCCAGGGGGCACCCTCTATTCATGATATTTTTTAGAAAGTAAATTTCTGATCATATATCATACATATATTCTGAGTTAGAGAGCGATGCGATTCCTAATTACTTCAAAATCATGGTTTAAAGAGGTGAAAATAAACTGTCCTGCTAGCTGGACAGTTTATTTTCACTCTAAATTCACTCTAAAACCATGATTTTGAAGTAATTACGAATCGTATCGCTCTGTAACTCGGAATGTATTAATGATTTATGATCAGAAATGTAAATCTGCAAGAAAATACTTTCTAAAAAAAATCATGAATAGAGGGCACCCCCATGAAAAGATCACATAATATGCCTTTAATGTAATTAAGATTTTTATATTCATCATATCACTGAGAGGTTTTTGTTCATAATTGTATCTATCTATTGGAAATAAGAGAAGATATCGGTATCTTCCCAGAAAGCAGTGTGTCCGATTGGATTACCATGTCTTAATAACTTAAACTACTGCTGTTAACAAATTTAGAGGCATTAAAGCATAATGCATTGTGGGAAGGACCTTTTCTTGCTAGCCATATTATTCTATCGGCTATTGTCATCATTTGAGTCAGATAGTTGAATGTATCCACATCTACAGAAATACTCACAAAGGATTGGTAATCGATCCATGTCTGTATGTATGTCGGTATGTATGGAGCATACACGCATGCTATGCCTAATAACAAAGCGGGCATTTCAAAAGTGTATTTCACACACGGGTGCCCACACAGGTGCCGTAAAGCTATCGGATTTTGGACCGGAAAGAAATCATAACCTTCCCACAATGCATTATATTTTTATGTTTTGGAGCTTTTAAAAGTGATATTTCCCTCTATAACATGAATCGTTAGTGAAAAAAATAACATACATTAATAGAGCAGAACTAGAACTTTGCATTGGTGTGTTTTATTTTACTAACGATTCATGTTTACCCAGTTTATTCTGAACCAGGAATAGGAACCATGTACAAACTTATGAGAGTGCTCGTTTGATTAGACATAGTAATGCGACCAGCCACAATGGTTTCTGGGAAGCTCCTCTTCTCTTCTCTTATTGGAAATAGTGTACTTCAGCTCCCATGAGTATACTAAACAGTGACGCCACTGATATGAAATAAATCTTTGACAGAATGATTATGAAGTGCATCATATGGATGTCATGTAGTGGGCTATTCCAGTTGAAATCCTTACACCCCCTATGAAAGACATGACCTTAATCTTCCACACATGGGAGTGTAGATTTCAAATGGGGTCACCCATGCATTCACAATCCCAGTGGGGAAGATGAATGTGATGTCTTCCATAGGGGTGTATGGATTTCAACTGGAGCAGCCCAATTGATGCAAGCCAATGCTCTATAAATACACTAAATCTGTGCATTCAGATCTGTGATATTCAAAGATAGCAAATAGCCATACAAAAAAGTGATAGGTAGCAGCCTTAAGGGGGCTGTCAAGTGTCAGAAATAGCTTCCGTAAAACTGCCGTAACTACGTCATTATTCATACATTCCATATACAAGTATACATTTTTTTGAAGGAAAGAGTTCAATAAATCTAACCATGAACATGAAATTGCTGTAAAAAGAACCATTTTGGAGAAAATCATAAAAAACGAGAATTTTGACCAGTCTTCAATTCGGACAAGGTAACCAAAAAAATATTTTCTGAAAATCTGTCCTTTTACGATTTTTGTAATCTTAAGAAAATTACCCGGGTTCCATTTTTTTTGTTTTTTGATATCTGAGATATTTTCAAATAAGGCAACAAAATGGGATTTTTAAATACAACAAACGTGAATTTCCACAAAATGATCCGAAAAATCGGAAAATAGGCCTAAAACAAAAAACAAACAAAATGGAACCTGGCGAAGATCATGGTCGTTGCGTTAAACTTACTTGCTGTCCATCAGATGCAGTTTGTATTGAGTTATCGTGTCTGTAAATCGTATTTTTACTCAAAAATGAACATAAAGAAATCAACCGATGAATGTGAAAAGTGACAATACCGCCGTTTGATCATGGTTTACGGGGAAATACACGTATTTCAAATCCTGTTCTTTAGATATTGTGGGAAGCCGTATAAATCCCCAACTTCGTGCAAAGTTTCATTACAAACCGTTCTTTTCTTGGTATCAAAATAACCTCAAATGTGTGTTAAAAAACACCTTTTTCATGATGTCGAGTGTGAAAAAGAAGCCATACCATTTCATGCGCATTCGAAGTGCGTTCACAATTTCCGGGAAGCGTAACGCATGAAAGCGCGTGCGTTAATCGACAATGAGCGCAAACGCGCGTGGAATCTTTTGAGTTGGCAAAATAAATGGTGACGCGTGCGCGTTGAACCGGTTGACAAAGATTAGACGCTCGTGTATTAATTTCTGTGCGCAACACTCTGCGGCTAATCATCAGAGTTTATCATTATAGGCCCAGTGTAGTCGAGTCTTTATCAATGTGATCATTTAAAAATGCACCGTGGCGGGATTAGTGAGTAGTCTGGGTGTAAAAATCAACACCTATCCTAGATAAAGGACTTAGTAAAGGAGAGAGAAAAATTGGAAACATTAGAGAGAAAGCGAGAAATGGGGATGAAGATTTAATTTAAGACCTGTCGTTTGGTAGGCCCTAGGCCTACATGTTTTCTCTTCTTCTACTTCAGATATTAAAAGAGACGGAATCGGGTAAGCTTCTGATTAACATGATTAATATGAGTCGCGTCACGAATTGTAATTTCATCATTAGTAAAAGGCCACAACATGCCACCTGAACATGATCCTCGTTATGCCAGCGCCACTGAAAAAGAAACTGAAATATAATATATGTCCGATAGGTCTAATGTTTAATGAAGCAGGAAAATAAAATTAACGGTTTGTAAAATGACTATAGGAATTGTCTATAGGTAAACTGTCAAGCGAACGAGCAACAGTAGCGTATCAGCAGAGTGTCCCCCTCCCTCTACGGATTTGACCGGGTAGAACAGCTCAACCTACCGGGCTAAAAGGTTTTATTTTCTGTAAATACAGTGGGTTGGGGGAGCAAGGGCCCCAATTTGAGTCGGATGAGAACACCCCCACCCTCTCCGTTTTCAAATGTCGGACTCGGCGGCGGCAATCCTCAGCCTGTAAAGTTAAAGCCTATACCGGGAAGATACCATTTCCCCCTCTGACAAGCGATCTCATCAGATACGCCACTGGCGGCGGGTAATGGATCACATTTCACAGTAGTTTATAAATGATGAGTATTTTCCATTAGAATGGACTTGGATCCTTTTAAAATTGGTTTGCTATCTACCAAAGATAATTATTAAATAGTGATTGTTCAGTGTTATAACAATAGCTCTAGTAGGCCTATATATACAGTCATGTGGGTATTTCCATTACTGCATATGGTTTTATTATTTATTGGCTATATGAATTGCCTTGTCACCTATACCTAGATTGAAACTTTTTTCATTGAGAGGACACAAAAGTACAAGGATATCAAAGGTGCAACCACACATTTAATTAATCAGGCCTATTGTTTACATCTATAACTTCGTGATAAACCAAACCGATGTTACCCTATTTTTTTGTTGAGGTGGGTCCGAGGGGCAGAAATATAGAGCATCCTCTCCCACCATAATCCCATCCCTTTCACCTTTGCTTTCAGTCTAGAACATTCGGACGTTTCATTGATTAAAAAAATATGAATGATGGGCCATTTAGCGATCGATTATGGTTATCTTGGAACTTATTTTGTCTCACATTATGGCATGTCACCAAACCGTAGGCCTAACAGCGGGGCCTTAGACCCGAACGCAACTGAAATAAATGAGCTTAGAATGGATATTATATTAAAATACATGCCAGGAGAGGCTGTCCATCCCTGCTCTCCATGGCCCTATACACCTCCCCCCCCCCCCCCCCCCCCAACTCCACATGTAGGCCTAGGTAAAATGGCACTTATAATTGATATTATGTTTGATATAACTGAATGACAAATTAGTACATCGAGTTGAACTAATTGAGAACTAGCTAACTTAACAACGATACGAAGTAATAGGCCTACCATATTCAGTAATGATAATAAATAGATAAACAGGTAGGCCTATTGGATGGACGGTGCGGGTGGAACGGACTTGTACAACATCGAAAGGCCAAACAAAAACAAAACATTAACGTCTTCGGATAAAACCCGGTGTAAGTCATTTTGATACTCCTTACAATGTTTCACTCCGATCATGGATTCAAAATGATTCTCTGTCCTTTGTTTTTTATCTTTTTTCCTTCTCTCTTTCCAAACTCCTTGACACTAACGCTTGTGCTAAAGCCTTGTTTTACTAATAGGCCTACTTGCTTCAGGCTCAGCCACACCCCGGCAAAAATGACGGTTTGATTAGTCGGGCCTCCGATGCGTAAACAATGCGTATGAACAAGCCCTCAAACGCGGCAAAAACATAGCGGGTAACGCAGCACGCACTGACGGCTTTCGAAACAACAGCGTCGCGTATTTTAAGCGAACTGACGCGTGCTAATTTGCGTGAAAAACAAAACACGGGATACGCGGCGCATGGGAGTTTCGCTGATCCCCTGCGGGCAGACTTTTCCATTCTACTTTGTCAATGATCACAATAAGGGATTTAAATCCTTCTAAATAGGCTTTTGGAATTTCAAAATGTGTATAATTTGTCTTAAAACATTGTAACACTAACCATACCTTTATTCTTTATATATTGCAGTCCTTGGAGTTGAGAGGAGCCAAGCGGGCTAAATTGACAAGCAGATGAGAGCCAAGTTTCTATGGTAAACCTCAAAACAACTCAGTATTAATAACAGTAGTAGTTGTTGGTACACAGAACGTTACTAGCCCATGAAGATGACGATGCCTTTCAAATAATGGACCAAATTATGGGAGAAATATTGCCAAACTTTTTTATAACAACCAGTTTTATGTGGAAAAGTTACAGGAACCAGCCCAATGTAATTATTATTGGTTAATTACATCATGGACCAGTCGGCTACTGGTACAACTTTGCTTGATGTATCTCAGATACTGTTACTGTTGATGAACTTACTTTTTATCCCCCTGGTTTGTAAAACCAGAAGGGGATTTTGTCATCATGTCAATGTCCGTCCGTCCGGGGGACATATGACCTTTGACCTACTTTAGTTGATCTCCCAGTCAGGGGGATTCGCAAGTCGTGACTTGCAGTATTTTTAGGTCGTCCGTAGGAAGAGACCTTATGGCAGCATCCTTCGTGTGTGGTGTCTGTCTGTCGGGGTGGGTGTGTGTGTGTCCACAATTTGGTATACACTTTTTGTCCATTTTTTCTCCATACAATAACCAATTGCAATCAAACTTCGGTCATAGATGCATCATGGAAACCTTCATATGTTAATGAGGTCAAAGGTCACATACCAAGGTCAAAAGTCATCTGAGGTCAAGATATAAAATTCAGTACACATTTTTTGTATTGTCCATTTCTTTTCCATACAATGACCAATTGCAACCAAACTTCGGCCATAGATGCAACATGGAAACCTTCATATGTTAATGAGGTCAAAGGTCACATACCAAGGTCAAAGGTCATCTGAGGTCAAGATGTAAAATTTAGTACACACTTTTTGTATTGTCCATTTCTTTTCCATACAACGACCAATTGCAACCAAACTTCCGTCATAGATGTAACATGGAAACCTTCATATGTTAATGAGATCAAAGGTCACATACCAAGGTCAAAGGTCATCTGAGGTCAAGATGTAAAATTTAGAACACTTTGTATTGTCCATTTCTTTTCCATACAACAACCAATTGTAACCAAACTTCGGGCATAGATGCAACATGGAAACCTTCATATGTTAATGAGGTCAAAGGTCACATACCAAGGTCAAAGGTCATCTGAGGTCAAGATGTAAAATTTAGTACACACTTTTTTGTATTGTCCATTTCTTTTCCATACAATAACCAATTGCAACCAAACCTCTGGCATAGATGCAACATGGAAACCTTCATATGTAAATGAGGTCAAATGTCACATACCAAGGTCAAAGGTCATCTAAGGTCAACATTTAGTACACACTTTTTGTATCGTCCATTTCTTTTCCATACAATGACCAATTGCAACCAAACCTACCATAGTATATTAATTGTATTGTCATAATTATGTATCTCATTTGTGGAAAATAAACTGAACTGAACTGAACTGAAACCTCGGTCATAGATGCAACATGGAAACCTTCATATGTTAATGAGGTCAAAGGTCACATACCAAGGTCAAAGGTCAACTGAGGTTAAGATGTAAAATTGGCTGCATATGTAAAATTGATTACATTTAAACAGATGAAGTACAATTGCAACCAAACTACCCATATAAACGGACGACCTATTTGGGACCGCTGTCCCTATTTTTATATCTGGCTTCCGAACGGTATAATTAAACTACTTTGAATATTGTGCAGCCAAAGTACGTAAACTTGGTCATAGACGTGCTATGGTATGTTTGCGCAGATGATGTGCACAAGCACATTTTGGCGGCCAGCGTAACATGTAGAGTTTTTGGTCAGTTTGGATAAATTGATTTCTTTTTATCAAATCAGTCTTATTGTTACTGATGATAATAATGTTAAATGTCTTCATCTTTTATGTGATACAAAAATATATTACACTGATATAATATCATTGTATCACCCTCAAAGCCATTCAATATCATATAATGTATAAGGGGTATAAGGGTCAAAAGGTTACCTATTTAATCGCTCTCATAATTAACTTGACAAATATGCAGTTTACAAATTGAATTTGTATTTTGTTTGATTATTTTGTCATGAAATCCATTCTACTATATTCTTTAAATTGTCTGTTAACTGCTGATATGGAGTAGTATGCAGGAGCTGGGACCTGATGCCATGATTTAAGTCATTTGATCTTCAAACGTTTCCATTGAAGTCATCGGAGACCACACATGACTTTCTAAAAGTCGCACCATGTCACTAGACCTGAATTGCTGCAGTTGACTGCAATCCAACTCGTGCGCAACTGGTCGCCTCGATCTATCGAGTTGCTATGAGCGATTGGTATTATGGTTTAAATAATCTCTGTAATAAAAGAAAATAGGTGATGAAAGTTGCTGTAAATTATTAGTTCACACATTTTCCCAAAAAAATTCTCATATAAATTGTTATGAAAATTAATAATTTACATAACAATTTATATGAGAAATTTGGAAATCAAATGCAAAATGTTTATTTCAATTACGTTACCTTTCCAAGTCTAATTATTTTGAATATTATTATATCTAGAAATACTGTAAAACCACTTAATTTCGCAGGGTATTTAATTTTACAAAGACCTTAACTTCGGGACCATAGATGTTGGCTTTAAGAAATTCGTGAAATAAAGTACCCATGAATTTTAAGTGTTTTACAGTAATCCCAATACAATTGTATGTAATAGCTTAACACTTTCCACACGGCCATAGTTTTATCATATAACAAACAGATTTTTCAGAAATATTTCCCCCAACTAAGTCTTTTTCTCATGTCGATTCCAAATATGGTGATGAAATTCAATAAGTTTGACATTTTTTATTGGTAACATTTTGGAACTGTCATCTGCAGACGACTGCTGCGTAGAAAGTGTTAAAATGTGTTTAATTTTGTCTCAACGGTGTGTGTGCGTGGGTACCTGTACATTGTCTTGCATTAAAGGTATATTATGTGATCTTTCCATGGAACGCCCTCAACATCGAAAAAAAAATTGAAAGCAGATTTTCTTGCAGATTTACATTTCTGATCATATCGTACATACATTCCAAGTTACAGGGCGATACGATTCTTAATTACTTCAAAATCATGGTTTTAGAGTGAAAATAAACTTTCGGATTGTCTAAATTTACTCTAAAACCATGATTTTGAGGTAATTAGGAATCGTATCGCTCTGTAACTTGGAATGTATGTACGATTTATGATCAGAAATGTAAATCTGCAAGAAAATCTACTTTCTAAAATAAATCATGAATAGAGGGCGCTCCCTGGAAAAGATCACATAATATGCCTTTAATCAACTTACAGAAATGTGTTGATTCTTATACAGAAACGTGTTGATAAAGGTTGTAGCTACCCGGAAGTTGTGCCCAGCGTCCGGCACTCTTAAAATATAAGGGTTAAATAAGCGGCACTTAATTTTCTCTTTTTTTTTTTACAATTTGTGAAAAAAATCATTAAACTGCCTCATAAAACAAGAAATTATGTGGCAGGAACCCTCAAAGTGCATTTATAACCCTTAAAAATCATTAAGAAGGCCTCTCGCCATGATCCACTTCGTTCGCTACACTTACTCTGTTCGGCGTCAGTAAAATTGCCCGGCACTCAATCTGGTCTAGCTACAACAACCCTGGTGTTGATTCATACAATCCATAGTTTAATGAATAGAGTAACATCACAGCAATGGTTTAATCATTAATAATTAACTCCTCTTGATCTATAACCATACTACCATTGAGTGTACACATATGATATTCCTTTTCTTTCTAATTTAAGAAGATATTTTGCATTAGTTTAATGAATAGAGTAATGTAACAGCAATGGTTTAATAATATACTCAACTTCTCTTGTTCTTTAACAATGCTGCTAATAATGTTAGTTCATTTTTTTCTAAATTTAGAAAAAGAATTGCATTCGTTTTGCCTCCTTTATACCTTTGATATCACTTTTGGCATCTTCTATTTTATATTGTCAAGCACTGTCTAAATCTTATTGTTTTCACATACATTTGTAGCCCTATTTCGTGTTTAAATTCTTTAATGCTATGACACAGCTATGGTCGCCAAATTAGGTTCCAATTATTTGCCAAATGAGCACCCCTTCTAAAATACATTGTTATACTGAAGAATGAAGATTCATGCACACTTTTCATTCTTGCCAGTGTGTTCAAATTAACGCTTTCTACTCAGAAGGTGTCTGCACTGCACTCTGCAGATGACATTCCAAAATGTCACACAATGTTTCAAAAATGTTAAAATATTGGATTTCAATACGACATTTGGAATCGCCATGAGAAATGTATTGAAAAAGTTGCATTCTGTCGGTAAACGTTAGTGAAGTAGAGGTATATGGTACTGGAAATCAATGTGTTAACCCCTGAGTACTACCTGCCTATATAACAGTGTCCATGATTGGTTGATTGAATATCCAATTAAAATACTGCTTAGAGAAGATATTATTACAATCTCTATCAGGGATACATTTTAAATGTATACCTGTTAGAGATTGGAATAAAATCTTATTTTATTATAACAATATCTCTGATTGGTGCAACAAATGATGTATCAGTATTTTTGACCAATCAGCAGGTAGTTCTCAAGGGATTAAGCATCATGATGGCTGTGCAACAATTGACACTGAGTTCACAATTATTTCCTGTACCTTACTGATGATGAACTTTATTTAATACCACTAAGCCCTTCTAAATAGCATAGGCGATGGGGATATTTCAGGGGGAGGCGTCCCCCTAAAAAATTACAGGTAATACCATACTGGACCATTTCATATCCCTGTTTCAGGGACACTGTACCGTAGGGTGCTGTTACAGTATAACAGTATGTAGTATGTATGTAGTACGTAGTATTAAAATTGCCCATTTTTGTGCACTTTGCCCAAATTAGTTTCAATGTTTCACTGTACAACTGTCAAAATTATCACCGAGTTTTAACATCTTGCACATTGTATTATGTGTAGTTAAAAGCAGCAGCTTTGTTGCAAATAATGTTGTTGTACATTGTTGTACATTGTAAATAATAATCTTATTATTTTTGTATACTTCTTGTTAGAAGCTTTGAAAAATGTTTGAAGCAAATAAAACAATTATTAAACAAACTTGAACTGTCTGTTAGTGTTAATTAGCCATTGGTTTATCCTTCATGCAGGCATGAGAATGAATTTAATAAACAAATCCAGGAAACTTGTGAAACAGCAGGAAAATATGGTTCAAATTGGGCTAAAATGAAGGAAAAAAACGGGCTGAAAATAAAATATTTATTTTGAAGCAAATGCCGTAACTCTTGTTAACTGTTTCATGTATGTAGTGAGATGCAAAATATACCCACGTTCTTGATCACAAGCTTACAACAAAGGGTCATGTTATGTATATATGATGCGATCATGCAAAATGAGCCTGAAGTTGAAAATGTCTTATTTTGAGTTTTTACTTCATGGTACAGGTTATTTGCAAACAGTGGCGTAGCCAGGTTATTCATATTGGGGGGCGTGAACTGAAAATGAACCGACAAGATTGTTTTGAGTGAAGACACGCACGCACAGCGCGCAATTTTTTTTGACTTTACACCTATTTTTGGCACGATTGAGGTACATTTTGGCTCTAAACAAGCTTGCATTTAGGCGACTGTTATGCACGCGTAGCTCGCGCGAAATTTTTCATATGTGTACTTTTGACCATCATAATTCCATGATTCCTCTGGTCAAATGAACCGACAGTGCCAATCTCAACCGACACGACGTTAATATTGGGGGGGGGGGATCGCCCCCCTCTGGCTACGCCACTGTTTGCAAAGCTACATTTTGCAGAGAACCCTAAATCAAATGGAAGATGACAGGCATGAGAATGGAGTTCTTGAAAATAGCAGGAAATAGCAGGAAAGTGGTGAAAATTCCTGAAAGAGCGCGTGAAATTGGGCAAAATAGGCCAAAAACAGGCTTAAAGGAGGTGTCCCGCAAGCATAAAAGTGTGCATTATATGTTAGAAATATAACTATCGAGCCCAACTTTTGTAATTATATAGAACAAAACACCACACTTATGACAAAAACAAATAAAAACCGCAATCTCCCAACATGCACTTTTTAAAATTCGCGGCGATCGAAAGTCCCAGTGTCAATGATGTCATAGTTATACAATGCACATGCGCAAATTTTAGCACCGATACCCATGACGTCATCGACACCGGGACTTTCGATCGCCGCGAATTTTAAAAATTGTATGTTGAGTGATGGCAGTTTTTATTCATTTTTGTAACTAGTATGGTGTTTTGTTCTGTATGATTACGCAATTTCGACTCGATAATTATTTTTCTAACAAATAATGCTCAATGTTGTGCTTGCGGGACACTTCCTTTAAATTAAATAAAACTGCGTAAATTTTGACATGCCTGATATGGGCTACTAATTAGGGTTAGAAGCATGTAGACTGATATTGTGTTCGATCATGATTTTAAGAATAATTTTAGATACCTTTTTCGAACCATTGTGTTTGAGCTCCGTAGCTTTCGAGGTCATCACGACCCCTTCATTCAGCGTAGTGTACTAAAGGGTTCTCGTAACAATGGAGAATTACAATCTCTGTTTGGTTATATCTCAAATCAATATTTTGCTTGATCTTATCCCATATAATGGTAAGATAATACTGATGCTAAGTCATTATATAACACAATTTTAACTAGCATCAAAAGTGATATTATGGTGAGACTTTTATTTAAGAGAATCCAAAAGGTCCCTTGACTTCTGAGCTTTTGGGTTATATCTTGAGATTAATCTTACTGGCTAAGTCTTCGATGCCAATATAACATTTGAAATAATATTGTAACACTTTTCAGCACCCAACTTTTTATTGCGCTATTTTCCTTACAATAAGGCCAAACAAAATAAAAGGTTCGTCTCAAAGCTTGCGCGCGCATTGGTTTTGAAATGCCAAAATACCGCGTCTGAAATGCAGAAAATTGTAAAATCAATTTCTTTTTTCCATACAAATTTTTATTTCGAGTTTTTATTAAAAATATCGGCAGATTTTCCTTATCTCAAACTTTTACATGACTCAGTTCTTCAAAAAACGCTGCACAATTGTTCGTATACACAACTACATCACAATATTCATTTCAAATAGAAAAAACAAATATCAGAAAGTGTCAACGGTTGCAAATAGTAAGAGTAAAAATTGCCACACAAAAAAAAAAAAAAAGGAAAAAAAAAAAATGGAAGACAAAAAACAGAGCGCGTCGCCCGATTTTGAAGCCTTCGCAAGCTTTGAGACAAACTTTTTTTTTTGTTGGCCTAATGCACATCTACAACTGCACCATGTTTTCATCATGTCTTAACGTCTGCATTGTTTGGAAAGAAGTGATAATGACAAAAGGTTTGATAAATATTTTGCTCCTTTTGTTCTGTTATTATTAAAGGTTACCAAATACAGTCATCACAATAAGTAACTGACCAGGTAATAAACATGCTGATAACTCTAAAAGTATAACCCCTACATAAACATATTAAATAATAAACATGTTGGAAAAATTCTCTTCTTGAATTTAAAATATCACACGCTAAGAATGGCTGATTATTAAAGAAGTTACAATCCTAAATGAACTGTCAAGTCTGATTTTCATTTTCACATTTTCATTTTCAACACGGGGACTCAGACCGGCAAATTATTGATTACTGGTAGTGGTAGTGCCAATTCACCCGTCGACGGCCTGGTTGTTGGATAGTCGGCCGGTGGCATTGTTACGGTTAATCAATACGGCACACACGCTTTACCTGTCGTACTCTCCCCGTGTTGAAAAGAAAATGTTAAAATGAAAATCAGACTTGCCCTAATGTTTGGGATCGTAACGTCCCCATTAATCAACCATTCTTAGCGTGTAATATCCAAAATTCAAGAAGAGAAATTTCTCAACAACTTTATAATTAAATATGTTTATGAAGGAGTTACTTTTAGAGTTATCAGCATGTTTATTACCTGGTCAGTTACTTATTGTGATGACTGTATAGAGTTTGCATAGAATAGATAGAGAAAACTTGTTTGGTGTATCACAATTCTATAGTACAGGGTGTCCCAAAAGTTTTGAAAAGGTTTCAAAACATTATATCCCCAGTCAAATAATTCGCAGCATAAAAATATATTTGGATTGAGAAGACTTGTAGAATTATTTTGGTACCAAACTTACAATAACAACTACCTGTTTTGCCAAAATACAGACAGAAGTTTCCTAAACTGTAAAATTGCACTTTCATATAAAAGCGTAATATAATGAGCTGAATAAATTCAAGGATGCAACAAACGGAAAGAGGTAGGGGAGAGAAAAAAAGGCTCTCTACCATGATTTTTTTAATTTCAGATTGATATAATCCCAATTATGAACATTATGTTTTGCACACCATTTAATAAGTGAAAACCTTTTTGAACAAAATCCACATGAATGGAATGTGAGGAACATGTTGCATGTGATTACAGTGACTTATAGTCCATCCAGCAAATCGGATAATTTTGTGGTATTGCTAGTTGTGTGGCCAAACCTTTCAAAAGTGTGTTATATTGAGGGGCTTCAAAAAGGAGTAATGTTTGGTACTAAAATGAGTCTACAAGTTTTCTCTTTCCAAATATATTTTCAATTTGGTATGCGACAAAAATAAGTTCCCCTTTAGATTATGCCTAATATTTTTTAAATGAGTTACTCTATCAAAACAATTTTTGGCACACATAATGTACGTGTTCACAGCAACACTAGAATGGGAATGTTGTTATGCTTGAATGAGCACACATAGAATGGAGGAATACCTCAATTCAAAAGTTGCTAAATGATGTATTGAAGGAGGATGGTTAAGATGCTTGAACACCGCACAGGTGCTATACTGCTTCAATACATCATAGCAACTTTTGAACTCATTTAAAAAATATTAGGCAAAATCTAAAGGAGAACTTATTTTTGTTGAACTGTGTATTTTAAGAGAGATACAAATCTTTAAAATGGTTTCAAAACTTTTGGGACACCCTGTATAATCAGTTCCAAATTGGCGAGGAATATGCCTTGTAATATCTCTCTACACATGAAGTAATCCAAAACGTTTGCGCAATTAAGGCATACATTCAAATCATGCATGTGATTGCGCTCCACTGTATTAGTTTGCTGCTGCAAGGAGGCTCGAAAGTTTTGAACTGATCAAAGTATACTAGCCATAGCTAAAACTGTAGTCCGTATGATGCATGAGCATGGTAATCCATCAAACTCTCGATTAGATTTTGACTGTTCCATGTATTGGTCCACCAATCCACCATTGTCCATGCACAGTATTGGTTCTTGACCAAAGAAGATTTCTTGATGCACCCCAGCATGCTTAGCGCTCAACTTGGTCAAATATATGAAAAGAAGTTGAATTCCAACTAAAACATACTTGTTATTCCAAAAAAAAAGCGTCTTTAAGAAAAACAAGAAAGGACTGAAGTCACATCAATTGTACTACTTGCAGAAGGATTTTCTTAAAGACCCTCGTTTGACCATATTATAAGCCTTTCATTGTACTGTAATGTCAATGGGAACCAGTGACACTAGTGGCAGAAATTAGTAGGTCATGTGATGAAAATGATGCATGCTGGTGTTGCTCAAGAAATCTCCTTTGGTTCTTGGACTGTTCTAGTACTACCAGCTGTTTTTAATTAAGAAATCCTAAGGCTTTTGCTCCATAACCAATGTCCTTCAGTACTGAGCATAAAGTGTGGTTTAAGGAGGTGCCAACTTTCTTTGCTGTCTGTAAAGAAAAAACATAGGATTTTATCATTAGCAATGGGTCACTGGGTATCTTTAAAGGTAAGGTATTTTATCAACTCTTCGGTTATATAAAAAGCACAATGTTTTTGTGAAATGTATGTAATTTTCTTTCTCGTACGATCATTAGCCCCAAAATAAAATGTGTATAGGTCAATAAATACGTATGTGTTGTGTTGTGAGAAATTATAAAAATCAATGCACGCATGTTGATGTGTGAATAATGGCACGACCTCATAGGGGGAGTGCTATTGTGAGTATATCAACAATTGCACAAGTGCATTGATTTGTCGCATTTTTTGAGAAACAAAACTTACGTATGTAATGACCAAATTCATACACGACACTATTCAAATTAAAAATTCACAATTTGAGCGTAATTTTAATATATTTAATAACAAATAAAAACATGTTACCAAGTTTACTAACACCCGCAGTGAAAATCAACAAACCCGCGATAACTGAACAACAAATCAAAACTAAGCACATGGTCATTGGTGTTTCGGACCACGACAGATGCTTTAATTTCATGGCATCAATTTAACTGATTGTTTAATGTTTAACAGCGAATAGAATGCTGAATGTTTTCCAGCCTACAATGAATATGGAACAGGAATTACATTACAGTTAGCTGCGAGATTGGTCATTTTCCACTTTACTGAGGCGAAATATTCAGGTCCTGTTTTTAGAAAATCAGGACAAATACTACTTGTTAAAAATTTGCCATTTTTTTCAATGTTTATAAGAGTAGAAATGCTTCTCCAAGACATATATTAATGAAAAAGCGTGAAATCCAAAGTGTTCCAAATATACCCCCATTTTCCATAGGCATTGTGAATACCAACAAGCCATTGATTGACATATTCAAAATGTGTGCGTTAAACTTTTGCATTCATAGAGGTACCTTGGAAGTTGGAAAATGTACAATCTCCCGTTTGGAATAACCAATTTGAATGAAATAAAATTTAAGTTAGGCGAGGGGAAAAAAACCCTGTTTTACAGGCCTGACCGACTCACTTTTTTGCATTTTTTAAGATTTTTTCCCACTTTTTAAGAGAAATTTCCTTCTCAAAAGATGAAAAATCTGCCGGATTTGGGCTGAAAATCTTTTTATTTTTTAAATTCCTGATTTTTGCAGATTTTGATGACATTTTAGTGAAAAAAACATAACCCAAGACCCTATTTGACAGGTCCATCGCCTGTAAAACAGGGGGTGTTTTTTTAGTTGCCTTATAGCTAACAATGTGTTCTTACTGTGCATATCAATAAATATATAATTTATTGCATATTAACCAATTTAAAAATAGGTAAAATCGGGACCTGAATATTTTGACTCACCCTGTATACATGTAGTTAATTCAATACAAAACCTCATCCACAATGGACAATCAATTTCAAAGATATAACCAATATTTTCTGCATTGTTTTAGTAATATTTCAAAATTAAGAATACTGAGTTCAGTTCAGACTCATTTATTTGATTCCATATAATTGCTGTTCTGTCAAATCATTGCATCTCCATCTGGCCAAGACTCAAGATAAGCGGGCGCTGGGCGATTTTTACCCCTCGGTCCTCTTGCCATAGCGCCCGGTAATGCTGAAAAATAAACAGCCGAGCGCTGATATTTTGTCCAAACCAGCGCCTGTTGACAATCGGGAAGCTTGCCTGAGACATCAGATTTCGATTTGACAATACGATTTAATAGAAAGTTAGCTCCCGGTAGACTGAAAGTAGCTCCTGGTTCTCAATAAATCCCATGATCCAGGCGCTACTTTTGAAAAAAGTAGCTCCTGGTAAAAAAACTGTTATCTTGAGCCTTGCATCTGGCCCTTTAGCCCTTGTATAAACTAATAGGCTAATTCCTATGTATATTTACCCTTTTGGCAGTCTGTTCTAAACATGTTCACAAAAACACATCTATTAAAACTGTGTTAGTGTTCTTGCTCTTGAACATATGTGTGGTGATATGGGAAACCCGTCGGAAGTCGCTAGTGTTAATATTGAGATATCTGGGTCATACCAAAATATTCCTAACAAATGAGTTCCAAGTCAATTTTCCAACTTTGGTCCCAAGATAGAGATTATACCTTGAACTTTAGTCTCTAGCAGTTTTTGATGCAAAATTCCAGATGTTAAGTTTATTTTAGTTCTTTTCTGAACCTTGTTTATCAAATTTTATTTGTAAAATGCTATGTGTAAACTGTAAAATGCTACGTAATGACATTGTTACCATGAATTCCAACAATGCATTGTAAAGATTTTGAAAGTGAAGAACTTACAATTGTTAATAATATCGCAAAAAACTAGGTTCATATCAAAAGTCCTTTTCATATGACAAGCTAATCTGTGTCACATAACAATGTAGTTTTATTATTATTAGAGCATACAAAAGATTTTGTGTACACCTTTGATTGTCAGTTTCAATTTTTAGTGTTGCGTTTAAACTTGCCGACTTTAAAATACTATTACTGTAGTTCTAGATGGAATTTCTGAAAAATTTAAACAGTCCAATCACTCAGTAGATTATGAAGCTCTTCGCCATAGAAAATAAACAAGTTGCTAGAAAATGACCATGTCAAGGGTTTTCCCATGCCACCACACATATATCAAGCAACTTTCTATGCCAACCGTTGAACAGTTTACTATAACACATGTTGAAGGGCCCGAAAAAATGAGGTTTTGACAAAACATTGACAATATTATCTTACATCAATCATATCCTGAATGCTGTCGATTGCGAGACTATTTGGTCCTTTTTTCTCCATTCCATAAACGGCGCCCTCTTTTGAGACGGCTATGACAAGACAGGCTAAGCAACATGCTTCCTCCTCCAAGCTTGCATCCACTACATGCCTCTGTCCTACCTGAAATGATGAGAAACGAAGATAAGTTAATTTATGTTACTCTCTGTATGTGTATCAGGGCTGGGGCTGAGTGCATCAAAATTGTGAAATATAGATGAGGTGACCGTTGTTTACATCCAATGTTTATCAACAAACGCAACGGTCGAAGGGACTGGACTGTCGATACACGCTTGAGGGAACACCATATGACCACAACACTGTCCGCTATGCCGTATTGCCCTTTATAATGCTTTGGCGCGAGTTTTAAAAGCACGAGTACTAATCAAAACAGGATGCGTGCGCAAACTACCGGGCAAAGAACAATGGCAACTAGCCACGTTTTGCCCGGTGTGATGTCACCTGTCACCCCATCTATAGTACAGGAGATTTTGAAGGTAACAGAAATTTCAGAGAATGGCACTCGCTACATGGATCTGCTACCAAATGTGTGCTCTCTAATCAGTTGTGCATGACATACAAGGAGGATTTCCCCCACCAAGGTCATGACCATTGCCCCCCCCCCCCAGCCAACTCAACTCCTACTCCATCCCCCCCCCCCCCCCAAACAATTGGAAATGTTGGCTTTTAATGTCAACATTATTGTACCTGAAATTTGCTTAAAATTTGTCAGAAATTTTTGATTTAGAACAAATTCAGCTAATTTCAGCTAATGTTTACATTAAGAACCATATTCAGTAAGAATCAAGGAAATGTTGAAAAATGTGGCAGACTGAAAAATATGAATTTTCTTCATACCTTGTGCATGGATGGACCTATGGTCAAAGTCAACAAATATGGAAAAAAAATTGGTGTCACATGTATGTTACCATGGTAACGGGCAATTCCATTAATTTGATGATTTTTCTCATTTTTTGCTGTTTTAAATGCTAATTTTAGCTCAACTTGGATCTCACATTTGTAGCATACAAAATAATTTTTAACAAATTCTTGTTTTTATATATGAAAGGGCAGTCCACAGTCAAACTAATCCATATTTTAAAAAAAATCTTGGAATTTGCAATTGGACTATACCATGTTTCCAAATAGGGGTGTTTCGTCCCTTTTACAAACTATCAATTATTAGCCAAATCTAATCACCGTTAACCCTGAAAGTGGCACTTTTTTTTCAAAGATATTTTGCATGTAGAGAGTAACAATGTTGCTCAATTGAATTCCAATGAGAAAAGTGTGGGTAATCTTTAAACATGGCAGCAGTGTTTCCAGAAAGATAGGTATTTTTGAAAAATCTTAAAATGCCTATTATCGAAAAACGGACAATTAAACAGTGAATTACATATATATAAGCGTTGATTAGGAGATATATTGAAGATATTACTTTGTTTGTGAATGTTTGCAATAAAATAATATGAAATGTACTTGTTAAAGTTGCCAGAGTTCTCTTTTTTACCTCAAATTAGCAATATTGCAACATATGCCATGTTGAGTATAGTATTAACATATATGCGCAAACCGTTTGTGTGATAACTTCTGAGTGTATATCAGTTTATAAATATAAGTCTACATGCTGCTAACTTTAGAGTCAATATCTCCACAAACAGAGCCTTTTAAGGCTCAGTTTGATTAAATATCCCTTAAACACCCCTATTTTGAAACATGGTATATTCCATGTTTAATTAAATCAATCTCTTGATGTTTTGTTATATTTATTATGCTTAATCTAGCTAATAGAGGGTCATAGTTTCAGATCATGCTTGCTACATGATTTTTTTATGACTTTATACGTACTGACAACATTTTCAACAACAAAAAATGAAAAAAAATTGCAAAATCCAGGGTGCCCCGGCCAAAAAACCACAAAAAGTCGGCCATTTTGGAAAAACAGTATTTTGATAATAAATCAATCATTTTGGTCCAATCAATTTGATTTTGGTGGCAATACCCATGTTTGTTGGGACATAGAATAATCTTACACAACTTTTATCGCATGACGATGTTTCGTTTTCCTGAAAATGGCATTTTTAGTGAAAATAGCCCTGTGAGGGCGCTGTTTAAAAAAGATACCTGCCTTTAGCATCGTAGCATCTCAAATTCTAATGTTGAAATATAATAGGAGTTACATTTTAGGTATTTCCTGAAAATCTGAGTAAAATACCATTGTTGTTTTGAAGCTACACCATTTTGAACATCTTTGAATTGTCTCCTTCGAAACACTAATGAAAGTTCATTGACCCCTGTACTATCCTATGGAAGTGCTGTTAACGCGTTCTTGTGATTTTAAAGTGGATGCCACGGTAAAACGAAAAGAGGTAGCATGCTCACATCTTCAGACAATGTTTCTCGACACACTCTTAACACATTTCATTTATTCAAATTCATTTTTATTAATGCGATAGCTACTTTTTTTTGCAAAGCGCCCTCACAGTCCAAATTTGACCAAAATTAGCTATTACAAGAAAACGAATAGACTATGGGACGATGGTCTGTATCTTTCACTCTTGTAGTCCACCTCTGGGCACAACATGAAATTATTACCAAAAGGTGGCAAATATATCCCTAAACACAAATTCACCTTATCCCACGTTCGTAGGTTGCACGTTATGACCCTAGACCTCGATTTAGGGTCAAAGGTCACATGTGTTTCAATGGGAAGTAAAAAACTAAATTTAACATGATAAAAAAACTAAACAATTAGCTATTGACTATAAAATGTATGTTATATTGTTGGGATAAGTGTTTTAAACAAAAAAAAGTCGATCACAACTTTGATCGTATATCAATAGTTTTTGAACTGTGACCTTTTGATTACAAGTTGGCCAAAATATACTATTTTGGTCATATTTTCGCAAAATTAGCACAAAAATGACATGTTATCATCATTAAAATGTAAAAAAAATTGTTGACTCATTATGAATTGATAAACCATGTTATAATGTTGGTATATAGATGTATCTTACATTACAACACATTTCAAAAGTCAATGGTATGCTGATGCCATGGCAACCAGCTTTAATATCCTTCAAATCCTTTAAATTTGACTCAGATTTTACCCATTTTCGATGAATTTGAAGGATATTAAAGCTGTTTGCCATGGCATGCGGACACCATTGACTTTTGAAATGTCTTGTAATGTAAAGTTCATCTATAAACCAACATTATAACATGGTTTATCAATTCATATTGAGTCAAATTTATTTTTTAATGATGATAACATGTCATTTTTGTGCCAATTTTGCGAAAAATGACCAAAATGGCCTATTTTGGCCAACTTGTCTTTTTCAAAAGGTCACAGTTCAAAAACTATTGATCTACGATCGAAGTTGTGATTTACCTTTTTGTTTAAAACACTTATTCCAACAATATAACATACTTTTTATAGTCAATGGCTCATTGTTTAGTTTTTTTACCATGTTAAATTTAGTTTTTGACTTCCCATTGAAACACATGTGACCTTTGACCCTAAATCGAGGTCTAGGGTCATAACGTGCAACCTACGAACGTGGGATAAGGTAAAATATTGATCAGGCATATATTAGCTTCATTTTAAGCCACATTTCATCTGTGACCTACATGGGGAGTGCTAGATTGGTTTTCTGAAGGAATAAAACATGCATGGCCCATTGTCTAGAAGGGGTTATATGAGACGAAACCAGCATAGAATGACATCTTGTACCTTTACACATGGGTATTGCCACCAAAATCAAATAAATTAGACCAAAAATGACTGAGTTATGATCAAAAGTCTGTTTTTTCCAAAATGGCCGACTTTTTTTTTGTTTTTGGCCGGGGTACCCTGAATTTCGCATTTCTTTCAATTGTTTTGTTGAAAATGTTGTCAGTTGGCATAAAGTCATCAAAAAATCATGTAGCAAGCGTGATCTGAAACTATGACCTAAAAATGACCCTCTATTATTATAGCCCACTCCTACTTATATTGCTGATGATCATATGCGTTCACATCATTATTATGACACATCTAAAGGCTATTAACAAGTTCCACTAACATGGCAACACTGTCTTGACCTTTTGTTATTCACACATGAATGTAAATAAACTTCACTTATAGTGATACAGTAAATGGATGTAGCTGTCAAAAGCAGATTTAAGAAGAATTCTGTTTGTTTAATACGAGTCTGTTCTGCCATGAATAAAGTTAAAACTCAACCTACCTGGCAACACTTTTTTTTAATATGCACTTTGAAACATGAGCAACATTATCCCTGATCCAAAAATACTTGTTCTCTATTTTAGACATAACAGGATGATTTATTAAATAGTTTGCTGAAATTAAACGTGTATTTTCACACCATGTAATACCGATTTTTTTGTGGAAAAAGTCAACACTTTCTGGCAACACTGTTTCAACAGGTATGAATTACCCATGGATATTTTTACATATTATTATTCAGACATCCCTCAAGCTTTTATTTGTAGAAGGTGAATGCAAAAAAACCACCACTTTGCTAGTTGTGATTAATTTACGAAGGTGTATTTTTTTCACACGATTTATTATGAAAAACACCCCTTTTTCAAATAATGGTATAGCTCACAATACAATTTGTACAAGTTTTTTTGTTGGACGGAATGAAAGTTGAGACATGTATGGTTATATTGTTGAATGAAAATAAAATCCTGGTTGTATTGTTTGTTCAAAATGATATGTATAAATTAGCAGTTTTGAATTTCTGAAAAATTGAAAATGTTGTTAAAAACCATGAAAATTCTAATATGTGTCGTTGTCATGGCAACGAAGGCAAAAAAAAAAAAAAAAAATCCATTTTAGTGTTTATTGACCAAAGGTCTATCAATGACCAAAGTATAATGGAAATTCATATTTTTGTGTCTGCCAACAAAAACTTGATTTTTAGGGACAATGGCACTTAATAGCCAAACATTTTGTATGCTCTCCCCCCCCCCCCCCTGATTTTTTCTTGTCCCCTGTTTTCCCCCAAATGTTGTGATGCTGGTGCCGCCACAGTCTCTAAATAACACACAACTCAAATATCATGGTGTGTTCTGACCATGTTGTGCTAACAGAGGTATTATCTAATTTGCACTAAACATGGATTGTTTCGAAGTACCTGTTGGTAATACAGTTCTTTGACATCTCTAAATACAGACATCCAGTAGTAATCAGTTTGATTTCAGCATTTGACATTGTTCGAAAGGTATAAACATAACAGGTGTCCTTGGACGGTTCTTTTTTCTGATGATGGTGTTAGGATGGAGCATGGACGATTCACTTGTATCCCTTATGAAAATCGCAATCAATTCTGCAACCTTACGCAAGGTTAAATTTGGAGAGATACAAACCTTGCGCAAGGTTAAATTTAATACAAACCTTGCACAACCAGTTTGGTTCTTCTGGTAAGGTTGCGCAACCTTGCAACAATCATCCACAACCTTAACCCTAACACTACTCGATGACGTAATCAACCGAGCCTATATAGTGAGTGCAGTATACAAGTAGCTGAGAGCAGTGGCTTGCCTAGGGTGTCCGGGGTTTCTGGTACCGAGGGTCTCTGGTTCTATCACCGATTTATTTGTCGGTTTTTCTTCCAAAATTGCGATATCGTTTAAAAACCTGGTTTGGGGAGTTAGGGTTAGAAATCGGGATCGACCGATCTATTCAATTATGGATCGGGGATCGGCAATTACCGATATAGGGTGGATCAGCCCAACACTAATAATGATGTGCGGGTGTATATGGAGGTGGGGGTTGTATCTATGACACATACCTTGCTGACAGTAATCAGTACTGGTATATTATCAGTGTTGAGTGCTATTACATCATGTGGGTCATCTGATAGTTCTAGATAGAATGAGACTGTGTGGGGTGTAGCCTGTATGGGACATGGGACATGGAGGGAGGTGTATCTATGACACATACCTTGCTGACAGTAACCAGTACTGGTATATTATCAGTGTTGAGTGCTATTACATCATGTGGGTCATCTGATAGTTCTAGATAGAATGAGACTGTGTGGGGTGTAGCCTGTATGGACATGGGACATGGAGGGAGGTGTATCTATGACACATACCTTGCTGACAGTAATCAGTACTGGTATATTATCAGTGTTGAGTGCTATTACATCATGTGGGTCATCTGATAGTTCTAGATAGAATGAGACTGTGTGGGGTGTAGCCTGTATGGACATGGGACATGGAGGGAGGTGTATCTATGACACATACCTTGCTGACAGTAATCAGTACTGGTATATTATCAGTGTTGAGTGCTATTACATCATGTGAGTCGTCTGATAGTTCTAGATAGAATGAGACTGTGTGGAGTGTAGCTTGTATGGACATGGGACATGGAGGGAGGTGTATCTATGACACATACCTTGCTGACAGTAATCAGTACTGGTATATTATCAGTGTTGAGTGCTATTACATCATGTGGGTCATCTGATAGTTCTAGATAGAATGAGACTGTGTGGGGTGTAGCCTGTATGGACATGGGACATGGAGGGAGGTGTATCTATGACACATACCTTGCTGACAGTAATCAGTACTGGTATATTATCAGTGTTGAGTGCTATTACATCATGTGGGTCATCTGATAGTTCTAGATAGAATGAGACTGTGTGGGGTGTAGCCTGTATGGACATGGGACATGGAGGGAGGTGTATCTATGACACATACCTTGCTGACAGTAATCAGTACTGGTATATTATCAGTGTTGAGTGCTATTACATCATGTGAGTCGTCTGATAGTTCTAGATAGAATGAGACTGTGTGGAGTGTAGCTTGTATGGACATGGGACATGGAGGGAGGTGTATCTATGACACATACCTTGCTGACAGTAATCAGTACTGGTATATTATCAGTGTTGAGTGCTATTACATCATGTGGGTCATCTGATAGTTCTAGATAGAATGAGACTGTGTGGGGTGTAGCCTGTATGGGACATGGGACATGGAGGGAGGTGTATCTATGACACATACCTTGCTGACAGTAATCAGTACTGGTATATTATCAGTGTTGAGTGCTATTACATCATGTGAGTCGTCTGATAGTTCTAGATAGAATGAGACTGTGTGGAGTGTAGCTTGTATGGACATGGGACATGGAGGGAGGTGTATCTATGACACATACCTTGCTGACAGTAATCAGTACTGGTATATTATCAGTGTTGAGTGCTATTACATCATGTGGGTCATCTGATAGTTCTAGATAGAATGAGACTGTGTGGGGTGTAGCCTGTATGGACATGGGACATGGAGGGAGGTGTATCTATGACACATACCTTGCTGACAGTAACCAGTACTGGTATATTATCAGTGTTGAGTGCTATTACATCATGTGGGTCATCTGATAGTTCTAGATAGAATGAGACTGTGTGGGGTGTAGCCTGTATGGACATGGGACATGGAGGGAGGTGTATCTATGACACATACCTTGCTGACAGTAATCAGTACTGGTATATTATCAGTGTTGAGTGCTATTACATCATATGGGTCGTCTGATAGTTCTAGATAGAATGAGACTGTGTGGGGTGTAGCCTGTATGGACATGGGACATGGAGGGAGGTGTATCTATGACACATACCTTGCTGACAGTAACCAGTACTGGTATATTATCAGTGTTGAGTGCTATTACATCATGTGGGTCATCTGATAGTTCTAGATAGAATGAGACTGTGTGGGGTGTAGCCTGTATGGGACATGGGACATGGAGGGAGGTGTATCTATGACATACCTTGCTGACAGTAATCAGTACTGGTATATTATCAGTGTTGAGTGCTATTACATCATGTGGGTCGTCTGATAGTTCTAGATAGAATGAGACTGTGTGGGGTGTAGCCTGTATGGGACATGGAGGGAGGTGTATCTATGACACATATCTTGCTGACAGTAATCAGTACTGGTATATTATCAGTGTTGAGTGCTATTACATCATGTGGGTCATCTGATAGTTCTAGACAGAATGAGACTGTGTGGGGTGTAGCCTGTATGGACATGGAGGGAGGTGTATCTATGACACATACCTTGCTGACAGTAATCAGTACTGGTATATTATCAGTGTTGAGTGCTATTACATCATGTGGGTCGTCTGATAGTTGTAGATAGAATGAGACTGTGTGGGGTGTAGCCTGTATGGACATGGGACATGGAGGGAGGTGTATCTATGACACATACCTTACTGACAGTAATCAGTACTGGTATATTATCAGTGTTGAGTGCTATTACATCATGTGGGTCATCTGATAGTTCTAGATAGAATGAGACTGTATGGGGTGTAGCCTGTATGGGACATGGAGGTAGGTGTATCTATGACACATACCTTGCTGACAGTAATCAGTACTGGTATATTATCAGTGTTGAGTGCTATTACATCATGTGGGTCATCTGATAGTTCTAGATAGAATGAGACTGTGTGGGGTGTAGCCTGTATGGACATGGGACATGGAGGGAGGTGTATCTATGACACATACCTTGCTGACAGTAACCAGTACTGGTATATTATCAGTGTTGAGTGCTATTACATCATGTGGGTTATCTGATAGTTCTAGACAGAATGAGACTGTGTGGGGTGTAGCCTGTATGGACATGGGACATGGAGGGAGGTGTATCTATGACACATACCTTGCTGACAGTAACCAGTACTGGTATATTATCAGTGTTGAGTGCTATTACATCATGTGGGTCATCTGATAGTTCTAGACAGAATGAGACTGTGTGGGGTGTAGCCTGTATGGACATGGGACATGGAGGGAGGTGTATCTATGACACATACCTTGCTGACAGTAATCAGTACTGGTATATTATCAGTGTTGAGTGCTATTACATCATGTGGGTCATCTGATAGTTCTAGATAGAATGAGACTGTGTGGGGTGTAGCCTGTATGGACATGGGACATGGAGGGAGGTGTATCTATGACACATACCTTGCTGACAGTAATCAGTACTGGTATATTATCAGTGTTGAGTGCTATTACATCATGTGGGTCGTCTGATAGTTGTAGATAGAATGAGACTGTATGGGGTGTAGCCTGTATGGGACATGGAGGTAGGTGTATCTATGACACATACCTTGCTGACAGTAATCAGTACTGGTATATTATCAGTGTTGAGTGCTATTACATCATGTGGGTCATCTGATAGTTCTAGATAGAATGAGACTGTGTGGGGTGTAGCCTGTATGGACATGGGACATGGAGGGAGGTGTATCTATGACACATACCTTGCTGACAGTAATCAGTACTGGTATATTATCAGTGTTGAGTGCTATTACATCATGTGGGTCGTCTGATAGTTGTAGATAGAATGAGACTGTGTGGGGTGTAGCCTGTATGGACATGGGACATGGGGGGAGGTGTATCTATGACACATACCTTGCTGACAGTAATCAGTACTGGTATATTATCAGTGTTGAGTGCTATTACATCATGTGGGTCGTCTGATAGTTCTAGATAGAATGAGACTGTATGGGGTGTAGCCTGTATGGGACATGGAGGTAGGTGTATCTATGACACATACCTTGCTGACAGTAATCAGTACTGGTATATTATCAGTGTTGAGTGCTATTACATCATGTGGGTCGTCTGATAGTTCTAGATAGAATGAGACTGTGTGGGGTGTAGCCTGTATGGGACATGGGGGGAGGTGTATCTATGACACATACCTTGCTGACAGTAACCAGTACTGGTATATTATCAGTGTTGAGTGCTATTACATCATGTGGGTCATCTGATAGTTCTAGATAGAATGAGACTGTGTGGGGTGTAGCCTGTATGGACATGGGACATGGAGGGAGGTGTATCTATGACATACCTTGCTGACAGTAACCAGTACTGGTATATTATCAGTGTTGAGTGCTATTACATCATGTGGGTCATCTGATAGTTCTAGATAGAATGAGACTGTGTGGGGTGTAGCCTGTATGGACATGGGACATGGAGGGAGGTGTATCTATGACACATACCTTGCTGACAGTAATCAGTACTGGTATATTATCAGTGTTGAGTGCTATTACATCATGTGGGTCATCTGATAGTTCTAGATAGAATGAGACTGTGTGGGGTGTAGCCTGTATGGACATGGGACATGGAGGGAGGTGTATCTATGACACATACCTTGCTGACAGTAATCAGTACTGGTATATTATCAGTGTTGAGTGCTATTACATCATGTGGGTCATCTGATAGTTCTAGATAGAATGAGACTGTGTGGGGTGTAGCCTGTATAGACATGGGACATGGAGGGAGGTGTATCTATGACATACCTTGCTGACAGTAATCAGTACTGGTATATTATCAGTGTTGAGTGCTATTACATCATGTGGGTCGTCTGATAGTTCTAGATAGAATGCGACTGTGTGGGGTGTAGCCTGTATGGGCATGGGACATGGAGGGAGGTGTATCTATGACATACCTTGCTGACAGTAATCAGTACTGGTATATTATCAGTGTTGAGTGCTATTACATCATGTGGGTCGTCTGATAGTTCTAGATAGAATGAGACTGTGTGGGGTGTAGCCTGTATGGGACATGGAGGGAGGTGTATCTATGACACATACCTTACTGACAGTAATCAGTACTGGTATATTATCAGTGTTGAGTGCTATTACATCATGTGGGTCGTCTGATAGTTCTAGATAGAATGAGACTGTGTGGGGTGTAGCCTGTATGGACATGGAGGGAGGTGTATCTATGACACATACCTTGCTGACAGTAATCAGTACTGGTATATTATCAGTGTTGAGTGCTATTACGTCATGTGGGTCGTCTGATAGTTCTAGATAGAATGAGACTGTGTGGGGTGTAGCCTGTATGGGACATGGAGGGAGGTGTATCTATGACACATACCTTGCTGACAGTAATCAGTACTGGTATATTATCAGTGTTGAGTGCTATTACATCATGTGGGTCGTCTGATAGTTCTAGCTCTTCTTGACCATCGTCATCTTTTTGTACCATCACATGAGGAAGTCTGTCAAGAGAAAATCAAGAACAATGTATTATACTTTGTGTCCGTCGTCTCTAGTTGGGAGATGATAACAGCACATATTCTACAAAATCTTAAATTCCTTGAAATATTTAGCCTAAGAGATGTCTTAATAAATGAAAATTTAGGCAAGAATATCTTTTAGAGTGAAAAAGATCTACTTTCAGATGTCACCTCCCACCAAAGAGTAGATAACACATTCAGCTAGGGTAGTGATGATGTTTTTTTTACAAATTTAGCAAGGGGTATACTGATCACCATAATTTGACTTCCAGAAAGCCTCATGATGAATTTACCACCTATACATTGTATTGTACATCCTCAATAAAGTATAACACATTTGTTATTGACCATCCCCTCCCTCATCCATGCAGGATACAATATTTCAAGGACAAATCCATATTTGAAAGAAATTAGCATCAATTACTGAAAAACCAGAAATGTTTGTGCACTTAAATTTCGCCAATTTCGAAAGGAGCGCTTAGTACATTACTCACAAAAATGTCATGCCACGAATATTTCCAATCTAACTTGTAGCAATGCATTGCAAAGTTACACTGTAACCTCAAAGTTTACATTCGATTCGTGAAATTGTCATGCCGCGCAATTACGCCAGTATTGTCGATTCATGAAGTTTTGAACTCACGAACATTTCTGGTTTTAAAGTATATAATATTTTCAGGCCTGAGGAGCCATGGTAGAGTATTATGTGAATTGTAGTTGCTGTTTATAATAATATGGACACTTTGAAAACTGACAAAATAAAGTATGTTACAAAATAATTTACACCCTTTTCTACTGGTATCATGATTCTAATAATTCCAATAAAGCTTCAAATCACCTTGTATTGTACAATGCTGATTTCACACAAATTCCTATAGCATCAAATAAATTGCCACCACATTCCAATACAACGATATCAACATAGATGACCCAACAACATTGTCTCGGTATAATACCCAGTGTTCTGTAGTCCAATACACTCTTGTGGTCATAAATACTTGCTAAAGTACTGGCAATCTCTACAGCAAGAGCATCGCCACCTCTCCCTTCAAATTCTGGTGAGGCATTGGCTGAGAAGTCCACAAAGAACTCGGCGTAGCCTTCGTTGGGTCGCGATGGTCTTGGAGTGCCCATTTCTGCCTTGATGCCTACAAGGATTTCTGTGTTGGCAAGTCTGAGACGGGCGGAGCCGGTTGTGTTGGAGACTACACCACATTCAAGTTCCATGTTGCGATAGGTTTCACATGATCTGCCATCTGTGCGAAGTCCATCCTGAAATTAAAAAAGAAAATATCAATAATGAATCAATCTGTCTATTGAATTTTGGAAGCAAGGCCGCGTTCAACCTTTGGATATATGCCAGCGCTCAGATGATGACGTTATGATCGACAATTATTGGTTTTGATTATAGCAGATTATGAACCATCAGAAAGCAGGAAACTAGATTACGCAGTTTTGATTTCATCGGGATAGGGCGGGGGATTTGTGCAGCAGACACTTGGTTAAACGTCCCATTGACAGGGTCAGAAATTCAAGGAGAATCCGAAAATCCATTCTTGCAAAAATTCCCACTGGTAAAGTTGCGAGAATCCAAGTTGATTCTCGTATTTATTCTGTCAAACACACTTTGTGAATGGAGGAGAATCCATAGATTCTCGCAAAATCCTTCGCAAGAATCTAAATGGATTCTCGCAACCTTTGACGAAATTCTGACCCTGCATTGATATTACAATTACAATGGATACAAATAGGCACCAATTGTCCTTTGACTTGGTTGTCATCACAAACCCCTTTTTTTAAATCGTTAGACTTCCACTTCCACTTTTCGCACAAGTACATGCAGAGGTCATGCTGCATGTCAGATTTTGTTGTACGCAAGAAAACAATGGAGTCTCAGTGGCTGCAATATTTGCTAGAAATAGCTTCGGAAAATGGCCTTTTTGGGCATCTCACAAACTGAGAAACGTGTTAAAAATCATGTAGAATTTTAGAGGAGGGTCAATAACATCTGCAGAACGGTAAAATGTATAGTTAAACACGTTTTGTGACCAAATTCATGTCGTAAAATGTTGTAAATTCACGTTTTGAGAATCTGTGGTCTTTGAAATTTCAGGAATCCTAACTCATTCTAAACCTCACCAAATCATGAAATGAACCCTCGTCTACAAAAAAAGTCCATGTACGTATTGCTGTCTGCTTAGAGATAGTGAAGACCACAGAAACTTCATCATACCAAGGAATGAAATCCGCCATAGACAATGGTGAAAATCGTACAGATTTGCACTGCAGTCCTCCTCTGTGTAGGGAGAGTTGACAATAGCAAGGTCGTTTGACTATTGTGTTTGTGCATGTTTGTGACGACTGACCCCGTTTAACAATCTTCATAGCTTTCATATAGGGCTTGAGTGACCTAACTATTGACTGCATACATGTATGTATCTCTTAGAAAATGGAATACATAGAAACAAAGTACTTTTCTTTAAAAAAAAGCTTCAAAAAGTTACCAGCCCAACAAGAAATTCACCTGCCCAAATTTGTTTCTCAATTACACATGTTGGTCATGTTTCATGTCATGAATTCATATCGTGCTTAAATTCAGTTCTTGCAGGTGGACAAATTTGCCCACCGACTTAGTGGCCAAATTCTCCCACCAAGACAAAATTCGTAATAAATTCGCTATTTTTCATGTTTGAAACACAAAATAATTGTTCCAACGGAGTAAAAATCTGCTGGGGAAAGGTTTAAGTGTCATTTTCTGTTTGAATTAAGCTAATTCTGATACTTGTTTAATTAAGAGATGAAGAACATTTTGTGATTTTTGGTTTGAGACTGAGAGGCTTGATATCTCCCAGCACTATATCTGGGTTGATTCACTAGCCTAAATGAGTACTTGTGGCCAATGAAATACAAGGGGTGTGTCAGAAACATCCATTCAGCATCAAGCAAAAGCTATGTCTAAAAAATTGTAAAATGTTTTTGTAGTGATGGGCAGCGGGAGAGGGTTTGTGGTGGGAAGGGGGATGGTGGCGTGGATGCATGGGGTGGGAAGGGTTGGCCTAGGGGTAGTGTGTTTGTGGTGGGGTGGGGGAGTTTTGTGATGGGGGAGGGGTTTTGTGGTAGGTGAGGGGTTTGTGGTGTGGTTGGGAAGGGGAGGGGGTTTAGGGTGGGGATGGGAAGGCGAGGGAGTTTGTGGTGGGGATTGTGATGGTAAAGGGGTTGTGGTGGCATGGGGTGGTGGGGAGGGGAGGTTGTTGGGGTGGTTAAGATGTGGAGGGGGCATTGTGGGAAGGTGGAGTAGGCTTGTGGTTGGGGTTGAGTGGGTTTTAGCATGGGGTTGGGAGGGTTTGTGGTGGGGTGGTAGGGGAGGGGATTTGTGTGTGTACACCAATAAGTACACAATAAGGCCAATAAAAAGTTGACTGGGTCGGACGGTCTGAATAATTTTTTTAATTTTTTTTTTTTAATTTTGAAAAATTTAAAACAGGGATACTACTGTACACAAAAACATGTTTAAAGATTTATTTATTTTTTGATTTTTTTAAAAATTTTATTTGATTTTTAAACGAGCAGATACTACTCAAAAGCACTTTTTCATTTTCCTTATTGTTATGTGCTTCTTTCATTTAAAAAAAAAATTAAAAAAAATAGCGACCCTAGATTCCCAAAAATGTGGGTCGGTCGGTCGAAAAGAGCAAGTCAACTCATTTTTTTTTTCGGCCTAAGAGTAGAGGATTCCCTGTTTGTTAATGTAATAGTGCACTTTCAATGAAAGCTTGAAAATGAAATTTCACAAATTTAGTTTTTGCCAAAAATGACTGCAATTTCATCATTTTTCTGGCAAAACGCAACCAAGAATTTTTTTGAAGCGACACAAAATATTTAGGTATTGAGTTAAACAATTGATATATGAAGGGTAGAATATGCCATTTTTTGTGTGGAAGCGCTACTTTTGGATTAACTGTAAATACTGGCAAATATGCCCACTTAGCGGGCATATTTGCCAGTGCACTGGCAAATTTGGGCTGGACAATTCGGACACCTGCACGGAATGAATTTGTTTGTTTGATAAGTTTCCTCATCACTATCATCAAGTGCTATACATTATTATTATTCAGGCTCAGAATGTCGACGCGAATCTGCAAATTGAATTGCGTAAGACTTACCAAAACATGCCACAATGTGGGCCAAAAGTTAAACTATGCTTCAACACGCTCGGAAAAGTACAACATTAATTTCTGTTCGTTGAAAAGAAAAATAATAATTTTAGATTCCCAGTTTTACGTTGCTTTACTACTGCTGCCGGGGCAGCCGGGCCCCCGGGGCCGCCAGTCGGACGGGTACTTTTGCAATTTTACCCGCACCGCACGACGACAAATTTACCAGCTATGGGCGGGCAGGCGGGTGTTAAAGTTCAGCCCATCTTAAAACAAGTAACTAAATAGTAATTAAGGCGTAAGGGCGGCTTAGTAAGGCTTAACCTTTTAATTTAACTTTTAATTTAAGCTTACCATGCTTACTAAAAAATTACTAAACTTGTTCATGTCTCAGGCCCATTCCCATACATTTACCTGAATTCCGTGTATGATAAACGTCTTTTCGCCAGTACTTAAATCAGCTTTTGCCATATTGTCGTCTTTAGTGATAAAACATGGAGGAAATCTGAAATTTGAAAGGTCTAAAATTCGTCTGAGCAATCGTCAAACATCAACAAAATCAAGCTTACATGCGGTTGACCTTTTGGGTAACATAAACTTATACACGGGTGTGTCACTGATAAAACCATATTAGTATTAATACGTTAATATTTAATTCTTGACAAATCTATGTGGATTTCATTGGAATTTAAAAAAAATCAATGACGTAATTGCTGCTATTTTGCAGTATAAGCTAAAAAAGTAATGAAAAAAAAAGGTTTTCACAAATCCCATCAGACTTCGTCTAAAATAATATACCTTTAAAATAATGGTCAAATCCACAAGTCATACGCAGGTCAAGCGGGTCAAGCCGGTCATCAAAAGGTCATCAAACATAAATTATACTTCCGGATTTGTGTAGCAAAAGTGACGACCTAGAAAACACCAACATTTTATCTATTTATTAGACATGTAATTTAAAGAACATGTTATTTTATGCTTGCTGATTTTCACAAATTCCTAGTCATTCAATTAAGGTGGGTATTTAGAACAGTCGTAGTTGATTGTTCTTGTTCATGATGATGTTATGACCCGGTGTTATGATCATAATTTGGTTGAGACCGTCTTATTTATTTTTCGTTTAAGCTTATTTTTACAATCAATTTCAACTCAATCAATAATAAAAATAAGCATTTTGCTACAATCAAAACAATAATTTGTCAATCACAGCGCCATGATCAGAGCGCTCGCGATATAACAACGGTTGAGCGTGTCGATTTGCATGCAGTGCGTTCCAAATCAGTTGCGCTGTCGGTGCGTGTGATTGTGAACTGTACGATTACGAATGACGCAGAAACACATGATAGTGATACACACCAGGCGTATGAGACACTAGGAATAGTCACGCTGTGGTCAACAAATTATTGTTTTGATTATAGCTCTAAATCTTTAGCTCTCTTGGAATGAAAGCATATATATGAGTCGGCATCGCGAAACTCGGCTGCACGCCTGGTTACCGGTGCCAGAAGACGCGACCATGTGACGCCAATTTTAAAGGATCTACATTGGTTGCCAATCAGAAAGCGAATTCTTTTTAAACTTCTCCTTGTTGTATATAAGTCCCTGCACAATCTTGCACCTACCTACATCAAACAACTCATCAAAGGGCTCCTTCAAGTACCACGTGCGGCCATATCTGCTAAACGGACTTACGGCAGTAAAGCCTTTTTCATCGCTGCACCGAAGGAATGGAATGCTCTTCCCGAACATGTCCGACGTGCTGCATCAGTGCAATCCTTCAAAACGTCATTGAAGACATATCTTTTTAATTTATAAATTGTGCATAGTAGACTGCATTGTACTTTATATTTAACATCCTTGCTGGTCATGTTTGCAGATCAAGTTGTTGTTGTTGTATTTGTACTTTATGTAATTTCTGATGTGTATTCTATGATGTATAGCTTCTTTATTATGTTCTTATATTTTTTCATTTATGTATGTTATGCGCTTCGGGGTTGTGTTCACAATGTGAGGCGCATTATAAATGCCCTTTTATTATTATTATTATTATTATGGTCGAATATTTATTATCATCAGTATTTTTCTACTTATGAATAAATTAGTAACATTTTTGCTTCATTCAGTTCAGATTAAAATGATGTATTGAATTTAAAGGAGGATGGTTATATGTATGTATACTATATAAAATGATTGTCCAGAAGGAACTCGACAATGACCCAAAAAGGGTCAAAACGCCAAGCTGGCAACAGTGAAGTGGCCACTATACAAACTTTTACATCTTTCAAGAAATGCCATTTGTAAGACTAAATGTCTTGACAAATCTTTTTCGGATGGCACAGTACTAAATTACTATAGCCTTTTGGTTGCAAGAAAGGATTCACTGATATCCAGTCTCGAGACACCATTTAGGCACTAAGCAGCTTGAACCAAGGTCTTTGCTTGAACACCGCACAGGTACTGCTTGAATGAGGACACACGATATTAAACTTTTGAAATGAGGTATTCCTCCATTCAATGTGTGCTCATTCAATCAAGCATTACAACACCTGCATAGTTATTTTATAGCCCCGTTCTAGTGTTGCTATGAACACATACATTATGTGTGCCAAAAAATTCGATGGAGTAACTCAATTTAAAAAGATCTGGCATAATCTAAAGGGGAACTCATTTTTGTTGAACTGTATACAAATCAGAAAATAACATGGTTTACATTTTATTTTTGATTTTTAGAAAAAAAGTTTTAAAAAAGTTCTCTGAAGCTTGAATTAGCAAAAATACAGCAACAAAAAACAATGCATACCTCATAGCCTATTTTCTAAAATAAAAAAATTGCACAGCACTTAGCTCGTTTGCAAAATGTTTCTGAGACAGACAGGGTCTTAGCTAGGATTTAAAATGTGCCCGTCCAAAAAAAAAAAAAAAGTTGTAATGAATGACGTGCGAAGCACCAAGGTGCGAAGCGCGGTCGACCGCGTTCCGCGCTAGCGCGGACAGGGGGAAGTCTGAGGGGGGATGTGCCCCCCTGAGCTTTCGAAAAAAATATCCATTTTCGAACCCATTTGGTGTGATTTGGGGGCACTTTTGACCGATATTTTATTGAAAATGTTTGTTGTTAAATGTTAAATAAATATCCCTTTTTAAAAAGTAATAAGCTTACTTTATGAGTCCATTTTCTTCTCTGCATGAAAATATAATAATTTTGAAAGTTATCCCTGGTAGAGGGGTTTCATTATATTCCAATTAATGTCTGCCGTTTTGACATTTTTTCCCGCCGAAAAAATGATTTCTTTCGTATTCGCGTGGCCATCTTGGCCTACATCCCCTAGTCGATCTTGAATATTACCGTTCGGAACATTGATGACAAAATTGTAGAGGGCGGCATAGTCTTAGTCTACCAACCGCCGCCGGCAGTATTTTGCATTGCGTCATCGATATCGGACCACGTGCGCGATTAGTGGTACCCATTTTACAGCACGACGTAACATAAGAAAAATAACATACGGGAACCAAATGCTGTTTACATGATGATTGAAAGGTATTCCCCAAGCCAAGTTCGCATTGGTACCAGGCCTCAAATTTCGTCAATTTAGGGGCACGGCCACTTTGGCCTTAAAAATAACACATTTAGAAGGGCATCGAGGCCATGTTCTGGGGCACCAAGGCCAAACCAATATTGGAATGAAAGGGCACCAAGGCCATTTTATATTACATTATTTATACCATAATTTTACATGTAAACTTCACTAGGACTTTTATTAAATACTTTACAGCATGAAACGAGACAGTCTGTTTATTTTGTCAATCAGCATATTTTGATACTGTATCATTGTCATGTTGTGAATTTGTGATGTTATATATGTACGTTGCTGTTGGAAAGCAGAGCAGTGAGCAATTGCGTAGCTAGAGACAAGGTGGATACATGTTTAAAACAACCATTAGATAGATGAAAACTTTACACCTCGAATGGACTGTCACATCGTCTTTTTTGTAAAATTTTAAAGCACATTGCACCTTTCAAAATCGGATTGAACTTGGAATAATTTGATCAAAGTTAAGTTTATCGGAACCCCCATCCGCGAGCCAAAAGGGCACACGGCCACTGTTAAAAATAGGGCACGGCCATTATGGCCGTGATTTTTTTACTGATCCGAGGGCATCGCGGCCAGATGCGAGGGCATCGCGGCAATGGCCGCGATGTAATTTGAGCCCTGATTGGTACGATAAATCGAAGTATTTAAAATGACATTTCAAGATTTTCTTGCACTATTTATGGTCGATTTTTATGCACAAATTCGAAATGTAGTTACAATTCCGCTAAATCGCGGGATACTTTGAGAAAACCCGAGGGAATACCACCAGAACGACAAGTGTTTTTTCCAAGCATGGTAAAGGTTAATAATAATACATGAATATCCATCTCTTCATCAGCCAAGGTCTGAACGCATCATAAACAGTATCATAATATTTGATCGGGATGTTCAATGCTTGTAGAATTGATATAAGTTGGATTCTGGACCGTTTAATATAATGACTACCATTAATTTTGTACTAGATTTTATAGTGCCTACCGCGCCGTATTATTTATTTAAAGTGCTCGCTTATCATGACCCTTGGAAGTTTATAATGAATTAATGATTTATTTATTTATTTTTCTCCAAAATTTGCAAAAAAACTGCCCGTCAATAAGACGGGTTGGGGATATTTCCACCCGTCCACTTTAGAAACTGCCCGTCCAAAAGACGGGTGGACGGGTGGCTGGCTAAGACCCTGGAGAAAGACTATCTTCTTTGTTTGGCCTTATAAATGATAATAACAACATTATCCAATTCTTTGTTTTGATCAGATTAATCAACTAATTGACCATCATGAGTTTGAGGCTGGAGCCTCTGCAGCCTGGTACCACTAGTACAGGGGATATTGAAGCATCAAAGGTTAAGATTAATAAGGATGAAAACAGATGCTGTAAATGTTGCGGACTTACACAGAAGTTGGGAATTAACAAACACTGGTTTATTAAGGTGAGATGGTAATTTTGATAGTTTGCAAATTGTTGCTAGCCTAAGTAATAGCTCCATGTTGAGAGACATTGATGGTTAAGATATGTACAGTACAGGCTGCCACTTGGGATTGATTTATCTCTTTCATTGTGTTAGTTCAATCATAACCAGGCCTGCCGCCTGGAAATAGCACCCGCCCACCAGCACATACATGTAGCAGGTAACTTTTGCATCGGGCATGTGAAGATGCAAAAGTACCCAATCGACTGGTGGGTAACAAATGATAAACTCACAGTGTCAAATGGTGAGTTACAACCCTGATCATAACACTTGAACATGTTCACTGACTGGATATATCAAAACAAATGTGTGGCTAGGACCTAAAGCCTTACTCCCACTTACCAGCTCATTAATGTAGATAATAATAATAATAATAATAATAACCATATTTGTATAGCGCCTAACATCGAGATCCCTAAGCGCTTTAACATAAAAACATAATAACAAACAAATACATGGATATGGACTACAATTAAAAAGCCTTTGTGAACAAATGAGTCTTTAAGGATTTCTTAAACTGAAATATAGTCTCTGCATTTTTCACATGAAGTGGAATATTATTCCAGAGTTCTGCAGCTGACACAGAGAAGGAACGTTGACCATACTGAGTGGACGTTGAAGAGCAGACAAGACGCGATAGAGATGAAGAACGAAGATTGCGTGAAGGTGTATATTGTTTGATTAGATCTTGAAGATAGATTGGCGCAGTACCATGAAGACATTTATAAGTCAGAAGTAATATTTTATACACAATACGATACTTGATAGGCAGCCAGTGCAGATCACGGAGAGTTGGAGTTATGTGATCATGTTTGCGTGAAAGAGTGATCAATCTTGCAGCAGAGTTCTGAATTCTTTGAAGCTTGTTTATCTGCGAATTTGGAAGGCCGTGTAAAAGACTGTTACATTGATCTAAGCGACATGTAATAAATGCATGTACCAGCATTTCAGTTGATTTTCTGTCAAGAAACTTTCTAATCTGTCCAATACGATACAGAGCAAATGAAGCAGAACGGCATATGTTTTTGACAAAGACATCCATTTTCAAATCATTCTGAACAATGACTCCCAAATTGCGAGCACTCTTTACTGGTTCAATCAAAGAGTCACAGATTTGAACATGTTTCAAAGGAGATGAATTTCTGAATCGGGATGAAATATGGAGAAACTCAGTTTTATCATCATTAAGTTTCAAATCATTGGCAGTTGACCACAGTTTAATAGCATTGATGCATGTTTCAAGTTTTGGGATGAGGGATGAGTGGTCATCCTTGTCAAAAATGATATAAACTTGTGTGTCATCGGCATAAATCATTTTGCCAAGATCATGTAAATCAATGACGTCTTCCAGCGGTGCTGTGTACATGGTAAATGATAGTGGTCCAATAACTGATCCTTGTGGGACGCCTTCCAGAGGAGTATGAGGATTAGAAATTTTGTCATTTACAGAGATAAATTGAGACCTATTTTGAAAATAGGAGGAAAACCAGCTTAGCACACATCCTCTAATACCATATCTGTGAACAAGTCGGTTAAGGAACACATCATGGTTGATGGTGTCAAATGCTGCAGAGTAATCAAGAAGTATTAGGGCAGCCTCTTTTCCTTTATCTACAGCCAATAACAGGTCATTGTAAACACGAAGTAATGCTGTTTCTATACTATGCCCAGATCTGTATGCTGATTGCATTTTTCCACGGAGATTGTTCAAAGTGAGGTAGTCCTGAATTTGCGATGCAAACGCACGTTCAATTGTTTTGGCAAGGAACTTTAAGTTTGCGACAGGTCTGTAATTCTTCAATTGTTCACAGTCAAGCTTAGGTTTCTTTATGAGTGGTGTAATGACTGCTGATTTGAGAATATCTGGGAAATGACCATTTTGCAGAGACAAGTTGACGATTTTTGTGATAATGGGTACAAGTTCATCAGAACACTTTTTGAGAAGCCATGTTGGTATAGGATCCAGGTTACATGACGTAGAAGGCGATTTCATGATAAGTTGTTGGAGTTGTTTTATAATATGTTATATGCTTAAAGCAATGCTACACTTATTCCATCCTTGGAGAGTGAAGTTACATCTACAGAACCATGTTTTGTATTTGAAGAGCTTTTTTGCAAAAGGGCCACCAGACCACCCCCACATGTTACTCATTTTACATTAGTGAATTTGCATTGACAAGTCCATGGAATTAATCAAATCATTGTATGGCTGTGTTCAAACTGCTTCTATGACTTGGATTAGTGCATCCATGCACGCCAATTGAGGCACCAACAATACAGCCACATTCCACATAATGAATAGCCATCAATTCAATAATGCAAAATGAGTAACAGGTAGAAGTGGATGTAGGCCCTTTTGCAACACAGCTCTTCATTTGTACTATTAAAGTTTTAAACTATTTAGCTGTTTCTACAGTAGGCCTATTTTACCACAAGCTATTGGTCGCCATCACATGCAGTCGTCTATAGTGACAGAGCAGTACTAGAGCCAAATTGCTGTACATTGCGATATCAATATAGCAAAAGTATGTGGATTGTGGAGCCACTTTTGCCGCATAACCCTACGCAATGAGCCTAACATTTTAGGGTATTTTTGTTTTTTAGTTGTCTACAATCAAAATTGCAAAACATTATTTCTGAAAGGGGGTACCGTGGAGTGTGCCAAAAACACAATAAAAAAAAAACTGCATTTAGCGTTAGCTATTTTTTGTATAGAAATCAAACAAACGCATATCGCATAGCTATTTTCCCAAATGTATGTGAGACTGACCTTCTTTTTTGTTGCCGTAAATACATTTTATAAACAACTATCGGTATTCTAGCATTTAGAATGAACTGACTGATTAAATATCTATTTTATAACAAAATGTGTACAGCTGCAAAAATAAAGGTGCAGTTGTCTCTCAAAGAAAAAGTTGAAATCTTAACCAACAATAGGAACTTTTTGATTGCTTCAAAATGACACCTTTTGTGGTTAAATTTGGATACTGCTTTCTGATTTTTTGAAGGAAATATCTCATAATGTCAACTGCACCCTTTTGCCGCAACAGTACACAAATTATACATATTTTATTTCTCTCTCAATTTTCAGGACCCATGTGGGATCACCTGTGCTGTGTTCACATATCTACTGATTGCCTATGGTGAATTTGCTGTTATGATGGTTATCCTATTCCCATATGGTTTTGAACTTTACTCAGTGGTACATGGAACATTATTCACTGCATTTGCTGCATTCGCAACTATTGCACATGTACGGACGATGATGACAGATCCGGTAGGTATTTCTATTAACGGTAATTAACCAGGTTGTTATCCGAGATCATCATTTTGGAAGAGAAATCAACAAATAAATTGCCGCTCCCTGACCGGGTTACGTCATCGAAAACAGTACGCACATGCGCTTGGAGATAGGCTTGGAAGTATTATTATTTAGTATGCGGTGCTGTTAGGGTTAAAAGAAGGCCCTTATAATTAAAACAAATAATTCTTGATCAACAATTGATCAACACGAACCTCAAAACACTATCAATTCTTATATAGTGGGTGTGGTTTGAGATGTCAGCAGGCAGTTTGATTGGTTTTTGGCTGATTTTCAGCCGACACGCCCATACATTATGAGACAATGGTGCATAGTTTGGGGCGGGGTTTAATTAATTCGAAAAACTAATACCTTTAGCGTGTATGATCAACGCGTCATCGCGTTAGCGTGCCCTACACAAAGTCGCCGCCGTATGTTTGTGGGTATAACGCAGCGATGACAGGTACGTGTGTGCTAAAGAACGCGATTAATTTGAAGCAGCATGTTGGAAAACAGCTCCCTGGATTCGCCGACTTTATAAAGGGGGAAATATGTTGTTGTTTGTTTAAAATAAATCTAACAAACTGCGTTATTTTATGATAAAAGATCAAAATAACTAATAAACTAAATAAGAATGAGAATAAAACATAGTTCTTAGCTGTTTTGCTATAGACGATGGTCTTATAATGTATAGGCTGTACCATATTTGTGTCGTCGTGTATGGCCACCTGCGGGCGACCATACACGACTCCAAATATGGTACAGCCTATGCATTATAAGACAATCATCTATAGCAAAACAGCTAAGAACTATGTTTTATTCTCTAAGTATAACACAGTTAAGTGCGTATGTTTTTGGATCACTGTGTTCATGCCTGGTACACACACAGTGCAAATGTTCTACTGATTTTGAATAGTAGATCTCCCTAAAGTTATTTTCCTTCAAAAGATCACATGCTCAGTGATCTCAAGTGAAGGGCGAGTTAGCCAGACGCGTCAGCGTGCCGCGATTTTAGGCCTTTGCCGTCTGCACGTATGTTTTGTTTTCGCATGCCAATGTAGCAGTGAAATCAAAAACATGACGCGGCGTGTCATTAACCAATCACGCTCCAGAAATTGGGCGCATAACTCCAAGGCGTCTTTTCTGTATACTGTGGCGACACGTAATATAGTGACCACACTATGAGGTATGGTATTCCAAAAACGAACAAAAGACTCTCTTTTTTTTACAAAAATTAGCGCATTGTCCGTTTTCAATTTAATAGTTAAATAAACATACAATAAGATACCTCACCAAATCTGAAATCCACAGACATTCTATAACTGGCACAAATCCCGCAAAACAGCCGATCAATCTCAAAACTGATAAGATAAGGTTCTTATACTGATCCAAATAGTATACGGCAGTATCACCTTTCACACGTTTTTGACGAACTTTTACTGTCTGGAGTCAAGAAACGAACTGGCAACTCCAAAACCGCCACTGAGAAAACTCCCTCTAGCGTCGGTGACAGTAAATAACTCACCACACACTGCAAATTATGAGTGTTTACTTTTGGACAAACTAAAAGTAAACTCAAAAGTAAACGCAATACTAAACACTTATGTGAGCCCAACAACTAAGCTGTTTTCTACCCACCTTCTAATAAATATCTGTCTCATTATATCATAGATGGTGGAAACATCTGTAATTATATTTACTCACTTGGAGCGTGCTTTGAAGTCAATTGGGTGCAAAATGGAAGAAATGTTTAGTTTTGCGTTTACTTTTACGTTTACTTTTGTGTTTAGAATTGCGTTTACTTTTGAGTTTACTTTTAGTTTGTCCAAAAGTAAACGCTCATAACTTGCAAGTGACAATCTACCAAGTGTTGAGAAAGGCAACAGTGTTGCCGAAACGTCCACAGTTGTGAGTATACTATTTGGATCAGTATAAGAACCTTATCTTATCATTTATGTCTACCGATCCTGATGAACCTATTCAATAATCTCAAAACTATTTTATAATCATGCTTTTGGGCTACACCCAATAGGCTGATAATGAATCCTTGGTTTAGGTTTAACCCAGCGCAGTCCTGTTGCACTTAGAGATTTCAGAAAAAGTGTACTTACGATCCCAGCCATGCATCAAGTCTTTGACACCACATACACAATCTAGATTAAGATATCCTACTTGTTTATGTTTCGCAAGGATCCATTTCATATACCATGGATTGGGTTGATCAAGCTTTGGCATTGCATTCCTCAAAGCTCAATGTGTATAGGTCAATAATTGTGCATGTGTTGTTTCAGGAGAAACAAAACATACGCATATTGACCTAATTCATACACGACACTATACAAATCAAAATTCACAATTTGAGCATAATTTTGGTCTATGTAATAACGAAAAAAATAGGTTAACAAGTTTGCTAACACCAGCAATGAAAATCGGCGAACCCACGATGCTTGAACAATGAATCAAAACAAAGCGTGTGGTGCGCTTATTGAACGGCGCACCCACAGAGTGCATTAGACACTTTCAATGCACTCCGCATATTATAGTTTCTTGCTTTCTGATTGGTTCGACACTACTAAGAGTATGAATTCAAATTAATTTCTGTTTATTATTCCATTTTTCTCCACAGGGTGCTATACCATTAGGGAATGCGACTAAAGACAGGCTGAATGAATTGGGTTTAAAGGTGGGACAGGTGGTGTACAGGTGCCCAAAATGCATCAGTATCAAACCAGAAAGAGCACATCATTGCAGTGTATGTGGGAGATGTATAAGGTAGGTTTATGTTTAACAGAGCAAAGAATTGTGGTATAGCTGTAAAATAGCTTAATAGATGGCTACAGATGCTTAAAACGCATCAGTATATATAAAACCACAAAGGGCACATCATTGCAGTGTATGCAGTGGTTGTATAAGGTACAGTGTAGGTTTATGTGTAACAGCGCAAAGAATTGTGGTAAAGCTATAAAATAGCTTCATAGATGTCTATAGATGCCCAAAATGCACCAGTATAAAACTAGAAAGAGCACATTGTAGTATGTGTAGGAGATGTATAAGGTAGGTTTTATGTTTAACGGAGCAAAGGATTGTGATATAGATGGCTATAAAATAGCTTGACCCAACCCACCAAATCCAACAAAATCCAATGACCCAGCCTGTTTGTATAACCTGGTGTGGAAGTTTTTCGAAGAAATCCTGGCCTATAAGTAGCCTTGACACCTGTGGTGTATTGGAAAATCCCTTACCCCGTTTGCTGGAGGTCAGTGGTTCGGTGTGAGTGGGAGGGGGGGGGGGGGGGGGGGGGGGGGGGGGGGAAGCGTGGCGATATGGAACATGTGGAACATTTCTGGCCCCTACGATTTTACAGAAAAAATGAGAAAAATATGTAGTAGATTCTTCTGATATATATTTTGATGTGAACAAAAAATTCAGAAGAAAAAAAGGTGATCAGAACATACACCTTTAACCCTAACCCAACCGGTGGATTTTCCAACGAATTTTTTTTCAAGCGAAAAAAGCACACACAACAAGAGGTGCCACGCCCCGGGTTTGAACCCACGACCTCTCGGTTGGCGGGCGGACACTCTACCAACTGCGCCACGGGGGAAGCTGTGCTGGGCGAGTGTATTCGCCCAGCTATATAGCCCGGGGCCATTATTTCACACAAGAACCTCAGCGCCACGCGGAACCAGGATGCTGGGAAATGGGATTTCATGGGATCTGGGGCTGTAAGGGTTAAGTAAGCTCTTGTTTAAAGGTGCTTTATTATCAACTTTATGTAGAATGAGTGAAGTGTACTCTGTGGTCAAATATCTTTCATTTTATCTCGGTGGATTTCAGTGAGGGATCAATAAGTTTGATAAGTTTCTTTTGATGAACAGTGTACATTGATATGTGTTTGTACACTGTACAAACACATATCACCCCATACTAAGGCAAACAAAAAAAATAGTTGTGTTGCCCTCATCCGGCCGGGTCAAAATTCTGAGAATGTGGGCCGGGTATTTTTTATTTATTTATTTTTTTTAAGATTTTTTTCAAGATTTTCCCTTTTTTTTCAAGGTTTTTTTTTTTTTTCCAAGATTTCTTTTCAAGATTTTTTTTTTTCACGATTTTTTTTCAAGATTTTTTTCTCAAGATCTTCCAATCTGTGAAAAGAGATGGGCAAGAAACCGAAATATTCACCATTGGGTTGAAATTACATCCAGTAAGCATTTTCCTTAGTATTTCACATGTTGACTGAAATAATAGGTATAAAATCATTGATTTGGTAAAATTTAAAATTAAAAAAAAAAAATCCGTCCGGCCGTTCTTCCCGATTTTAGGCTTATGAGGGCAACACAACTTTCTTTCTTTTTTGGCCTAATTTAGTTCATCGTTGATAATCTTCATTCATGAAAACATGACCTCATCATCAATTGTTAATTACAATTTTGAGTATTTTATTTTTTGCAGGAAAATGGACCACCATTGCCCATGGGTCAACAATTGTGTCGGTGAAAATAATCAGAAATATTTTGTTTTATTTACAGTAAGTTGATCGTTAGCCAAATATTTCACATTCACAAAACCTGTCACACTCTCCAGCATGTTTCAAAAACCCAAGGGCAAAAATTAAAACTATTTTTAAAATATTTTATTTCATTCTTTTTGGTGTACATGTAGTGCTCTTTATTGTTAACCGATCTTCGCAAATAATCTCTCTAATTAAACAGGAGAAATCATTTTGTAATTCAATATTTTTAAGTTGGAACATGTTTGTAGAGGTATGAGCATATTTATTACCTACTTCGAGGACTGCAAAAATACCAATCAATGCCATTGTTGTAATTTGAATAGTGCAAAGCAGATGATCAATCTATAGAGAGATCTTGTGTTCAATAATTATCCTTTAACTTTAAGTAAAAGAGAAAGGGCAAACAATATTTCAATGTCAAAGGTGACCAAAAAAACACGACCGAAAAAGAAGAAAAAACGTTTGACTGATCGACCCTACCTGAGAAGTCTGCTTACCTGCTTGCCTGTGATCATTTAAAGGCAGATGTTCTGATTGCTGGCCCGATTTTCAACTTGATGTTTTCTATTTTACATGAAAGGTCATCCTTAAAATTGTCACATTCCAAAGTTTGAGTTGCAAAACTCCAAAGGTTCTAATTTTAGAAACACAAGGTCACAAGATTTTGCCCATGGAGTGGTACACAAACTGGCTGGTGGTTAACCACCTTTGGCAGTAATTCACCACATTTTAGTCTATAATTGCTAAATGGAACATATCTGGCCCCTAAGATTTTACAGACATAATGAGAAAAATATGGGGATTCTTCTGATATCAAAATATCATGATGTGAAAAAAAAATCATAGCCCCAAAAAAGTGATCGGAACATACACCTTTAATCATGTAAGATTAAAATGCAACTTTTACTGTCTATCTGAACATCCCAACATTGTAAATAACCTATCCATCACAGTTCCAAGAATGTGTACACAGTGTCTGAAGAAAGGCCATAATTCAATAATATGATTTGTATGGTGTAAAACTTGATGCATCACCATGCGACAGGTCCTACAAAATATCCTACAAATTAGGTTCTAATGAAATAAAAAATAAAAATAAATCTCTTTCAGTTATATATATGTCTTATGTCTGTCTGCCTATGCCTTGGGGCTTGTTATCAATCATTTTATTAGGCTATATTTAAAAAAAACTTGGTCTCAAAGCTCTTCACTTTTTCAAAACCTAATGCGGAATGCGGGTTTTTTTAAGTTTTTTTTTTTTTAAATATAAAATATTGAAATCCTTGTTAAAGTGACCTTTTGTATTTAAAATGATATGATAAATGAAAATCTGAAAAATCGGTGAAACTTTGGGATTATTTTTCTAAAAAAAAAATCAAAAAAATCTTCTAGCGTGCATCAATTAACTAACGTGCGCGGGAGTTTGAGACAAAAGATTTTTTTAATATAGCCTAAGCTGCGTAAAGGTGCTTCTAATCAAAACTTTTCTTTTTTTCTTCTTTCAGTTATATATAAGTCTTATGTCCTTCTATGCCTTGGGGCTTGTTATCAATCATTTTATAAGCTGTGTGAAGGTGCAATGGGGAGGTAAGTGTAATCATTACAAACATCTGGCCCTTCAGCATGAATAAAGTAATACTTCCTATGTACGAGGGGGTATCAAAAAGTTCTTAAATTTTGTCAGTGTAATCACTGATCCTTAAAAACATTATGGTGCAAAAATGGTCTCATAAGTATGTTTACTTTCTTTACAGGTGGCGCTAGATGCCAAGGCAATGTAAATCAATGATGTCTTCCGAAGGTGCTATATATGTACATGGAAAATTATAATGGTCCAATAACTGATCCTTGTGGGACGCCCTCCAGCGGAGTATGAGGCTTATATATTTTGTCATTTTCTGATATAAATTGAGACCTACGAGTGACAAATGAAGAAAAAAAGAAGAAAAAATCTAAGCCTAATATTCTTCTGGAAGGCGTCCGTCCCACAAGAATCAGTTATTGGACCATTATAATTTACCATGTACACAGCATCGTTTTTGCACCATAATGTTTTAAGGACCAGTGATAAACTGACAAGATTTAATCGATATAGCTCCTTCCCTTCTGGGTGATTTCAAGAACTTTTTGACACCCCCTCGTACAACCTTTGGGCAGTCTACTCTAAACATGTTCAAGGGCCAAAACACATCAAAATCTAGTATGTGCTCTTGCTCCTGAACATGTATAAAGCAACACTTCCTATGCATAATCGTTGGGCAGTTGGACTTTATACATGCTGAAGGGCTGTAAAAGCATATGAGGTTTTGACAGAACAACAATGATATGCAAAATCCAAGGTATACATTTGTAGGCCTAATATGGAAAAAAGTTCCCTTGCCAACCCGTCTTAATATCTTGTTAACTAGGTTTTAGATTTTGTTTTTGGAGCCATATCTCAGGTCTGTAGGGGGGGTTTTGGGTCAATTTTAAGTTTCGTTTATATTTTCCAATTTATGCTACTTAAATTATCTTTATAAATAAAAAATACATCTAGTGCACAGATTGAGATTCACTGGGTTGTTCTAATGGGTTACCATTATGTGGATATTTTGATTTTATGGTCATGAATCCTAAATCACAATTCACTATCAAATAAGGCTTTCTGATCTTATTATTGTCATTATTAGCGGGTATAGACTAGCACCTAGAAAGTCATGGTCAAGTTACAATATGAAGTTGTACACAGGCTCAATAACATAAATTTCAGATTGAGAGTTTAGCGCAACATGGCTCTATCTGTAATTTCTTTAGCTGCCAGATGTTATTATAATGTGGTAGTCTATTATAGCTGACCCATTTATTTAAACTAAAAGTAACACGGGGCAGCAATAACATATATGTGATGCGATCTGTGAAAACCCGTCGGATGTCGCAAAATGTAAACTAGGGATAATGGGTAAAATGTAAAAATTTTACCCATCTTTATCTAAAAAAAAAAGATTTGTTTAGATAATTAATATCCAATACTTTGTGTCATCATCTTTTATAAAATTTCACCTTCAAAAACTTACTTAAGTCACTTTTCTTATAAACCTTATAATGTTATTCTATTGAAATATGTATCTTTTTTGTCCTGTTTTCATCATTTCTTGTTTTTTAGATTTTTATGACATCACAATCAACATTCACTCATAACTTTTTTGTAGTGATCGTAGGAAAATGATCGAAACAGTTTCAGCTTTCTTATGATATAAATATCTCCAATATGAAAAATCCCACCATGTGGCAGGTTTTCACAGATCGTATCACATATTATATCTTCGCACTTACATCTCAGTTGTGTTAAAAGCAATATCTACTATATAGCCACCACATACATGTATTGTAGATTACAGGTGCTTTTAGGATGTGCCCTTGTAAAAAACCTAATCCATTGCAGATAGGACTTTGTTGAACTAAAACCATCAAGATATTCTTGGAACTTCCAATTAATTTAACATCAGACCAAAGTCCCTTTTTCCAAAGAAAATTGAGTGAAATGAGATCCTTTTATTTGGAAAAGTAAGTGGTTTCTAAATAGACATGTGATAGCACTCAGTCACTCTTCCTTTTGCTTGATATATAGTCTTGTTGACAAGAGTCTAGTCAAAATGTCACCAAAATGGTGATAGCTACCATTAATAGCCAATTTGTTTAGGGTTTGCGACAAGCAATTATTAATATTTTTGAAAACATTTCAGTTCTTTTTTTTCTTCACTACACAGGCTATACCACACAACATTTGTATTCAATTATCAACTTCAATTATCATTTACCTCTCATGTTTATCCTTGATGCATGACTGCATGGGAACCTCATTTACCGTATTATCCCTATTAAGCGCCCTGGGCGGTTAGCAAAGTCATTTTGGGTGGGCGCTTATTATATTACCTTTTTTAAACTCATTTATTGTACTAAATAAAATGTACAAGTGTTCATTTGAAGATGCTGAGTTGCTGACCATTTGATGGTCATTTAAAGATGCTGACCATTTGATGTACTAAATACAATGTAGGCCTACAAGTGGTAATTTGAGAAGGCTGACCACTTGACGTACTATCGAAAATGTACAATTGGTCATTTGAGGAGGCTGACCATTTCATGTACTAAATGAAATATGTACAAGTGGTCATTTGAGGATGCTGACCATTTGAAAAGGTGGGCGCTTTTTTAGTCATTGAGAAAAACAGGGGTGGGCGCTTATAAGGTCCTGGGCGCTTAATAGGGATAATACGGTACATGTAAATATTAGCTAATCATGACATTTCATTTGCCAATTCAAACCAAGGTACTTTTTCCCTACGACCTCATCCCCAGAGTCACAGTGAGGTGTAATAAAACAAATACTACATGGTTTATATCAGGGAAATAGGGAACTATGTCGTCATGCGCATGCATGGCACAGTTTATTGCGCATTTTATGCATCGGGACGCAGCACCGCGGACAACAACAAACGCGCTTGCTTGAAATAACTTGAATTTTGTTCATAGCATTATGACAGTGACTATATCTTACACCGAGAACAACATTGCATGGCATGTCCCAACCATAGCATACATGCACTATTATTTGTCTGTAGAGTAAACATTTTCTTAACAACATCTAAACGTGAACCTATAGTGTGAATATAACTTTCTCAGAATGATCATGACCCTGCCTAAACTGTTTTATAGTTCAAGTTGAAAGAAAATATCTTCTTCATTTATCCTATTCTTACGCCCCAAACCAGTACATGGTCCACATCAACCACTCATTCCAATAAAAATTATCTTTTTTCAGTTGAAAGCATTTTTTTCATAAAAAAAATAAAAATAGAGTATCAATAAAAACTGAATTATTCAACTATCCTGTTTTTGTTTTGGCAAGATTTTTTCCTGAATAATGATAATAATAATAATGAACTATTTTTGATATGATTTTTGCCAGACATTGGTCTACCGCCATACGTTCCGGAAACAAAAATGATACGTGGTTTGCCGTACAATTGGAGCGATGAAGGTCAGAAAAATCGATAAATTGAATTACTTATTGCACATTTTGGATTGAACGTATCTCAAATTTATCTCAAAGTCATAGTGTCTAAAAGTATTTAGCAAAAGCAAAATCTCTCAAATTATGCTCAGTGTAGACCAAAATAATATTTTACAATCTTCAAAAATAGCCCTATCAGTGCTTCCAATAACATGGGTTCTGTATGTTTTATTGTGTTTACACTTGCACCATAACCATAATTGACTGATTGATTTTTTTATTAATTACCATATTTCAATTTTTTGATTGATTACCGTATCTCAAATTTATCTCAAAGTCATAGTGTCTAAAAGTATTTAGCAACAAAAAAATCTCTCAAATTATGCTCAGTGTAGACCAAATAATATTTTACAATCTTCAAAAATAGCCCTATCAGTGTTTCCAATAGTGTGCGTACACTTGCACCATAACCATAATTGACTGATTGATTTTTTGATTACCTTGGATAAAATCTGCATCACTTTAATAATTAGCCTGTCAAACATCTTTCCCTTATAATGTGTGATTAATTGTTTTTGAAAAAGACATTGGTTAGGTTTGCAATTGCTAGCTTGCTTGTTGATTGAGTGCTTTCTTTGCTTGCTATTTTATAGACGTTATTAATAATTGGCGCATTTACGTCAAAAAAGAGCTGCGCTATCCAACTGAGCATGCTCAGAGCAATTAGTGCTCCGGAAACGAGGCCAGCGATGTAGCCGAGACGAGAGTGATGTAGTTTTTCAATGTGGTGAACTTTGCACTAATCATAAAAAAGGCTTCATACTTCTGAGCTGCTCAATATTTGACCTTACATTCTTGAAATAAACTTGAACGAGTTTGAAATGAAATGTTTGCTGTTAACCGACACTATCTAGGAAAATGTAGAAATACACAACAGTTCATTATATTGCAGTAAAGTATGAGATTGTAATGTTTATCGGCGCACTAATTGCTCTGAGCATGCTCAGTTAGAATTCACACCCTCTGTTGACGTAAATGCACCAATTATGAATAACGTCTATTGCTTCTGCTTATTTCCTCATAAGGCGTCTTGCCTTGGTTGTATCATCAAAAGTTTAGTATTTCCTGGCATCGTTTGTCTTCTTCTATCCTTCCAATCACCTCCTGGAATCCCCTTGCCCTGGGCTCTTCTGTCTTTAAGGATTATCCATAAGTAGATATGATGGACCATTTTTGACTACCCAAAATACTTGAGATATTGTTACTTATTAAATCATTGAAACCATAACCCTTACAGCCCTGAACCCCATGCAATCCATTTGAAAACTATGCTGGCAGCACGTGTCGCCTTGAGTCTATCGCGCCGGGTGCTGAAGATGGGTAATAAATGCGCACGGAATTGTTAATTGCGGGCGCGTGACCTCCTGACCGAGTGGACTAAGACACGGTCATCCATGCTGGAGGACCCGGGATCGAATCCCGTCATCGGCAAGTCCGGGATTTCCTGCTAAATTTCGCCCATTTCCACCCCAGATATTTTTCAACATTTCCATTCCAAAAGTGTTAGGGTTAATGAAACTTCATCATTTCAATACCAGTTTATTTAACAAAGAATATTAATATGCAATGTCACCTATACTAGTTGAAATAAACCAAAATTCCTTTAGATAGTCAAGATAGGCACTAAGATGAGGGTCTTATTTAAGTTTTTAGAAATCATTTTTCCACAGTAAATTTAGGGAGATATTTCCCCAGGCCCTCAACATTTTTGAGGACTTTACAGGGCATCTTACAGGGCATGTCAAAAAAGTGTCTAATGTGAAACATGATTGTTTTTTTTAAATATATAAACAGTGTGCGCAAAATACTAATAATCATGGTCAGCAATCTTTAATGTGTCGTAAGAAATTGTTTCTATCAATTTTGGAGCTTCCGTTATCAAATTATGGCAAATCTACTCGGGCATATGTATGTAAAATTCAGTTTTGGCCACTTTTCATGTTCAGAGAACTCTTTTATTAGAATCATCATTCAATGTGTAATTGAACATAATCAATCAAATCAATAATAATCTACCTACTAAATGTTGATAGTTAGTTGAATTTGAGCAGAAAACATATTTTCATCTATATTATCCATGACAAACCACAGAATATTTGAATCTTAAATGTACTTTAAACAATTTGACATATCCTATATAATAATTATCAATCGGAATCACAAAGGCAGTTTTTTTTCAGTTGAAAGTCATTTTTTGTTCAAAGTGAGATTCACACTCTTGTTACTGAATTGATCATAAGATAAGAACATGGGATGTACAGTCCAACATTAGTTATCCGACCCTCTTTTATCCAGATAACATAGTTATCCGGCTCAATGATCCCAAAAGAAAATACGTTTTTACAGCCTAGAATCACCTTATTTTCACACTCTGAAGCATTTGAAGGCTGTCTTTTAATGTTGGTAGTGCTGTTTAGTGCTTAAATAACACATTGTCAATGTAAGTACCCTCATTCAGTACCCTTCTATTGTCCCAATTTGATAGGCCAATATGTATCTATATGTTATAGTCTATCCCAGGGCTTCTATTCTAATGCAGAATTACACATAATTCTCATATCCAGGTTTTTCACTTATCCGGCCATTGCTTGATCCCATCATGGATAACCGAGGTTGGACTGTATTTTTAATTTATTTTCTAACTCATGGGACACTTTTTTGACACACCCTGTACTATACTCAGTTGCTTATTACAAGTGTAAGTCTATATACACTTGTTCCAATTAGTATTTGTAACTCGCTTGCCATGGGTGTAATTAGAGGAAGTAAAATGACAAACTCTATCTATGTTAACAAAAAGTAGTTGGGTTCCCCCCCCCCCCCCCCCCCCCAATTGAAGACCCAATGTAAATCACTGTCGCTTGCACACAAGTGTAAATCTTAAAGGTAGATGTTCTGATTTTTCTGGCCCAATTTACAACTTAATGTTTTCTATTTTACATGAAAGATCATCCTTAAAATTGTCACATTCCAAAGTTTGAGTTGCATAAATCCAATGGTTCTAATTTTAGAAGCAAACGGTCACAAGAATTATACCAATTGAGTTGTACACAAACTGGCTGGTGGTTAACCACCTTTGGCAGTTATTCACCACATTTTAGCCTATAATTTCTTAATGGAACATTTAATTTCTGGCCCCTAAGATTTTACAGACATAATGAGAAAAATATGGTGATTCTTCTGATATCAAAATATTTTGATGTTAAAAAAAAAATCATAGCCCCCAAAAAGTGATCGGAACATACACCTTTAATTTATTTATACTCTTTGCATTGCATTAAAAACATCAGAGGACAATCAAGAATAAATATCCTCTACAAATGTTGTATTTTGTTATTTTTTAGCACATCACCTTTTTTTGCAAGACTTGAGTATCCGCATACTTACCTTAACATGCACACCATCTATGTTTCCATCTGCAAATTATAATGCTTTTTATTTAAAGGTAGATGTTCCGATTGCTGGCCTGATTATCAACTTGGTGTTTCTATTTTTAAATGAAAGGTCATACTTAAAATTGTCGTATTCCAAAGTTTGAGTTGCATAACTCCAATGGTTCTTATTTTAGAAGCACAAGGTCACAAGAAATTTGCCCATTGAATAGTACACAAACTGGCGGTGGTTAACCACCTTTGGCAGTAATTCACCACATTTTAGCCTATAATTTCTCATTTGAACATTTCTGGCCCCTAAGATTTTACAGACATAATGAGAAAAATATGGGGATTCTTCTAAATCAAAATATCTTGATGTGAAAAAAAAAAATCATAGCAAAACAAAGTGATCGGAACATAAACCTTTAATGTAGCATAATGTCACGTTTAAAAATGTAGCATAGTACATAATTTTCCTCCTTGTTTTTCTTCTATTTTGCATTACAGCGGAGTGTAGAACATTTTCAGCCCCTGCTACGGTAATCTTTATGATAGCGTTGACGTTTGAGTCGTTACTCTTCTCGTTATTCACGGCTATTATGTTTGGTACACAGGTTCATGCAATATGTACAGATGAAACGGTAAGATATATAGATATTATTTGGCTTTCAACAACTCCCCATACCACGCAGATAATGTGTTTATGCAATCGTAGATGCAGTGTTTGTTGTTTTGGAATGTTTGCTATTACATCGACTTATAAAACTAAAAGTAACTTAATTGTTATTTTAATTTGGTCATTTTAGTGTTACGGTTTTTGAAAATAGTTTGAATGAAATTGTTAAAAATGAAGTACAATTAAATTATATTCTTATTTGCATTGTCTATTTATGATATGGCATTCAAATCCTTGGTCGTTGTTGAAAGTGGTTAAATCATGTTTCAGCGTATTGTATCACCAATCTACAATGGCGTTTGCGACATCTGTGTGGTTTGCCCGAGTGAAATAAACATGCAGATGCGTAGAACGCAAATTGTAGATTGATGGTACACATATACGCTGAAACATGATTTAATCACCCTAAATGTAAAACAGTTTCTCATCTTCTGCTTCCACAATGGCTGGCTGCCTCACTGATTGACTCTTTATTTATTTTTAAATAGAAGTCATCTTTAAAATGTGAAAAAAACATTAATATGGTAATATTTAAAAGGTAGAGATCACTGAAGGCTTCCTTGTTGGAAAATTCCCATGTGGTCTTCTTGGAGCAGATGAGTGCCTGATAATATGTGACGCGGTCAAGCGAAATGAGTCGTATGTCTGGAATATTGATTTTGACTTGAGTTATAGGTAAAAAGAAGTGACAAATTCTTATGTTTTACATTGTTTTCTCAGTTGGTTAATTGTTTGTAACTTAAAGACTAGAACTTCAATTTTAATGGGGTTTGGACCATACTGTAGCATTTTTCACCTGCTTTTAATGATGTAAAAATATCAAAATTGAAAACTGCCGACATGTGACTCGACCATTCCGCTTGATCACATCATTTGATAAACAAAATCCTGGTTCAGCAGTGTGCTTGTCAATGTCAGAGCTGCCAACCCTTCCTGATTTCACAGAAGACTTCCTAGGAATCCTGGGAAAAGATTGATATTGCCCTGAAAAAATAAACAAATGTATACATCTTCCTGATTTCTATACTTCATTGCCAATTTGGTTCTTTGTTATTGTTTAATATCCCCTTGATTCCTATACCAAATGTTCCTGAATATAAGATTGAGAGGTTAGATGTTACCAATGTGTTGATCATAAAACTCTTTTTTGCAGGTTCTATAATTGTGTATCCCCTCAATTTATCCCAATATAGGAATCATTTTTAATTAATACATGCCTGTTTTACTATACTCTAACATTATCATTCCCATTTTGTGTTACAGGGTATAGAACAATTGAAGAGGGAAAAGCCAACCTGGGCTAAGAAATCCCGATGTATATCAATGAGAACAGTATTTGGAACTCAATTCTCCATAGGATGGTTCAACCCACTTATCACACCTGATGTAAGCAGTGGAAAGGCAAATTCCTGTATGTATAGTGTATAGCAGGAAATATAGTAAACATAAACTGCTCAAAAAAGGTTGGAATTTGTTTTCAATCACAATTTGTTCAAATATCTCGGGATATCTCCATTTAGTGTAATATATCATTTAAAAGCTGATGTGTTCATCTTTACAATGATATCCAATTTGAAGCAATCCCTGGTTCTAGTGCTCAGCTATATGCTTGAGAACATGGGGAGGTCGCAATCTGAAAGTGCCAAAATTAACACTATTTTGTGCTTGAAAATCAATATGTCATCACGCTATACACTGTAGCGGTCAATGTAACACTTCATTGAACAGACGACAAAGGTGTATTTTAGCACGAAATAGTGTTGATTTTGGCACATTCAGATTGTGACCTCCCCATGTTCTCAAGCAAGTAGCTGAGCACTGGAGCAAGGGATTACTTCATATTTGGTATCATTGTAAAGATAAACACACCAGCTTACATGGATATATAACACCTAATGACTATATCCCGCGATATTTAAAAATCTTGTACTTAAACAAATATTCCAAACTTTTTTTGAGCAATATCAAATCTATTAACCTTCCTTTGTACATTGATATCAGAGAGGATTTTCCCATGATCACGCCTGTCTGTTGTAAATATGACTCTACTACAATAGCATATGTATGTATTTATGTGACCAAAACACGATATATCATTAAAACACACACTGATGTCATTGCAAAGAGAAAGCTAAATACTGTAAAAGTGGAAATGTTCGCGCTACATTTATTTTCGCGCCTTTCATGTAAAATCAGCAAGCATGAAAATAGAAACACACAAATATATTCATTTTGTACGTAGGTCCATGTGAGGAAGCTCAAAATCACGAAAATAAAAACAAGCACAATTTTTCAAAATGTGCTAAGCGCAAAGAATTACACTTCTACAGTAGGTATATATACAGGGAAATTATACATGAAATACATATATGGTGTAACTCTTGAATACCCTACATACTGATAGTCAATTAACTGAAGAAGGTATGTCAACCGTGTGTTAATTGACCCATTTCACAGGGGAATAAGAGTCTTAAGCTTCAACAAGTATAATGTTTATTTGATGTCAGGTCAAAAAAGATATTAAGGATATCCCATAATGCATTGGGGGAGCACCAGCCAATTAAGGTTTTTTCACATATGTGGATCTCTTACGTTTTAGAAATAAGAAAAAGGAACACTGAGAACTAATTTACTAATTGATGTAAACTAGAATATAAGAGCTCCAACGATGAATGCGCTACAATGTTATGATTTTGTGCATATGTGTATGGTCTATGGAAACCGAGACCAGATTAAGGGCATTTTGCAAAAATGCAATGCTTCGTGGTGGTGGCTTTAAAATCTTCTTTGATGTCTCTTGCTACTTGAAAGATATTGCTGAACATATAACCTTTGACTTCATACAAGTATGAATGTGTATGAAGAGTCTCTTGCACATGTCACATAAATGTATGGAACAAGCAGTGGGATTGTGACTGAGATTTAGGAGAACAAACCCCTCTGTCTTCAATAAAGCGGTCCTGTAGTCTTAATGAAGTAAAAAAGGGTATTCTAGAATTGCTCCAAATGTGCAAATATTGTATTCATTTATTACAATAATGGTATACAAATACTTATAGCTCTTAGTTAGATAAATTGTGCAGAATTGCTATGTTATGCAACTGGGAGAGTAGGCATATTATAAGGCCAAACAAAATAATAGGTTCGTCTCAAAGCTTGCGCGCGCATTGGTTTTTAAATGCCAAAATACCGCGTCTGAAATGCAAGAAATTGTCAAATCAATTTTTTTTTTCCCTACAAATTTTTATTTCGAGTTTTTATTAAAAATATCGGCAGATTTTCCTTTTCTCAAACTTTTACATGACTCAGTTCTTCAAAAAACGCTGCACAATTGTTCTTTACACAACTACATCACAATATTCATTTCAAATAGAAAAAAAAAATATCAGAAAGTGTCAACGGTTGCAAATAGTAAGAGTAAAAATTGCCACACAAATAAAAAAATAGTAAAAAAAAAAAAAATGGAAGACAAAAAACAGCGCGCGTCGCCCGATTTTGAAGCCTTCGCAAGCTTTGAGACAAACTTTTTTTTTTGTTTGGCCTAAGAGTATGCCAAAGGTCCAGGAGGAAAGCTATTTTTGCACTATTTCACTATAGAGCAGTAAATATCTGTTTTTATACAGTGTATGGAAATATTTCAGGATGAAATAAATCAAACGGATAACAATTATTGTGTCAATGATTGTGTCTGATGGTGATTTCATGACCAGAGAAAATATGCTCCACCAAGACAATCTATTCGAAGCACTGATGATGCCATGAATGGTAGGTTTTCATTGCATGATTGTGACTTATGTGAAATTTCAAGATGTAAACACTTTCCATGTGGCAGCTAGTTGTCTGAAGACTGCAGTTCCAAATTTCACAAAATGTTTCATAAATGTCAAAATTATTGAATTTCATTACTATATTTGGAATCAACATGAGAAATACATTACAATAAGTACAAACATGCCTAGTATTGTTTCAGTAGTTATTGAGATAAGATTTTGAAAATTGGGAAAGATTTCTGAAAGATCTGTTTTGTATGGTAAGACTAATAGCCGTGTGGAAAGTGTTAAGAAAAACCCCTTATCATATCATGCGACTGTATCCACAGATGAAATGATATCATTATTTTCATGCATTGTATAATAGGCTATAAATATTATTGGTGTATTTTATTTAAATCATGACGGAAAATAGGGTTGTTTTTATCAAATGTGAATCGAATTATGTATATTACATTTTGTATTGTAGGACTATATGAATAGTAACCAGAAACCATCTTTCTGTATAATGTTGATGTTTTTTATTGTTTTTTGATATTTCTGATATGTGTCTTTAATCGCCAATTACAATTCAAGGGTTTAGTGCAACAAAGGGCTGTCTGCATTTTTGGCTAAAATGAGATTTTGGTATTAAAAAGATTTACATAAGATCAGGAACCTAATTGTCCTAATGATTTATAATGCACAACGTTCTATTGTAACAATTATGTCAAAACCAGAAGGTGACAATGATGGGTACAAATCTTTAATTCACTTGTTCTCAAAATAGCCGAAATGCAGATAGCCCTTTGTTGCACTAAACCCCTTGACATTATTCATTGTGTTGTTCTAGTGTTATTGAAACATTACATATCATGTGACATATCATGTGTTCAGAAGAGAATTACGGTAATGGTATTCTTTACATCCCAGCCATGCATCAAGTGTCTGATGGAATAAAGTGCATCATATAATTACAACAAGGCATTTTATTCTACCGTGTAATTGATGTATGCCTGGGACCTATAGTACACTTGATCCAGAATTATTTGTAAATGCTCTGCATTAGCTTCTAGGATGAAAAAAATGTTGTATGATTCAAGCTCCTGGGTCCTATTGCATAAAACTTAAGATTAGTCTTAATACATGCGGCTATTCATTTTACCATTTCAAAAAAGAAATTTCAGAAACCTTTCCCAACTTTCAAAGTCTGTCTCAAGGATTACTGAACCAATGCTAGGCATGTTTGTACTTATTTCAATGCATTTCTCAAGGTGATTCCCAATATGGTAATGAAATTTAATAATTTTGAAATTTTTGAAACATTTTGTGGAATTTTGGAATGCAGCCGCCTGCCGCGTGGAAAGTGTTAAGAAAAGTTATTCTTAAGATTTCAACTCTTCGTAGGAAGATTGTTTAACAATTTGTTATTTGATCTTCATGATATAAACTCCTCAAGAAAAGTTTGGAAACTTTTTTCAATCACCAATTTTTTCGGATATTTTGTAATGTATTCATATTGTGCTTCCTCTGTATGAGGTCACAATCTGAATGTGCCAAATTTGCCAATATTTCGTGCTCAAAAGAGCAACTGTGTAGTCTGATCACTGATGTGTTACATTTGATAACTACAGTGTAGAGTGATGCTCTATTGACTTTTGAGCACAAAATAGTGACGAATTTGGCACATTCTGATTGTGACCTCCTCATGTTCTCAAGCAAATCTATGGGCACTGAAACAATTGATTGCTACAAATGAGGTATCGTTGGAAAGAGGAACACATCAGCTTTTCATAGAGAGGAAACACAATATGAATACATTACAAAATATCCAGAAAATTGGTGATTGAAAAAAGATTCCGAACCTTTTTTGACGAGTTTAGACCCTACATCAAATTTTAAAACTTAGCCCTTCTTCATGAAGCTCAACTCAGAAAGAATTTTGAATACATTTTGTAACCAGTCTTTAAGACAAGTTAAAAATAACTCTTACTAAGTTCACTTGTTATGCAATAGGGCCCTGTATGTAATAGCTGTTATTTCAACCAAAATCTCGATCAAGATTATGATTTAACAAAGATTTGAATTCTGAAAATTATCCTCCACACAGCATGCAGCGATCAACTTTATATGTAAAGACATATTACGGCTTGTAAATTTCTGAATTAATAAATCGAACCGTTACATTAATGGGACATCAATCTGAATACTGTAAAACACAATAATTTCGCGGATATTTTTGCAAATTTAAAATTACTGTTATTTTAGCGGCCATTTAACTTTGCGAATCTGACCATTTTACTGTTACTTTCAATGCAAATATTGTCAGTTTTGTGGGTATTTAATTTCGCGAATCCACATCCCTCACAAAATTTAATCCCTTGCGAAATTAAGTGGTTTTACAGTATCGGGCCTAATTTTACCAGTGGTAGTAGAATTTGTATGTCATACAGAACACCTCTTAATGTTTTAATCTTCCTTTTCTATGAATCAATTTACTTTCATATTAAAATTGTCCCAGACTTGTACCCCGGTAGTCTTTACAAATGTGTGATAAATTTCCCTTCGGTCTAAACCTATATTATCCCATCGTTACTTTAGTCTACAGTCACAGTGTCTATTGGTCTAAACCTAGATTAGCGTTTGGGTTAGGGTTGGGATATTAGACCTAATAGATTGTGACCATTGCAAAACCTAGGAATTATATATTATTAATATTATCAAGTGGTCATAATAAGTTTTGTATGATTTGTGCCATAAGTGTATATGTGAAACATTTTCATATAATTATTATTGTGGATATGTGCCTTTTATATAATAGTCACAAGTAGGTGGTGTTTATGTACAAACTGAAATTGTTGTGAGATGGTTGCAATAGCGGTGTATTTGATTATAAAAACATTGATTTTAGGCGACGAAAAGAACCACCATGTTTTATGGGCCTGACCGACCTACTTTTTGCGATTTTCTTTTTTTTGAGGGGGGGGGGGGGGGTTAGATTTTTTTTCTCAAATTGTGTCAACCGGTTTTTTGGCCGAAAATCTGTCAATTTTATTTTGGTGCAGATTTTTGTGACATTTTAGGTATACAAATTAAGTTTAAAAATGCCCGCCCGACCAACCCTACTTGACAGGTCTGTCCGCCCGTAAAATAGGGGGGGTTCATCGTCAAAATTAGGAATTCATAACCGTTAACTAAATTAAACCTGAAAATATTCTAACTGTACCGATATTAACTTATTTATGAGAAGTAATCACAATCCTCCATCCCACTTCCTACATTTGTACATGTACGGTGTACCCTCAAAAAGGTTCTTGTAAATGTATCATTATTACTTTAATTTACAGTTACGCATCAATGATGAGATGTGTCCATATATATCAGCCTGATCCATATGATCAAAGAAAATATTGAGGGTTTAGTGCAACAAAGGGCTATCTGCATTTTTGGCCAAAATTAGATTTTGGTATCAAATGATCCGCACAAGATCAGGAACCTAATTATGAGACAATAGTAAATTCACCTAATCAAAAAGGTTTGAATAGCATTTCTTTTAACTTCCAATCAAAACCAATAGGTGAAATGATGGGTATAAATCTTTAATTCACTTTTTCTCAAAATGACCGAAATGCAGATAGCCCTCTGTTGCACTAAACCTTTGGTATGTTTTAGTCAAAAGAGATAGAGTGAACACAAGCCTAATCAATATTCTCCATTAATGTTTGTTCAGTGTACTTAGTAATCACAAAATGATATTGTGTAGGCCTATATCAACCTGGATTGACATTTATATTCACTCCGTTTGCAATATGTGCGCAAATGTTTTACCAGTGTCTATTGCGACATACTGTATTAACGTCTTCAAGACCTGGGACTATACCAGGGCATATGTCAAAAATGAGCTTGACCCCGGTTTAAACAAATATGCACAAATAAGGTCAAGGAGATGCCTCCAAGTCCAAGCCTCTAAATTAAGGCAGGCCCCTGAGGAGCCTTGCTCTGCTCGCTACACTCCCAAGTCCAAACCTCTTAAATTAAAGCAGGCCCCTGAGGAGCCTTGCTCTGATTCCTACACTCCTAAGTCCAAGCCTCTTAGTTAAAGCAGGCCCCTGAGGAGCCTTGCTCTGCTCGCTACGCTTGGCATTGGTCACACGTCGTGACCCCAAGTTGAACAGATCTTGGATACAACCCTGCTATACTGTGTGTGTCACCTCAATAAGAGAGTAATTTCAGAGAGTATACGGATGATGGCATGGTAATATCGGGCGCATATCTGTGTGTGTCCACCTCAATAAGAGAGTCATTTCAGCGAGTACTGATGATGGCATGGTAATATTGGGCGCATATCTGAAATTTGATGGCAATTGCACTATTTTAGTGCAGGGCTTTATTACAAGATTATGCAATGACATCATTTTCCAAATTGAAGTAACATACATCACTGTTCTGTCAAAACCTTGTATCTCTATCTGGCCCTTCAGCATGTATAAAGTAGTATTTTTATGTATAACCTTTGGGCAGTCAGCTCTAAACATGTTCAAGGGCCAAAAATACATCTATCAAAACCTTGTAAGTGCTCTTGCCCCTGAACATGTAATAAGCAACACTTCCCGGAAAAACAAACGAGGTATTGACAGAACAGCGCCGATAAAATATTTGTTAAAGTTGAGCCACCGTTCTATGAACATTCTGTGCAATTTCTTAGTTTACTTGAACCCCACTCAATGCATATTAAGTTGTGTTTTTAAGGGGCTTTTTTTATTTGTTCACCTATCAAAATTGAGAAACCGCTATAGTTCAGTCAATTTCAAATTGAATCTGGTTACAGCAGCGAATTAATGCAGAAGAGCATGGGCACGCAATATGCTTACATAATGCAACATGGCGCAGTGTGAATCGTATGCTAAAAGTGTGCATTGCGTGCGGAGAGATATTTCTCTCCAATTTGGAACTGATTAAAGTTTAGTCAAGAAGTACATTCAATACTTATTAAGTCATTGTTTTGGCAATCATCATATAACTGCCTATGTACCTCAGCAAAGCTAAGGAACATTATTTATTTAGGCTTGCTATGCTATAAACTGTAAATATTGCACTATAAAATTACTGGTATTTATATTGATTTGAATACGATGAAAAAGTATTTGCATATAATGATAATATTTTATATCAATATTTTGATATTCATTAGGCTATATTAAAAAAATCTTTTGTCTCAAAGCTCTTCAGTTTTTCAAAACCTAATGTGGTGTTTTTTTAATTTTTTTTATAAAATATGAAATATTGAAATCCTTGTAAAAGTGACATTTAGTATTTAAAATGATGTGATCAATGAACATCTGAAAAATCGGTGAAACAAAACAAACAACAAAAAAAGTTGATTTTCTAACACGCACCAATTAACTAACGCGCGCGGGATCTTTGAGACAAATGATTTTTTTAATATAGCCTTACTTACTAAGATAACATTGTGGTGCATATTAAAGGAAAAGTGTACCCTGGGTCCCTGGTAAGCATATTAATTGAGAGAGACAAAGGGAGTAGGTTTACTTTAATGCCCCAAATGAAATAAGATTAACACTTTCCACACAGCTATTTGTTTTACCATATAATACAAAACAGATTTTTCAGAAACCTTTCCCAACTTTCAAGGTCTATCTCAAGGACTACTGAACCACTAGGGATGTTTGCACTTATTTATTTCAATGCATTTCTCATGGTGATTCCAAATATGGTAATGAAATTCAACAATTTTGACATATTTGAAATATTTTGTGAAATTTTGGAATGTCGTCTGCAGACGCCCGCCGTGTGGAAAGTGTTACGCTTACTCCATAGCACTCAGCTTTATTCTGTGTGTAGAATGATTTCATAAATAGATAATGCAGAAAAGGTGTCAAATGACAACTATGAACAGTCCCTCAGTACTGGTCAAGCAACTATCACCCCTCACCAGGGCTCAAATTTTAATTTTTGAGAGCACCCAATTTCAAGGTCACTGAACAAATTTATGATGGAGCACTAAGGCCATCAAATGGTCAAGAATACCTTGAAGGTTATAACAAAGGTCTAGGGCACCAAGGCGAAACCTCAAAAGGGCACAGTAATGGCCTCAATGAAATTTAAGCCCTTCCCCTCACCCTTCGGGTTCACGGCTTGTAGCCAGTACCTCAGGAAAAGAGTTTGCCTTATTTCCCCTTATTAGTATTTGTATAAAATGTGATGCGATCAGGCAAAATGACTCTGTGAAGTTCAAAATATTATCCTTTTGGTTTTCTATGTGATTATTTTGGGTATTTACAATGCTACATTTTGCAGGAAACCCATTTTAAATGGACACTTATTTCTAAAGGTATTAGCAATGGAAGGGTATACAAAACAACAGAAAACAAAAGAATTTCTACCCTTTGTTTGGTTATTATAGCGCAAAATCAATATTGGCAACTTACGAGTCATTTTGCTCAATCCCATCCCGTATAAACATTCTTTAGGCAACAAAACCAGACTGCGAGTTTGAGATACTTTTTGAAATATTAGACAAATTATGACATATTTTAGAAATACAATGTATGGTGTATTATAATGCCTAGGCAACTGAACAACTCTAGAACAAGGTATTGGTTTGTTGTTTATGTCGCAAAAGTTATTTGTATCAACACAGTTAGATAACAGTACTGTATAGATCATATAATTGGTGTTTAGTTATGGCACATTTTCAATTAGATTATAATGCAATAAATTAGACAAAATTTGATTAATTTCAGATGATCTTCCATGGTGACCATAAAATCTTAGTTTCGGGGGATGGGAGATGTTGAAATTTAAAGAGCAGCATTTGCTTGAAATAAAATATCAAATTAAAAGTAGGAGTGTTCAATGAAATATGCAAACTTGACTTCCATCTAAAATGATGTGTATCAATCAATAGAAAAGTGCCGTCTTTAAACTGTCTTAAGGGGGCTGTGCACCTTCAGGTACAGCCTCCGTAAAACTGCCGTAACTTCTTCATTATTCATTTAATCTAGATAAAAGTATACATTTTTTGCAGGAAAGGGTTCAATGAATCCAACTATGATCATGAAATTTACCATTTTAGAGAAAATTATAAAAAACACGTTTTTTTAACCCATTTTAGGTTTGGAAAAGATAACTCAAAATATATTTTGTCAAATTTTGTCATACTAGTTTTATTATATTCCTCATACAATTCCCTAGGAATCTTTTCTTTTTTTTGTTGAAAATATTTATTATTTTTTGAATTAGAGACCAAAAAGTGCTAAAAAACGTTTTTTTAAACTGTCTTAAATTGTAGTGGACACATGATTTCGTAACAAAGATAAATTTGAAATTTTCACTTTTAATTTCATCTTTAGGATAAATGAAATAAACCTAAACTGATTTGAAAACCCAACAAATGCCTTTGACACATGTCAGCAATCTTGAGAAGTTATTTATTGTATTTTCTGAATTGATTTTTGCCTATTATTTAAAAAGAGTTAATATCGATCTAGAAAATAATGATAATTAAAATAATTTTGAATTCTACTGGTTTTACCTGCTACATGTAATGAATCTATTTAACTTAAAACTATAGCTTAAAATTATACTGAAAAGCAGTCGATCATCTGCTCTTTGGATTAATTTATCTGCTGTCCTTGAATTTAATAATAAAATTTCAGGACCAGGTAAATAGCTGATGCAATTTAACTTATGTCACTACAACTTACATCGAAAAATGTATTTTTATTTGTTAGCTAATTGAAATGACTGTTGTGAGACAATCATATATGCATATAAATTTCTTTTATGCGTGTGCCTAAACTGATATAATAAACACAGCAAAAAAGAAAATCCCACGCTCAGAAGAGAGGTCATAATTGTGCATCAGGCCATCTTGTGATAATATCAATGCAACTTTGAAGAATTTTGTATAAAAATGTGACATTTGGAACAACATATTTGTTGTCAATTTATTGTCTTTGGTAGCAAATGAGGTACCAAAATGAAACATTTTTTCAAGTCAATATATCAGATTCAAAGTTATAACTTCTCAAATGAGTGTGGACTTTCTTTTTATTGCTGTATTTATGTGTTATTTTATTGTTTACTGAGATATTCAGTGCCCTTGCATGGGTTTTGGATAATGTTGAATTATATGACAAGTTTTGGTGGGAATTAAATGTTTTATTCAAGTATGACAACAAGTTTGATGGCATATAAACACTTCAAAAGAAGTAAGTTCCCCTTTAGGGGTTCCCTTATATTTCCAAAACAATACATTGGAATGAAATGGGGTTTGCAGTCAAATGATTATGTGCTTCATACCAATACTTGACCAAAATTGATTGAATGTATTGAATGACGGAATGTCCCATTTCAAAAGTTGCTAAAATTCTGGTACAACAAGAGTTGGACTTCCGAGTACATGTAGCGCGCCTCATGAGAAATCGATGTCGTCAATTGATACACCAACGTGGTGGATACACACACTACTAAACATTATTTTAACAACTTATGAAATGGGACATTCCGTCATTCAATACAAGCTCACTCAAGCATGACAGAACCTGTTGATTTAAAATTTTGGTCAAGTATTGGTATTAACCTCATAACAATTTGACAGAAAACCCATTTCACACCCAATGTATATTTATGAAAATATAAGGGAACCCCTAAAGGGGAACTTACTTCTTTTGAAGTGTTTATATCAAAACTTGCAATTTAGAATTATGAGGTGATAAAACAACAAGGAATAAAATACGATATATACAAGATACATGTTATGGTTCCCTTCCAGAGAGACCAAATTAGGAAAATATTGTGTCACAATTATCTTATTAAATGCATATTTTTATTGTCTATATATATATGCTTTGTTTAGCTAGCTGTGAGAAATGATCAAAAATAAATTGGAATTTGTTTTGTATATTTCTGAGTACTGTGTCAGTCTTTAAAGCCTACAAAAGTATACATGTAGTTGATGTTATCACAGCAGGCATGTCGGTATACGCGCACATTGCCTGCCAAACAACAGTTTGCCTGCCGGTATGCCCACATCGAGGGTTTAGTGCAACAAAGGGCTATCTGCATTTCGGTCATTTTGAGAAAAAGTGAATTAAAAGATTTGCATCTATCATTGTCACCTATTGGTTTTGACAAGTTAAAAGAAATGCTTTTCAGATTTTACTATTTTCTCATAATTAGTTTCCTGATCTTGTGCGGATTTTTTGATACCAAAATCTCATTTTGGCCAAAAATGCAGATAGCCCTTTGTTGCACTAAACCCGTGACATTGGCTGTCGGTTCGAGGGGTGTCCATTATAAACCATACACTAAACCAAACCATTTATCTGTATACCAAACAGGCAATGCATGTTCCCTCATGCATCACGGCTGTTTGATCGCGTGTAAATTGTCCGATTTATGAATAATCTACAACAACAGAGGGCAGCAGATATTTCTGTAAATCCCTAATCGATATATCGGTAAAGCTTCCCGTGCAAGCTGCGTAACCAAGGATTATAGATAAAAGGGATATGCACCAGTTAGGACGGGGGACTTTTAAAAACATTTTATCACTGCTAGATCCATTTTCTTATGTTCTTTGTTCATTTACTCAGTGTTTAGCTATTTATATGTGACGGTGGCCATTCATACAAGCCCGATTTTACTATTAAGTGGTTCTAATTAATTGTTTAGGTTTAAAAACTTGCTAAAATCCATCATTGTTATCATATTTTTTTTAATTTAAGATGCGCTTTCAGATTTAGTGTTTTTATGTTGCGGTTTCAACGCGAACGTCATTTATTCCGTCAAATGTGTCGCGGATTGATTAGTTCGATAAAAAACATTATACGTAAGGCCAAACAAAAAAAAAAGTTTGTCTCAAAGCTTGCGAAGGCTTCAAAATCGGGCGACGCGCGCTGTTTTTTGTCTTCCATATTTTTTTTTTTACATTTTTTTTTATTTGTGTGGCAATTTTTACTCTTACTATTTGCAACCGTTGACACTTTCTGATATTTGTTTTTTCTATTTGAAATGAATATTGTGATGTAGTTGTGTATAAGAACAATTGTGCAGCGTTTTTTGAAGACCTGAGTCATGTAAAAGTTTGAGAAAAGGAAAATCTGCCGATATTTTTAATAAAAACTCGAAATAAAAATTTGTAGGGAAAAAAAAAATTGATTTGACAATTTTCTGCATTTCAGACGCGGTATTTTGGCATTTCAAAACCAATGCGCGCGCAAGCTTTGAGACGAACCATTTATTTTGTTTGGCCTAACTCAAAATGTGATATAATATCCCAAAAAGCAAATCGGGGGGCACATTTTAGATTCAGCCTTTTGAGCCTAGGCCACGCTGTGAAAAAGAGTTTTTTCGTTGCGGTTTCAACGTGAACGTCATTTATTCCGTCAAATGTGTCGCGGATTGATTAGTTCGATAAAAAAACATACGTAACTCAAAATGTGATATAATATCCCAAAAAGCAAATCGGGGGGCACATTTTAGATTTAGCCTTTTGAGCCTAGGCCACACTGAAAAAGAGTTTTTCGTTGCGATTTCAACGTGAACGTCATTTATTCCCTCAAATGTGTCGCGGATTGATTAGTTCGATAAAAAAACATACGTAACAGAAAATGTTATATAATATCCCAAAAAGCAAATCGGGGGGGTGGGGGGGGCACATTTTAGATTTAGCCTTTTGAGCCTAGGCCACACTGTGAAAAAGAGTTTTTCGTTGCGATTTCAACGCGAACGTCATTTATTCCGTCAAATGTGTCGCGGATTGTTTAGTTCGATAAAAAAACATTATACGTAACTCAAAATGTGATATAATATGCCAAAAAGCAAATCAGGGGCACATTTTAGATTTAGCCTTTTGGCCTAGGCCACGCTGTGAAAAAGAGTTTTTTCGTTGCGGTTTCAACGTGAACGTCATTTATTCCGTCAAATGTGTCGCGGATTTATTAGTTCGATAAAAAAAACATACGTAACTCAAAATGTGATATAATATCCCAAAAAGCAAATCGGGGGCACATTTTAGATTTAGCCTTTTGGCCTAGGCCTCGCTGTGAAAAAGAGTTTTTTCGTTGCGGTTTCAACGTTAACGTCATTTATTCCGTGAAATGTGTCGTGGATTGATTAGTTCGATAAAAAAACATTATACGTAACTCAAAATGTGATATAATATCCCAAAAAGCAAATCGGGGGGCACATTTTAGATTTAGCCTTTTGGCTAGGCCACGGTGTGAAAAAGAGTTTTTTCGTAGCGGTTTCAACGTGAACGTCATTTATTCCCTCAAATGTGTCGCGGATTGATTAGTTCGATAAAAAAACATTATACGTAACAGAAAATGTGATATAATATCCCAAAAAGCAAATCGGGGGGGGGGGGGGGGGCACATTTTAGATTTAGCCTTTTGAGCCTAGGCCACGCTGTGAAAAAGAGTTTTTTCGTTGCGGTTTCAACGTGAACGTCATTTATTCCGTCAAATGTGTCGCGGATTGATTAGTTCGATAAAAAAACATTATACGTAACTAAAAATGTGATATAATATCCCAAAAAGCAAATCGGGGGGGGGGGGCACATTTTAGATTTAGCCTTTTGGCCTAGGCCACGCTGTGAAAATGAGTTTTTTCGTTGCGGTTTCAACGTGAACGTCATTTATTCCGTCAAATGTGTCGCGGATTGATTAGTTCGATAAAAAAACATTATACGTAACGCAAAATGTGATATAATATCCCAAAAAGCAAATCGGGGGGCACATTTTAACAAATTACCGTAATGTAATACTGGCATCCATTTTGAGAATCCAAATGACGAATACTAAAAGTAAAATGTGAAATTATAAACCAAATGTTTGGGGCCCCGATACGAAAATGCAAGCATATTATGCACAAGAATTTTTTGTATTTAGTGTATGAATAATAAGATTTTCCTCTGGTCCAACGTTAAATACAAGAGAAGCAAAATGAACAAAATCAGTGTGAATGGTGCTTAGATTCGCGCTGTTGTAATGTCGGTCGCGTTGAGACACTGCAGTGACTGCTGTTTCGTAAGCAAACTTGAAAACGATGATATCAAAAAAATGTTACGATACAAACCAAATATTGGAGGCCCGGATACGAAAATGCAAGCATCTTATGCACAAGAATTTTTTGTATTTAGTGTATGAATAATAAGATTTCCCGCTTGTCCAACGTTAAATAAGAGACTCTAGAGAGAGGCCAAATGAGAAAAAAAATCAGTGTAAATAGTGCTTAGATTTGCGGCGCTGCGCATGATTGCACGTTGAGATATAGGACGGCGTACATAGTACATGCACTAAACTGGTTGGCGTGATAATCGAACTATCAAAATTATTAAGAAACGTTAAGATGACGTCATAATAAATCGGACTGTCAAACAGCCGTAGCATGGAATGGTCCAAGGGATTTCTGGTCGACTTGCACGTTTACGGTTCCCTTCCAGAATTCCATTGAATGAGTCCAACCGGTCTCTGGTCGGCCACGTTTACAGTTCCCTTCCAGAATTCCATTGAATGATCACCTTTTCCAGGCCATCTCTTTGTGGGAATGCATTAACAGTTTAAGTTAAATTGAATTACTAGTTATATGTGAAAATAATAGGCAAATCCACAAATTTGAAGCCATCTTACCAGTCTTGAAATTGGAATTAATATGTTTTACAAATAATTAAGCTTCTTAAAACAATAATTAAGTTATGAAATAAGGTTATTATGTTCTTATACAATGAGGTTCCTATTCAACAGTAATTATGTTAACAATATTGAACACAAAAATGCTTCTCCTACAAATTGTTACTTACAACATTATTGGATTCTCACAACGATCTATTCTTTGATTTTTTTAAAACTTTTTACCTCTGCAAAAAACTATGCTAAGATCATATTATCATTTTGACAGCATTGTTGTGGTATGCTCCACTCTTCTCTGGAATATAAAACTTTATTATCATTTGGTAAATATTTGTATATATAAAACATCATCATTTGGCAAATATTTGTATATACACTCGTCCAAAGAAGTTCCTTGCCACTTAGTAAAGTCCAAATATTTCAAATTAATATTTAATAGAATATATAATTGTATATCAAAATAAGCAGAAAGTAATCCTCTAACAGCTTAACATGGAATTTAGACATGATCACTCATGCATGGCAGATCCCATTCACTTGACAATGGCATGGTCTGTGGAAGAAGATTTCTAAAAATTGGATAATCCCTCCATTCAAATGTTAATGTGAATGATTGAACACAATATGAACCTTACCATTGCTTAATGAATGTGCTCAGCCATGCATGAATGCGTACATCTCAATTTCATACAGACATGATAGAGAATTATTGTCTGCTTATTTTGACATGCCGTTGTTTAATTTATATTAAATATTTATGTGAAATATTTGAACTTCAATGAGTGGCAAGGAACTTCTTTGGACGATCGAGTGTATAAAACTTTATTATCATTTGGCAAATATTTGTATATTAAAAAGTACAAGCAATATAAATATCTTAATAAAACAGGCAATGTTGGACAAAAAGTGGTGGGACACTTAATAATCATCAATGCACCATAATACAGCAATTCGGTACTGATTGAAATACGTTGAACTCTGGTGGGCAGTTTCTTAACACTTAATAACATGTTACCTGAATCACGCTTGTAAGTCCTGAACCCCAATGGAAATGATTGCCACATTAAGCCTATTCGTAGTGCATGTTAGTAAATCATGGTTACTGGTTCAAGCCTGGGCCCATACATCTGTTCCAAAATATGATACTGCCAGCGCCATAGGCTTATAGTGTTATGATCAATGTGATATGTGGTTCCTAACAAAGTTAGCGTGAGCCAATTTTGACATGGCAACGGTTATATTCTAACATGCTCTATGCCAGCGAATTCTGTGTTAATAATAACATTTGTAAAAGTGAATGATATAGTAAGCAGGGAGTTATATACAGGGTGTCCCAAAAAAATGTTAACACTCCGGGCACATAAGATATCTTAATAGGACAGGAACACACGGGTCTATTCTTGATGTATTATGAAAGCTGAGTAAATAAGCTTTCATTTGCATTTGATTGCGTTCCAATTGGTTATTTAGAACCGGAGATATGCTTCAGCAAACATGAGGAAGCAAAATCGGCTTGGTCCAATCCTCTCAGTATGAAAGTAAAGCTTTTAAAATGCACGAAGCAAGAAGCAACATGATAAAGTCACATACACACATCAGTTAATCTCTTCTTTGTTCTTTTCAACGTATTCTTTCGATTCTTTTCAAGCTTAAAAGACATAAATAAATATATTCCACTCTTTTTCCATGTGCAATGGGTAGCTGTCAGTAAAGCAGTCTTCAAAATTGAAATCGAAACAATTCATGTTCTTTGTTGAAATGGTCCATCGAATTAAATAAATTAACTAATATTGCACTGAAATAAAACTAGTATTGCACTGAAATTAACCATAAATCAAAATACCTATATAATTTATGTGGAATATATTTATTTATGTCTTTTAAGCTTGAAAAGAATCGAAAGAATGCGTTGAAAATAACAAAGAAGAGAATTGAAGAGATTAACTGATGTGTGTGTGTGACTTAATCATGTTGCTTCTTGCTTTGTGCATTTTAAAAGCTTTACTTTCATACTGAGAGGATTGGACCAAGCCGATTTTGCTTCCTCATGTTTGCTGAAGCAAATCTCCGGTTCTAAATAACCAATTGGAACGCAATAAAATGCAAATGAAAGCTTATTTACTCAGCTTTCATAATACATCAAGATTAGATCCGTGTGTTCCTGTCCTTTTAAGATATCTTATGTGCCCGGAGTGTTAACATTTTTTTGGGACACCCTGTACATAACTTTACAAACAAGGGATTGTCTGATGAACAATATTTCTAGAGAGTGGTGAATTTTTAAAGAAGCAAAGTGTCTGAACAATTCTGTTCAACATTGTAGCATGGTAGTACAGGGGAACCTTGTTAATCCTAGATAATTGACTTTAGATGATTTTGGTGAAATTTTGAAAATTGTAATGAAAAACTGACTTTGTTATAATTAGGATGTCTGAAAAATGTTGGCGCCAAAAAGTGATTTTTGGGCAAAAATGTAGAAATCACTATTTTTTGTGAAATTTAATACCAAAAATGGATTCGCCGACTCATTTCTTTTGAAAAATTGTATAATTTTATGTACATTACATTATTAGTTTAAAAGTTACAGTGCTTGGATAAATTTCATACATTTTGGGTTGACACTTCCCTTAAGTAAATTTAGTGTCAAACATCAAATGCCCAATGACGTCACAACAGCCATCTTTACAGCTCAAGTAAAAACTCTACTACCAAATGTTTAGGACATGAACTACAACTGAAATCACCAGCAATCCTAAGTTTGGTCCTAACAGTATGCTGGTGTCAAATATAGCTTGATGGTGAATGTGGATTACGGTTCAAATCATGTTACAAACACGTTGTTATGAGTTATGTGTGAGAACGCCTGACGACCTCTATGTATCAAGGGAAAACCAAAGCATTAGTTTGTGCCAAGTAGGTTTTCATGTTTATCCCGTTAGTATGACAGGTTCCACTGTGCTCTGTTTCCCTGCCATGCAATATTTTCATATACATTCAGATTTGTATTCATTATACAATACATACAATCATTAAATACCAATATACAGTATATAAAAAATTAAAGATTTAAAATCAAGTTATCTTTTGCAAAACATAACTGGGTTTTCATAAAAATCTTAATATATCATATATTGGATTCGTAAAGTTCTATTAATATTTATGTTTTACAAAAGATATACATTGTAAATAACTTGATCAAAACCTGACATGGTATTACAAGTAATCTACTTCCCTGTCATACAACATTTTCTCATAAGTTTAATTCATTTTAAAATATAATATAATAAATAGCTCATGCAAATATATGTTACACATTTCATCACAAGATACATCAAATTTCAAAAACACAGTTTCATTGTTAAGCTTGCTTAATATTCTGTAATATTTTGCAAAAATCTCATCTTTTTCTAAGGAAGACAAGATGTGTCATTAAAATCAGTGGCGACAAGGGGGGGAAAGTAACAAATCTGGGGGCAAGACAAACATTTGAGGAGGGCAAATTGCGTTCGTTTCCATTTTCCAGTACACTTTTAAAAAGGCTGGATAACTAATTACTCTATCTGAGTGCGTTTAATACAAATGGTGTAGTTTGTTTCCACATTCGGTGTATTCATTTAGTAAAAAAACAGCTCAATACTTAAAGGCATATTATGTGATCTTTTCCAAGTAGCGCCCTCTATCATTGATTTTTACTATGAAAGCAGATTTTGTTGCAGATTTGCATTTTTGATCATAAATCATAAACTTCTTCCAAGTTACACAGATCGATACGATTCCTAATTACTTCAAAATCATGGTTTTAAGAGGTTGAAAAATAGATTGTCCCGGCACCGGGACAATCTATTTTTTAAATGTTACTCTAAATTCACTCTGAAACCATGATTATGAGGTAATTAAGAATCATATCGCTCTGTAACTTGGAATATATTTATGATTTATGATCAGAAAAGTAAATCTGCAAGAAAATCTGCTTTCAATTTTTTTGCCTGGAAAAGATCACATAATTTACCTTTAATATGACCACCTCCCTTCTTGATGATTTTCTTTAAACATCTGGGCATGGATGCAATAGTTGTATCAATAGTAGCAGTAGGTATGCATGTTGAATGTCTTCCATGTTTTCATGTCGTATCCAATTAGTGATTGCATCCTTATGAAGTGTTTTATTCACGATATGAAATATGTTCTCAATGGGATTAATGTATCTTTGTCTTGAGTATCCTATGACAAGCCGGAAAGGTCGGCGAATATCGAGTTAGGCTGTGCTTGCCTTATCCTATGCTCCTGGCACGGGGTGCTCATAGTCATAGGCGTTGCGTTAGTCAGAAGTGGTTTGACGGATACAATTTGTTCTCAGTACGACAATTAGACACAAGTTCTGATCTTTTGTTAAGGAGGAACCGCTTGTCGGCATTGATGATAGTAAGCTTTTCTGATAGACAGAGGTCACAGCGTTTTGTTCCGTTATCATATGCGCGTGCTCTAGATATGATGGACCATGTGATCGTGAAGGCTCCCTGTACTGGTGTTTCACATTCTTGAAGGACTGTTTGTGGTTGTTGTATCTTGAAGGGGGTTCTGTCAGTCCAGTGTAAAGCTTGGCATTGTCCTCGTTGGTCACTTTGACTTCCTCACAGTATATGACATTGGTGGTTAGGTACTTCCCTTGCTGAGGGCAGAGCTCTTTGTTGCGGCAATTGCAGGATTTCCCCTTGTCCTCTGTTGGTCTTTTGTCGCATGATGCCATTTTCATGTTATTGCGACTTTATGATGGCTAGGTTGGGCATACAGCTATAGCTAACCTTTGCTGTGTTCCGGTTAAAGATTTTGCCAAGTTTTGATTCTTCGGGGAAGTGCTTGTCGATGAGTTTGAAGAAGGTCTTGCCGATATTTGTAGAGACGCTCTTGCTCTATGGTGGGTTGAACCAGATGATATTGCGTTGGCGGTTGTGTGCGATTTTCTTCTGCTTTCTCGTAAAGGTCAGACACTCACTGTAACTTTACCGTATGATATTGCTACAATAAGCTTTACATTCTTTCTACCTGTACATTCCTTCTTTCCTTTAATAGAGGTGCAACCTCTTTTCAGTACCTGTGACGGTCTACGCCATATACGACTTCTAGGGGATTGAGCATGGTCATATGGATTGGTTTTGAAGGAGAAAGAAACTCCATCAAGATAAAAAGCTACATCCTTTTTCCAAAAGTCGTCTCAATATATTTGGAGCATTTTCTTAGCAAACTTGAAGAATCTTTAAATCTTGTGCGGTTAATACTCCCTTCTTCCTGGTTTGCACAAACCTATAGCCCTTCTATTAAGTTTTCTCCATACTTATCATGATAAAATTAGTGATGACGATATGCCTGTGCTGATCATCAAGTCCGAAACATAGAAAGTTCCTTGATTTTGATGCATGGTGTTCAATTCTCTCTCCAAATAACGTTCCATCCGCAAACTTGGTCGACCGGGCCGGGTTTTCTTTTCACTTCCCAGTGCTACCTTTAGGCGAATGCTAGTAGCATTGCTTGGCAATGGTGCTTTTGTGATTCAGCTGACACTACTGCATGTCATGTTGCACTCTAAGCTTACTCAAAGGCATGTTCAAATCATTCATTAGAATGCCATGCACCGTTTCAATTGAATGTAGAATAGACCGGGTGCGATTCCCCTCTGTAGTCCATTGCAATTATGGCTACAAGAATACCTTCTATCGTACACCTTTACGAGTGATGATACTCTTTCTAGGTTTGTTTAGTTTGAATTGCTCATTTGTTTGTTCATTGTTTTGTTTGTATATTTGTTTGTTTGTGTGCAGCGATTAAGGGACGTCGGAGTTTAAGCGATTGTGCGCATCGATTAAGAGACATCAGAGTCGCGTAAGCGATGAGAGTGTGCGCTGACCAAAGATGTCGGAGTCGCGTAAGAGAGGAGAGTGTGTGCGCCGATGGATTTCACTCATTGGTAGTTGCTTGAGCAACCAGAATATTTTCCCTTTGAGACACATTAGATCCATGTAAGCCAGAGTCCCCCCCCCCCCCCCCCCCACGCCCACCTTCTTTGTTATATAATCCATTTTTGAGTGACGCTGGTGACGCGTAAGCAATAAGTGTGTGCGCCGATTGATTTGACTTGCAGAGCGCCCATCCCCCTTTCTTGTTATGTAATCCATTTTAAGTGACGCAGGAGTTGTGTAGGTGACGAGAGTGTGTTCCCAGCATGTTTGGCTGATTGTTAATGTGATTGAGAAACCATTTGAATCTAAACAACAGGTAATATCCATAGTATCACGGGCATTTAGTAATTCAAAGTAACCTATCCTTAAAAGTAAGTTGAAGCATAAAACGTTACGTAGTTAGGCATGTGACCTATTCTATAACATATATCTATCCACAAAATCTGGCGAAGAATTCTTTATTAAACCGAAAGTTATGGCAAAAAAAACTGAAAACTTTTATAAATGTTTCCGACAATCGTGGTCATAATTAGTTGGGACACCTTGGTAATAATTACACTTAAATATGTCCCAGTCTCTTCAATATGTACGCTTGAAACATCGCTTTCTTTGAAGGAAAGCTTGAAGCCTTTCCTCAATCTGAATAACTCCCCTACCCCACTGGGCAATGTTGACTACTTCCAGTATCCGGTAACCCAAAAATCATGTGTCAACATTGAACCAGAGGAAGTTTTTAACCACACATATAAAAGTGTCCCAACAAGATTGTCGATTTTTTAAAAGTTACAAACAATTTGGCAACTGAGAAAACAAATTAAAACACGAGAATTAAAACAAGAATTTATCCCTCCTTTTACCTATAACTCAAAATCAACATTCCTGACATCCGACTAATTCCGCTTGATTGTGTCACATATTATCTTGCCGCTTGATTGGGTCACATGTTATCTTGCAAAGTGTCCTCAATGTTCATGAATCACTGTCATCTAGAGGTAGGTCTATACACGCTTCCTGCAATCTACGATACCCTTCTACATTGTCTTTTCTTACACACAAGGTTATTCCTGACATGTAAGCTGCTGGTATACGTATATGACATCGCATGAACCAATCTGTGAGCTCCTTCTCGTAGTTGGAGTCGTCTTCTTCTGAAATGTCTTTGCAGGGAGGCTCGTCTAGTAACATGTTGACAGCTTGACCTGACAAGAAAATATATCATAAATCATTTTATGACATCAAGTTGTGTTTTGGTCAAACCAAAAAATGTTTTTCTGACTCACCCTATGTGAAAAGTGTGCACATGAAGCTCTTGGACTTTAGCTATGCAAAATCTTTTGGGGTGGAAAGTGGTAAAATAAAAAATAAATGCAAAGTCAAAACAGTATAACCTTGTGCTGTGGGGAGTTTATAATCCGTCTTTTCATTGACCAATTCAGCTAAGGCTATATTAAAAAAATCATTTGTTTTAAAGCTCCCGCGCGCGTTAGTTAATTGATGCGCATTAGAAGAAATTTTGTTTTTTTATTATTTTTATTTTTATGTTAATCAAAAAAACAAATAAATCCCAAAATGTCACGGATTTTTCAGATTTTTATTGATCACATCATTTTAAATACAAAAGGTTCCTTTTACAAGGATTTCAATATTTTATATTTAAAAAATAAATTAAAAAACCCTTAAAAAAAACCTGCATTCCGCATTAGGTTTTGAAAAACTGAAGAGCTTTGAGACAAAAGATTTTTTTAACATAGCCTAATCTGACTGAAAGTTCTTGTGTGAATGATAAACCAAAGTAGAAGGGGGCCAACAATCATGTGCATTGCATGAAGCATGCACAACCAAGCGTGATCATCTTTGAGCTGCGCATGTGTTGTTCATTCAATTTTCAATCAGATTATATAGTACAAATGATTTACTTCTTACCCAATACATCCATTTCTTTCCATCTTGAATCTTTATGTATTGTCAGAGAAGACAGATTGGAATCTTTGTGCCATCTTTTTAACACATCAAATCTTCTAACCTGAAATAAAAGGGGACAATTTGGTCAATAAATCTTCAACTTTTTTAAAAAGACATGATTGATGATGATGATGCACACAAGTCTCAATTTAAAGGCAAAGGTCCACTCTAGCCAGATAGTTCACCCTGGGTGAACTGGCTTACAACTGTTCATTTTGTGATAATGAAATAAGATGGAGAAATCTCAACCTTGAGAAATTCCCAAAGGATCTGGCTGGTAAGAGTGGCCCTAAGGGTTTAGGCGAGGGGAAAAAAACCCTGTTTTACGGGCCCAACCGACCCATTTTTGGTGTTTTTCAAGAACAATTTTAGAATTTCTTTTTAGAACTTTTCTTTTCAGATCATGTAAAATCAGCTGTTTTTTGTCCGAAAATCTGTTGATATTTTTTCACACAATTTTTTTAAAATTCCTGATTTTTGCTGATTTTGGTGACTTTTTAGGTAAAAAAACCAACCTACCCTACTTGACAGGTCCGTCCACCCGTAAAACAAGGTTGTTGTTTTTTATCGCATTAAGGGGGTGTGGACTCTCAGGTAGAGCCTCCGTAAAACTGCCGTAACTTCATCAATATTAATTAAATCATTATAAACGTATATACAGTTTTTGCAGAAAAAAGGTTCAATGAATCCAACCATGATAATGAAATTGACCATTTTGGAAAAAAATTATAAAAAACACCTTTTTTGACCCATTTTAGGTTTGGAAAAGATAACTCAAAATATATTTTGTTAAATTTTGTCATACTAGTTTTATGATAATCCTGATAACATTCCCCAGGAGCGTTTTTTTTTTTAATATCTTATTTTTTATTTTTTGAGTTACAGACCAAAAGGTGCTAAAAAATGTTATTTTTACCGCCAAAATCATGAAAATCACATTTTTTGGCACTTTTTGGTCTGTAACTCGAAAAATAAAAAATAAGATATTAAAAAAAAAAATGCTCCTGGGGAATGTTATCAGGATTATCATAAAACTAGTATGACAAAATTTTACAAAATATATTTTGAGTTATGTTTTCCAAACCTAAAATGGGTCAAAAAACATGTTTTTTATAATTCTTTCCAAAATGGTCAATTTCATTATCATGGTTGGATTCATTGAACCCTTTTCTGCAAAAAACTGTATACATTTATAAAGATTAAATGAATATTGAAGAAGTTACGGCAGTTTTACAGAGGCTGTACCTGAGAGTCCACAGCCCCTTAAGGGGAAATTTCAATCACGGAATACCATTTTGTACCAATGGGCGATGAAGAATGTCAATGGACTGTTCATGAATTTGATCATTCATCAAGTCAAGACATAATGAGAATGAATCCTATACTAGAATCACCTAGGAACTGTGCGATATTTCGACGTACCGATCACATCAGTCTTCATCTGGTACCTGTGATAATGATCTGGTAGGTTGGTCATGTGAGAGCCGGATGAAGAATGTCAGTAATTCTAAGGTTATTCCAGTTTAAGATTTATAACCTATTTTCAATATCAATGGACGCATCCAAAAAAAGAATGCTAATCCATTCTCAACAAGCAGATACATTGACACACTTAATTACTGCAGTGACAATATGACTTATCGGCTAGGGTGGGGATTTCTTAACACTTTCCACACGGCTATCGGTTTTACCATATACGTAACAGATTTTTCAGAAACCTTTCCAAACTTTCAAAGTCTATGCCAAGGATTACTGAACCAATACTAGGCATGTTTGTACATAGTTTAATGTATTTCTCATGCTGATTCCAAATATGGTGATGATATTCAATAGTTTTGACATTTTTGAAACATTTTGTGACATATTGGAATGTCATCTGCAGACGCCTGTGGCGTGGAAAGTGTTAAACAGGATTTAATACCATCAAAATATGTTATCCTTGGGCTGATGAGCCAGAGGTTCTTGCTGAAGCTGGATAATAAACATGACAATTAACAGAACATGTTTTTAATTAAACTAATTGCCAAATGGTCTACCTGAACTCACAAAGTTATGAACTTTTGTCACTTACTAATAACATCGATTCACTGCATAGCTGAGGTTGTATATGTTCCTCTGTTTCCATGATGATTGGATTACACATATAAATTCCTTCTCTGTCAACACCATATATCATCTGATGATGCCATGCGTCAGGGATGTCTCCACCAACTGGCGCCCTCTGGAGGTTGAGAGTGGCCAATGGTACAGCACCTGAGAACAATATGGAGAAAGTGGACAAGATTAAAATAGGGAAACTTTAAGTGCAGGTTAAAGCACTTTCTTTTCACTATCGTGAATTGGCGAATCTGCTTCTGTGACCTTTTGCATCTATTGACTATTGCGCTTCAATTGTGTTTTGCTTTTTACTCATGTATATATTTGTTAATTTGTTTTGGTATTTTAAGGTTGTAACGTAAGACTGTTTTCTTATTTGTAATTTATTGATTTGTAATTACGTATTTGCTTTTATCTTTGTGCGGAGCATTGTGTTTCCTTGCGGTTTGATATGCGTCTTTTAAATGCCTGTTTATTATTATTATTATTATTATTATTAACTATGGTGCAATTATTCAATCGTAATACCAATGGAGTGAATCAGCAAAACCCAGGTCTAAATTCCAGTTGATCCCAGTTGAAACGCTGCCCATTTTCCATATTAAACCAACTGGTTTTAACTGTTTTAAATTGGATCTTAACTGGGTTTCAAAACCAGTTCAAACACCATGCAGTTCAAGCTGTCAATTTTCCATAAATAAAACCAAGTGGTTTGAACTGTTGTGTAACTGGTAGTCCATAGGGTTTGTATAAAGGATGCCCTGTGTGGTATGAGAGCAACAAATCTGGGAAGGTAACATTCATTGACAAATTATAACATAATTATGCTTATAACTTGATATAGATTCATCAGGATTGTTCATAAATATACAAGTTGAATAACATTTACGACCAACTGATTGAAACTCTGCCCTCTATCGGCGAGAATCGTGCCTATAAAACCAATAGGACAAATCAGAAGGTTGCCAGTCAGATGAAGACTCCAGCTCAGTAAGGAGTCGAAACGTAACTAGTAAGATGGTGATGTGTGAATATAATCAACATTTGCGCATGTGCATTGATTTTTCTAATTTTCGAGAAACAAAACATACGCATGTATTGACCTAATTCATACACGACACTATACAAATCAAAATTCACAATTTGAGCATAATGTTGATCTATGTAATAACGAATAAAAACATGTTAACAAATTTGCTAACACCCGCAGTGAAAATCAGCGAACCCGTGATGCTTGAACAACGAATCAAAACAAAGTGCGTGGTGCGAGAATTGAACAGCCCGCTTGCGGAGTGCATAGACACTCTCAATGCACTCTGCGTATTTTAGTTTCTTGCTTTCTGATTGGTTCGACACTACTAAGAGTGTATGAATTTTTGTTGGTAAACTAGACTAGCTGTAGTTGATAGCATATAACTTGGCTCTCACATGATTTGTTTTGTTTGGAAAATAAATTATTTCTGGATACTTGTCCCCACCTTTGAGTGGGCCAAAGTTACCCTACATGGGGTCAACTTTGGCCCACATACTTTCTATTACTCTGTTGTCTTCCGACGGATCACTTGGGTATTTAAAAAGAGGTCAATTGGCATATTGAATTAATACAAGAGAAATAGGGAAGTTATAAATAGAACAATGCCCCCCCCCCCCCCCCCCCCCCCCGAGGGGAAAAAACCCATTTGTGCCCCCCCCCCCCCACCCCCCTCAAAAAAAATTAAAAAGGGGGGAAAAAACGGAAATATGAACAAAATGAGGAAAGACCGAGGTGGCTTGCAGCAGCACTGGTTATGTGGGGTATATTTAACCCAAATAGTCAAATAGAAGGCAAAATTGTACATACATGTAGTACAGTACATACATTACTGTGCGATTTTTTTTTTGACTGTGCAAAATGTGTTGACCTAAACCCCCCACCCCCCCACATCCCACCCCCACACCCCACCCCACTTACATGAGATTCACAAAGTGGTGACTGCAAAAAGAAATTGGGCAACTTTTGACAAAAATTTCAGAAATCTTGCCCCCCCCCTGAAAAAAATCCTAGCTACGCCACTGATCCTGTTCAAACTATAACCACATATTATCAGGTCTGGAAATAGCACCCGCCCACCTGCCCATATATAGCGGGTAACTTTTGTGTCGGACGGGTGAAGATACAAAAGTACCCGCCTGACTGCTGGCAGGTGACATTTTTCCAACTCACAGTGTAAGCATAAAGTGAGTTACATTGGCTGGTGGAATTGCTGGGCATGTATTTTTGTGAGTTACCTGCCCGACTGGTTGAAAAAATCTGAAGTTCCAGCCCTGCATTTTATGCCCTGCCAAATCTGTATAACAAGGTTGGTTTAGACACCTTTTGGGGACACTTAAACTTTTTAAAGTACTCAACATGACTTTCACAAGTTATGATCTGTGCAAACTTACAAAATCTCTTTGAACTATGACCAATTGATGTGGCCCCACTAAATGTGTATAAATAACAAAGTTGGACAGACCCTTTTGGGGAACCCCTGTACAGTATATATGAGCCATATGGTATATATTATTAGACCGTGAATAAAACTTCCTGTTACCTTGTACTTTGTAAGGAACTTAATTTCCTCGAGTCATATATGCAGCACATACATGTATGTGTGGCGGTGTAGGGGGGAATGGGGAGATCTTTAACATGGTAACATTATGTGTGGTGGTGTAGGGGGGAAATGGGGTGATCTTTAACATGGTAATAATAGCGGGTAAAAGTTGGTAAAAGTTTGAAGATCATTCCGAGCCTTAATCCTAACTAAACAAAAAACATGATCCTGAACCTAATCCTAACACTAACTCTTACCTAATCTTAGCATTAACCCTTATCCTAACCTTGACCTACCCTAATCCATAGGCAACGTCAGCTGGGGGATACCTCCCCCCTCTTAAATCTCATATGGGGGTGGGGGGGGGGGGGGGGGGGGGACAGCCCCCTACCAAAAATACAGGTGACATGTTTTTAATGTCATATTATTAAACATTATACCATTTTAGTGTGGAAATTGCCAATATTTGTAAGCTTTGTGCAAATAAGTTTCAATGTTTCATCAATTTTAAAGCTTTTATAAGCTCAATTTGTCTCACAAAATGGTTTCATGAACACTTTTTTCTGGACCATTTTAATTAATAAACTGAAAATGTTTATGTGCATTTTTTCTGTATGTTCGAACATTATCAGCAGAAGTAAAACAATGTAGGGGGAAAAGCACACATTTTATGATATAATTATATAACATAATGTGCGCTTCCCCCTAAATGATTTGACTTCCATCGCCACTACCATAAATGTTCATGCACAGTCATGACCCTTATGCTCAATTTAGATCAACGCAGCTATAGAATATGAGTTGACATCACATGGAAAAAAAAACGTTTTGCCTGGCATTTCATATCCAATTGTGGTAAAAGTATCTATTTCCAAGATCTTAAAATAGAATATTAGACATGACTGTTACAAAAACTCCTTTTTTTCAAACTTCAACATACATGGCCTGCAGCTACAAAGAGTATTTTTATATAGCCTAGTGTGCATGTTCAAGGGGGTCTCTATTTAGTGTTTTGGTTTGTTATAGTATCAAAATATATGTCACATTTTAAAAATACAATATATTTTTAAGAGCAAGATTTGAACAGTTTGCATGAATAACAATACAACCATTTTTAATATTGCACATAAACAATAAAACTATATTTTTGTAATTGATTTTACTTTTCGATAACATGCATGGTTTGAAGTAAAGATAGCCATTTCATTAAAATAAAAGCTCCATAGTAACAAAATATAACTTCAAACATATGAATTTAATAATCTTGTATTATCTTAACTCTTTTTAAATTATTTTTTAAAGTTTCTTTTAAGTTAATGATTTCTTAACTACTTCAACAAAATCAAACATGGGTATTATACCAATACCGTACTTTAACTTTGAGCCACTGTAAACATAGCAGGGGGGTTAATTGTGTCATTTTGATATCATTGTATCAGCTTCAAAAAGTTTGGGATTACCCCACTTTCCCCTACACCCCCACTTTTCCCTATCTCTTTTCATGATGATTCATTGTACTGCAAATCAAAACCGCACGTTTATTTCTATCTCCACACAATTTAAAAACAACTCAATGCAATGCATATGCACACATGTTGAATCACTTGATCTAACTTCACAACAAAGTTAGCCAGTCTTCTAAAAAAATGGCAAAAAGGTTCACAGCTGATGCTAAAGATGAGCTTAGTTGCCCAGTCTGCCTACAGTACTATGTGTTATCCAACAAGCCTAAAGTGTTCCCTAAGTGTTCACACATATGTTGCTTACAATGTTTGAAGGCCATGTCTACAGCAGGTGCATGCATCTTGAAATGTCCGGTGTGTAAGACAGCTGCTCAACTACCATCATCTGGAGTAGAAGGGATGACGACGATAAGAGCGTTGCAGAAGTTGGCAGAGAAACATCCAGAGGGGGTCAAGCAACACAGGGAGCATCTACAGAGTGAGTTGAGCAAACAGAAGAAAGGCAAAGAGAAGATCTTCCAAGAATATCAAGACATTAAGAAACAAGTGGTGAGCTCCATCAGACATGAAGAAGCAGAACTTGATAAGTCGCTGGAAGATCTTATGTCTCAAGCGGAAGATTTGATTAGAAAACTGAGAGATATCGGGTCACACAGACTAAGTGAGATCCAAGAACGGATTTTTCAGATTCGAGGTGAAATTGGGAGTATTGAAGACATTCAGTTCAATCTTGAGACAATGTCGGATGAGGAATTCATAACGGAAACTGATGCAATAACCAATCAGATGTCAAAGCTGAACAGTACCAGAAGGGTTCACTTTGCTGGCAGTACGGTTAATATGCTCGGCAAATTTATCCCCAAAGCAAGATTTATAGGAAATGTTGTCATGCCAAGGACGCTTGAACTTGTACAAGAATTTGGACAATTTGGTTACGCATGCGGTGTAGCATTGAATCATGATGGATCACTGCTGGTATCCGACGGTGATAACAAACCACAACAAGTGGTTGTGTTCAATGATGAAAACGGTAAATATCAAAAACATCATCAATTTGATGTGAAGTATGCAGAGGAGAATGGAATCTTGGATGTAGCTATTTCATCAAGCTGCAAGATCCTACTGACAAAATCAAGCGCACAAATTGACATTTACTCGTCTAGCGGGGTGTATCAGAAAGCGATCCGTACCCATCTGGATGACTCTGGTGCTGACAAGGAGGTCGTGACCACCTGTGTGACCACCTCAGCAGATGGGAGGATTCTAGCTGGTACAGCGGTCAAAATCAAAGATGATCCGTCCATGGAATTCATTACTATTCTGGATCCTAATGGAGACAACATCATCAAAATGATACCAATAGGGATTACTCCAATACGCATCACTGATATAAGCGGTAATCGTGTCGCTGTCACCGATGCTTACACGGACAAAGTATGTGTGTATGACTTAGAGTCTGGTGCAGAGACTCTAAAACGTGATGTCGTAGGAGCGGTCGGCATCACTTATGATGAGGAATCACGCTGTATCCTGATTGGTAGATGCACTAAAACAGATGAAGATGGTGAGCCACTAGATGGGTCAGGGGTCATTGAGCAGTATTGTAGCATCACTGGTAACTTTGTGAGTTGTCTTGCTGAGGGTTTGAAGGCACCTGTTGGTATGACTCTTATTAAACAAGACAATATGCTTGCAGTCGCTGATAAGGATACAGTCAAACTTTATAAGATTTCTTGAGAGGAATGACTGACTATGTGGGAGGACAATTTACTTAATACTTTCATCTCATACAGCCAGGATGCTTATATGGTCACACATTCGAAGCTCGCCTTCTTCTGTGTTACACACTGATTTGGGCTTTCACGACATGATTTTACCTTTCAAATTTATATTTGCTTGTATATACCCTGCTAATAAGATAGTAAAAGTATACATTTTCTGAAAGTAAATTGCATGAGGATTCTAAATATGTCATTGAAATTATGGTAGGACCAAGTGCTAAAATGGTATGATTCAAAATGTTCGGGAACAATATCAAAATTCAATTGTTTTTAATTCAAGATCAATGTATTTTTCATACCTACCCCTATCATTATTTACTTGATATAATTTTAGAATTTTCACAAATATTTGTTTAAGGTTGTACCATTTCCTGATCTAAACTGCATTTCTGAATTCCTCTAGTTACAAGCTTTCCAAAAATGTATACTTTTGCTATCATAGGTTGAACACTGTTTCTATTATAGTCATTTTCATAATCCGGTAAATTGGGGATGATTATTCATGTTGACTGTATAGCAAATAGGAAGAACGCCGAGGATCATGGCCTTATTCATAATTAATTAGTTGTTACAAATAGTTGACAAGTCTGTTGAACCACATACTTGGAGACTATTAAATTACCTTTCAAATGGGACCAGAATGGAACATCAAAGAATGAGGAGTTATTGTAAAAAGAACAAGGCATGGGATTTTCCCCATTAAGTTTGTACAGGCGGCACCGCTTCCGGCACCACCCCAGGTCCTTCTGGTTCTGGTTCTGGTTCTGGAGTATATACTCCGACAAACCGGGATCCCGCATCAACGTCAGAGCTCTCTTAACCTAGAGAGTGAGATTTTTTGTGTACAGGTTAACAGACCCGGGATGATCCCCTACTCTTTACGATGAGGTCTGCAACTATTTAACGTGTTCAGGGTGAGCGTCTGAATACACGGAACCAACGGCTTATAACGTGACTCTTCCAAACCACGGCGCAACTAACATTCACTGTATAGACCTGCACGTTATACACAGTGAATGGGGTAGAGGAGAAATTCTACAATTAAATCAATCATCAGCTAACCACGGAAAGAATATCCGATAAACGTACCTAACTGAATTAAGACTTGATTGTAGAATTTCCGACCTAGATAGGAACTTTTTGGGATGAACAAAGAATCCTGGTTTCAAGGCGACTTGAACCCACGATCCTGTGATTGAAAGAATATTCCCGACCGACGATCAGCGCGCTAGACCGCTCGGCCACCTCTACCTTACACTACAAAAAGCTGTATCTCCACTTCTGTATGAGCAATACCAATGCCACTTTGCAGATAGCATATTATTAGAGTTTTAAAATGATGCCAAAATTGTTGTTGTTTGAAAAAATAAAGGATTAATGACAGCATGAAACCAGAAAGTGTAATAGCACCACCCTTTTAGGGAGATGAGCTTAAAACGCATGACCATATGTGACGCAATAAAAGCGGAATGAGTCGGATGTCGGGAATATTGATTTTGAGTTATAGGTTAAAAGAAGTGACAAATTCTTATGTTTTACTTTGTTTTCTCAGTTGGTCAATTATTTGTGACTTAAAAAATAGAAGTTCAAATTTAGTGGGGTTTGGACAATACTGTAGCATTTTCCACCTGATTTTAAATGATGGACAAATATCTAAATTGACTCATTTTGCTTGATCACGTCACATATAGACTTATTTTAAGCCTGGCCCAAACATTTTGCTGAGTCTTGATCTAACATCAACTTGGACCAACAGGGCAAACAAAAAAAATAAACAAACAGACTGTTTTTGAGGTTTTGAGGTTTGGAAAATGAATTTGGGGTCAAATGCAAACAAATATTAATTTTGTAAAACCCCCAATATTTTGATTCAGAGCACAGCTGTTCATGTGTAAAGTAAAGTCATGGTGATTTTCTTTTAATTTATATTTATTTATTTAGTTATTTGGTTTCAGAAAAAGAGCTATGAGCCTTGCAGAAATACTTTTTAAATGTTCCCTTGGACCAATTTCCTGCTTTTGCCGTTGTTTTTCTTTTCTTCTGACAACATTATAAAGCACAAGAAAAGGTTCATTGCATCTAGGGCTGTGCAACAAAATAGATTTCACAACTTTAAGCTATACGTGCAGTTTCCTGAGACAACTTTTTTTTCTTCTCACAAAATCTTTCTATCAAGTCTGACATTAATGCCCTACAGATCAGGAAATTAATGTCAGACACGTCAACCTACAAATATCCTATCGATGATGATATTGCATGATTGTATTTCATAAGAATGTAATAAAATATAAGAATTTGATCAAATCTTTAAATCTGAATATCAGGGTTGGAGACTGTTATTATACTTTTATTTTTTTAAATGGATTTATTTGATTTAAATCAAGATTTTTTTTTTAAAAACAATTCTTTTATTTTTTTATTTCAAGTATTAACATACCCTATGAGAGTTCAAAAATGGAATAGTGGACATATGCAAAACCCTACTAGGTATATTACAAAAATCAAAACATGTTTTTAAATGTGGACAATTTGCAGGCAAAAATAAAAATGAAGTAAACCAGTCAAATTAAGAAAGAATTTCACTTAAAATTACCCAAATTAGTCAAAACTAAAAGTTGATTTAAATCAGTGGTTTTTATAAAGAATAATTTGATATCAGCAAACCCTGCTGAATATTTTCAATATTTTAATTATAGCTCTAGCCCAAATGTTTATATTGTATTTTATATTATTGAAAGTATGTCAATTCCAGGACATTTTTGGCCGTATATCTAAAATCCAGCCAGCATAAGCAAAAGGTTGTGCATTTGCTGATGTGGCAGATGAGAGACACAATAAAAATGCAGCCTTATAAATTCGTTCGGACAAATGACCTTAAAAATAGTATTGAGGGTCTCCTCAACTTTCATTTTAGTACAGGTGTGTGACACCAAGAGTTTACTTACCATTTGACCTTACGGGATGGACAAAATGCTGGATTGGGGATCTTAGAGAACTGAATTCTTGTACATATTGCCTTAGAAATTGCATTTTTGCCTAAATTGTGGCTATTGGACTAAAGATTATAAGGCACATAAGTTGTGATTTTTGATTGAAACAGTGGCGTAGCCAGAGGGGGGGCGAGGGGGGCGATCGCCCCCCTCGCCTCCCCCCCCCCCCCAATATTGACGTCGTGTCGGTTGAGATTGGCACTGTCGGTTCATTTGACCAGAGGAATCATGGAATTATGATGGTCAAAATTACACTGATGAAAATTTTGTGCGGGCTACGCGCGCATATAAGTCCCATAAATGCAATATTATTTGGTACAAGCTTGTTTAGAGCCAAAATGTACCTCAATCGTGCCAAAAATAGGTGTAAACTCAAAAAAAATCGCGCGCTTTACTTCACTCAGACTCATCTTGTCGGTTCATTTACATTTCTCGCCCCCCCCCCAATATGAAGAACCTAGCTACGCCACTGGATTGAAATAGTGGTCTTTGAGACTTTTACATTTGAAAATAAGGGCAGTAGCATTAAGGAACAGCCATGAGGCCTAAAAAGGGGATTCTGAATGGCCAATGTGAGTGCCTCCCCCTGTGTATAAATAAAACACCAACAAACAAATACAAAGTCATTTTAATCAATGAAAAAGTCTCCTCTGATACAGCGTAATCAAGACAGAGTCACAGATTGATTAGTAGAGCTATGACATTACTTTTATTAAGCAGTTGGAAACTAAATGACATTAATCATCTGCATTTCCGAACTGGGAGGATTACCCAGACTTTAATGTATGTTACTGATCATTTTCGTTTCATGATTTTATAGTTTTTGGAGTATGTGCAAAACTTTAATTTCACGATTTCTACATTAATTATAATGTAATGTAAAAGCTGAATGCAAACTGCTAATCCACAAAAATAGCCTGTGTAAGTATATGTAATAAATATAAGAGGACCTGACGTTTCGATTCTAGCAGAATCTTTATCGAAGGTGAAATGACCAAAAGAATATTCGTGCATGTTATATTTTGCATTTCAATGTCCACTCGCGAAATTCACGAAAATAAAACATCACGAAAATTACCACATACAGTTATTTTCTTGCACTTGAAGTTCAAACATCATGACAGAGTGTACAGGGTGAGTCATAAAAAAGTGTACTCAACTTTGGGATTTTATATTACTTTGAGTACACTTTTTTTGACTCACCCTGTATTTCTCATAAGACAGCTCATAATCTGGCCAAGAATGCAATGTGATATGCCCTCATCAGTAAAAGAGAATGCTATAGTTCAGTCAGTTTCAAATTGGTGAAACCTGTTTACAGCAGGAAATGAATTCAGAAGAGTGTCACACGCAAAACGCTAGCATGGCGCGCAATGGCGTAGTGTCATTGTATACATGACGCTTGCGTGTGCCAAAATCGCGTTTGGATTACTTTTGGGAACGGATAGATAAAAACCAAATATTTCTCGCCAATTTGGAACTGATTGAACTATAGTATTGACATGTAACTGATGTTTCTATCATTAGTAAGACATCAGATACGTTTAAGGTTAATTGGGGCCATGTAAATGTAAATAAATTTACTTACAGGTAATGTAACTGTTCAAGATTGTTATAACTGAAATCTAAAATAAATAATAATGAGGCATCACAACTACTGCAAGTTCCACAACCCAAACAGACATAACAAGCCCCGACCCAAATCCCAACTCAAAAAGCAAAGACATGAGCCGGTGCGGGACTCGGACCTGTGACTTGCCAAGTCCTGCACCGGCTCATGCCCTTGCTTTTTAAGTAGGGATATGGGTCCAGGCTTGTTATGTTTGTTTGAGTTGTGGAACTTGCAGTGGTTGTGATGCCTCACTGTTATTTATTTTTATTGTCCATGTTCCCGATTGAATATAGCATGTGCGATCCTTTACATGTACATACCAACATCACATACCAACATACGATGCGTAACCATGCTAATCTGCGGATGTGGTGTTTGTCAAGATACGTTTCAATGATGTAGATATCTAGTTCAAAGTCAATTTCACTTCTAATTTAAATATTTCATCCTGACTGTTTTCTCTTTTTATTATAATGCTATCAAAGACTGGAATAGGCTTCCTGAAAACATTAAAGCCATCTCACAGAATCCAATTTTTAAAATAGATGCTAAAGCTCACCTTATCGATCACATGCATGTCTAGTTTTAAATTCCAATCGGTTTTAATGTCTGGTAAGGTGTTTTTTTTATGTCTGTATAGACTGTATATATATATATCTTCTTATTTGTATCTATAAGGACTCCTTTGGAAATAAGTTTTTTAGCTTAAAGGGTTATCCTTAGCAGTTTATCATTTCATGTTTTGCCGTAAATGTACTCTTATATCTGTATTTTATCGTTTAATATTTATGTATCGTGTGCAATACTTCTTGTTAGATGATAATATGCTGAATAAAATAAAATAAAATAAAATCCAACTTACCTAGCCTCATCCAGTCTACAAGCCATTGTTTCAAATTCACCTTCCTTTTTGGATATAGAGCAAAAAACCTAGAATAAACAGAGCCATTGGTAGCCTTGTCCAAGCCTTGTATCAATGCTTCATGTGTAGCACCAGCAACACTGCGAGAGAAGAGGTACTCCGGTAGAGGGGCATCATCTGATCTTAGATTGGTCTGTACTGCTGATGCAACAATCTCAAGATCTGGGTGTAAGTCTAACACATTCTGAAAATTGAAAAATGTAAGTTTACAAGATACAAAGTTTACAGTGTACAGTGCTGGTAGCGAGCGCTTCCCCAGCATACATGTAAATCTCATATCGCAATCAGACGGGCTATCTTATGCAGATGAAAATCTTAAGCTTTTTGAAACCTGACTCCGTAGCTTACTAGGAGAGTGACCTCCACGCAGACGACCTGGGTTCAATTCCGGAGTCCAGCAAGCCAGTCTTTCCCACTTATTGGTTACCTGTGTTTCTCCCCTGATAGTTTTATTCCCCAAACCACACCTACAGGGCAGGGCTCAAAATACTTTCTTGATTACAAGTACTATTTTTATCAGTTTTTACCAAAAGTAGCCCTAGTGTGCAGATTTTGCCATTGACAAATATTTTGCGACTGGGGCTATTTTGTGGATTATGTTATTGTAAGGCTTATGTCATGCATAAGCTTACCATTACGTTGAAATAACTGCTGTTTATGAGGGCTAATTGGCCTGTAGTGCCCCCCCCCCCCACCCCAACCCCAGGGTTAGGCTTATGTCATGCATAAGCTTACCATTACATTAATAACTGCTGTTTATGAGGGCTAATTGGCCTGTAGGCCCGCCCCCCCCCCCCCCCCCCCCCCGGGTTAGGCTTAAGCCATGCATAAGCTTTTACCATTACGTTAATAATCTGGTGTTTATGAGGGTTAATTGGCCTGTAGCCTCCCATCCCATGGTTAGGCTTAAACCATGCATAAGCTTACCATTACATTAATAACTGCTGTTTATGAAGGCTAATTGGCCTGTAGCCCCCCCCCCCCCCCCCCCCCCCCCCCCCCCCCGGGTTAGGCTTAAGCCATGCATAAGCTTTTACCAACATACATTAATAATCTGCTGTTTATGAGGGCTAATCGGCCTGTAGCCCCCAGGGTTAGGCTTAAGCCATGCATATGCTTACCATTACGTTAATAACTGCTGTTGCACCACATGCAGAAGCCCCTATCTGCTCCACCTGTTTCTCCTTAACCTCTTCCGCAGTCCAAAAGAAGAAACTCTTACAGTAATTTCCACCTGTCTGTATTACATTTGGTGGAGAATCCAACTCTCCTCGATGAGTCATTTGTGCTTTGGATTGAGAGAGCAAACCTGTGTCTTTAGCATCAAAATTACTCTCCTTATCTTCAAAAACAACATCTGGGATCTGGACATTTTGCTGTTTTGAAGAACTACTAGACACATTTATTCTTTCATTTACTTCCTGATGGTTTAATTCAGCTTCGGTATGAAGATCATCAGTGCTAGGTAGATTATTATACAATGCAGTAGGAAGAACATCAGTGCTAGCACTAGGTAGATTATTATACAATGCAGTAGGAATAACATCAGTGCTAGCACTAGGTAGATTATTATACAAGGCAGACATCAAACTGCTGATTTCCTGAAGGCTTACACTTCCGTACATAAGACTAGAATTCAGAGATTTGATGGCTGAGGATTTTTCAGCGATGGAAGATCTCTCTTCTGCCCAGCAGCGTGCAAGTTGAGAATTCTCACTCGCTGATCGGATAAGTCTGGAATCTTGCTGTATTTGGATGTCACAGTTTGAGGAGGACCGGGATGTTGTTGTTTCATCTAATACAGGATCACCTTCTGAAGACATTTTTCAATAACTGTAATGCAATAACAAAAATTATACAAATGTTAAAGGGACACACACGATGTCATGTTGAATCTTTTTTATTTTAATTAATTTACTTCAGAATTCAAGATGAACATTAAAAATTGCCATTATTGTTGTTTCTACTCAAAAAACACCCAGCAAAACTTGATTAAAACAATGTTATAATAAATATGTTGGAATACCACCCTTAACCATGTAAAATGCTGGTTGCGGCTCTACCAGCATTTTTGAATCAACGTTTTGTTGTACAAAGAGGGCTGATTTTTTTCTTAATCCTTCCTTATAGGTGTAAGTTCATATAATACAATTGTAAAAATATACCAATACCAGTTTTTATCATATATTTTTGTAATTGAGGGCGCTGCCTCCACCACATCTCTTAAAGGCATATTATGTGATATTTTCCAAGTAGCGCCCTCTATCATTGATTTTTACTATGAAACTTAAAGCAGATTTTCTTGCAGATTTGCATTTTTGATCATAAATCAAGTTACAGATCGATACGATTCCTAATGACTTCAAAATCATGGTTTGAAAATTGATTGTACAGAGCGGTACAATCTATTTTTTCAAATTTGACTCTAAATTCACTATAAAATTATGGTTTTGAGGTTATTAGGAATCGTATCGCTCTGTAACTTGGAATATATTTATGATTTATGATCAGAAAAGTAAATCTGCAAGAAAATCTGCTTCCAATTTTTTTTCGAGGATTGAGGGCGTCCTGGAAAAGATCACATAATATACCTTTAATGCCCCTTTAAGGGGTAAATAATATAATAAGTAGTGATGGGCCGATCCAGATCGGGCCGATATTGTCTGGATCTGATCTGGTCTGGATCGGCAAAAATTCCCCTCACTTACATATCTAACTACATTCTACATTGTATAAAACATGCTCCTTCCCAATCATCCTTCAATCAACACCTTCAGAACTTCGTCTATGACTACCATGTACAGGGTGAGTCAAAAAAACTGCAATAGTGGAAAGAAGCCATTTTGTTTTCAAAACCAAAACTATTTTAAAACTTTTTAAACGTTGCAAGAGTGACATATTTAATCCTAACTTTGTGTGAAAAATTGAAGTTGATCGCATTTTTCGTTTGTCTTTGGTGACCCTCTTTGCTGCAAAACCACATTTACATGTTTGTCCACGAGCACAGTGATTTTCAATTGAAATGGCACACATTGCATTTTCAAATTTGAATATCCCGCCAACAAAAAATTGGAAAATGTCAGTTTTTTTATTAAAATTTAGAACATTATTTAAGCATTTCATAGCATGAAAATTGACAGCCAGTAGGGAGGTCACGCTGCATGTCATAATTTGTTATTCGCGAGAAAACAATGGAGTCGCAGTGACTGCAATATTTGCTAGAAATAGCTTCGGAAAATGGTCTATTTGGGCATTTCAGAAACTGAGAAACGTGTTAAAAACCATGTAGAATTTTAGAGGAGGGTCAATAACATCCGCAGAACGGTAAAATGTATAGTATTAAACATGTTTTGTGACCATATTTATGTCGTAAAATGTTGGAAAATTCACCTTTTGAAAATCTGTGGTCTTCGAAATTACAGGAATCCTAACTCATTCTAAACCTCACAAATCATGAAATGAACCCTTGTCTACAAAAAAGTCCATGTATGTATTGCTCTATCTGCTTGGAGATAGCGAAGACCACGCAAACATCATAGCTTCATACAACGGAATAAAATCCGCCATAGAGATTACATAGCGAAAATCGTAGAGATTTGCACTGCATTCCTCTGTGTAGGGAGTGTTGACAAAAGCAAGGTCGTTTGGCTATTGTGTTTGTGCATGTTTGTGACAACTGACCCCGTTTAACAATCTTCATATCTTTCATATAGGGCTTGTGTGACCTAACTATTGACTGTTGAATGTAAACAAGAAAGGATGCATCAAATTCCAATAACATCACAAATGTACTCAAGTTTCTAAATTTGAATGAGAGACACATTTTGCGATCTGATGCATAGTTTGGGTATCTCGTGAGCAAACGTGTGAAATGGGTGCACGGGTAAAAAGGTTCACCAAAGGCGAACGGATAGTGATATTGACTTCATTTTTTCACACAAATTTAGTAACAAATAAGGTATTCTTATAACTTTTTAAAAAATTCAAACTTCAACTTAGTTTTTAAAACAAGATGGCTTCTTTCCACTACTGCAGTTTTTTTGACTCACCCTGTATATTCCAGTTTTTGTATACATGTAATCGCCACCCTTAGTTAATCCTGTTCATAACAGTGTCACACACCCCTTTCTTCCAGCAAAGTGTATTGAAAATATGAATTTTGAAAAGTGACACATTTTGTTTAAATGGTGCTAATCATGGTTTATCTTTGTTGTTTAGGTGGCATATTTGATATCAAATTGTGCCAAAAAGATTCATCCAAATGTCTATCTAGCCTGTTTGGTCAAAAAATAATCGAAAGTCACTCTAAAGGACCTACCAAACAAAGTGTATGACTTTCTTTTGTTGAGCACTTTATTATAGTATGAATTACTCCCAGTCTGCAGTGCATAACCAGTATGCAACAAATGAAGCCCATACAATACAATACAAATGAGCATTTATCAAAGCGCGTAAGGGAAGCATACCAAAAGGAACAAAATGGCAATGAATAAACAAACATCAATATAATACAAGTTGCACAACATTTGGATACAAATATGTTTTGACAGATTTCTTGAGCATGTAAAAAGAGTCATGCTTTCTTGTGAGAGCGGGAAGGTGATTCCACTGCTGGAGTGACATCACATAGGTGAAAGTATGATTGCTGGCTGATTTAAGAGTTCTGATGGTTGAATGCTTAGTTAGTTGGGTAGTGTCCAAAGCCGATCGCAGGTTGACACGTCATGGTTTGTACAGAGAAAGGCAAGATGATAGGTAGCCCGGTGCTATCCCTGAGAGGGCAGAGAGGCACTTAAACACAGTAGCTAAGATCTTAAAAGTCACACACTCTCTGACCGGCAACCAATGCAGCTCCTGGAGAGAAGTTGTTATTTACATGATCAAATTTCATAGCCATGCAAATGAGCTTAATAGCCGCCCAGTTTTGGATTCTTTGTAGACGTTGAATGTCACAGGCATTTGAAACGAGGAGCAACCCATTTCCGTAATCTAAGCGCGATTTTAGATCAATGCACGAACAATTAGGTGACAAGTATCGTTGTCCATACATTTACGGATCCGGGTTATGCTTCTAAGGGCAGCTATTTTGGGAAAAGCTATACATAACATGCTCGATTTGAGGTTGGAGCATGGATGTCTCTTAATCTCGTGCAGTGCAAAAATACTGGTGCTAAAACAGGAACAAAATATTGAAATATATAGAGGGTGCAGACGATGAGAGCAAACTGTTGAACTCAAAGGGGGGTGCTGAACCTGACAAGTGCGAGTAAAATTTCAACTGTAGATTACAGATTAGAGCCAAATATCCCCCCAAGATCGAACCGTTTCGGAACCCCGTGTTGTGTGGTGGCATATAAACCCAATTTTCAGTGGTATGCACCTACCGTCCTGGCTACATTTGACGTCTTAGAAAATGTCACTTGGGCTTAGCAAGAGTTACAGATATAATTCAAACATGAAAATTGTTGGATTACATCGTCGTCAAATTGTATTTGAAGAAAATGGTGTGGTCGGAAAAAAACATGATTCGGCGACATTGTTTTGAGAACGCCACGACGTCAGCCTGGTCAGGCAACTTCTGATCGCTTCTGGACACGACCAGGGAGAGTATAATAACCTGTCCAGCAACCTGTCCAGCGCCAATCACGGCTTCATAATCCCGATTCATACAACACAATCTCAACTAACAAGGACTGCTATAGTATTCCTTTGTACCAAGAACAATACGCGACTGGAATTCATTACCTCACAATATTTCATCAATACCGAATCTGGATAGCTTCAAGGCAGCAGTAACAAATCATTACAAAGCAACTAAGCAAGACTAAGAAAGCAAGAATTAAAAGCACAGACCACCTGATATTTTGGCTCCATCCTGGACCGTTGATCAGTATCAAAACTGAAGACTGAAGACTAATGGGAGGGGAAATTCGAATCGCAAAACAAGAGCCTCCCATATATGGGCATATGGGGCCGGGCGTGCGTACGTGCGATGCAACTCGTAAATCGAGGGCGACGCTATGATTGACAATACGAAAGTCCTTATAAGGCAAATGAGACGCGCGATGTGACTTGCAAATTGAGGGCGCTATCACACTATTAGAGGCTTCAATCTCGGCAATTGGAAACTGTGTACAGTGGCACCGGTCTGACACGACGCATGGCCTTTACCTGCGGCGGTCGCCCTTCTGCGGACAAACTCGTACAATCTTGTGAGTGAGGATGTCAACCTCGTGTAAGTTACGTATGGGTTAGCACGTGCGCGATATTTTCCATTCGCTGGGATATGCCCTATATTTCATGAATTTTTCGCCATTAAATAATTTAATAAATCACTTTAGGCCCCTTGCAATTAAATGAGAGTTTACTGTTGCCCGCGCGCATCAATAAGTCACCCGCGTGATATATGTAATATTTTAAAAATATTTAATTATTTCATTGTTTACAGCTTTTTCATAACCTTTTTAACACTTTTCTGATGATAAAATTAGCCGATGAGCCGCATTACAATACTTCCGGGTTGGGAAAACATTTTGGGAAGTAAAAAACTCTGCACGAAACTTGCAACTGTCGCTTTGTATTGAAATGTGTGCATTTGAAGCATATTCATATTCGTAGGCACGGCAGTTGATTACTGCGCAATTGCTTCAGCGCATGACATCACATCAAAACCGCCAAACTTCTTTGGAGTTTCCTAGCGCATTCTGGGTAATATTTCAGGTTTGTTTACAATCGCCATCTTTAAAATTGTCTGAGCTAGCATAACGAAAAAAAAATTACAAACATCGATCGAATATCTCATTAATATTCAAAATAGGGATGCAATGAGTAGACTCCTTTATAAAAGATACAAAATGCAAAGCCAAGGCAGTAGGTGGTGGTAGGACATAATTAACAGCATTTGAATTGTATTCGTACCTTGGAACAACGCCGACAATATTAAATCAGCTGACTTTACCCTAAAATATTACAATATTAATATTAAATAGTCATCCTGCTTTTCAAAAATGCAACAGTAAACTCACATTTAATAAAGTTTTCTGAAGTGAATACACGTGAATACAAAGAAAACCAAGTTGTTGACAGGAAATTGAGCATTGCCCGTTAACCCCCGTCAGGGGTTACTTCCGGTCACGAGGCACTTTTTCCCGCCATCATTTTGTCTCGGGGTTCACACCGCACCATTTCGTGCATTCTGTCTTGCGACTGCAACCGCAACACACTTGCTCAGAGGAGTTTAAAAATAATCAATTGTATCGCTCGATCTCGTTTTCTTCGCTTCACGGCGTCTCTTTCAATTATTTTACGGCTGTCGCCAAATGTTAAGTATTTTATACCAAATCGGTTGATCTTCAGCCGGTTTTGGTTCCGTACAAGGAAGAAAATGTACTCTTATTCGAAGTTCTGGATCATAGGCTGGCCGTCATATATATAGTACGAGCGATGCGCTGACTGCATCATCACCATAGCTAGTCGAGGGCAAACTACGGCAAGAATATCAGGGTTTCTATACCTGCCAATCCGACTCCTGAGGATACCGTGTAAATGTGGCAAGCTTGAAATCAGATAAATGTAGGTGAGAATAATTATGCTATGTTACAATCAATCAGGAGATAGCTATAATATGTTGTTATCCTCGAAATAGTATTATTGGTTTTATTGCAATTTCCAATGAATATTCCAAACCTATTTGGCTACCGCTTGCGTCATATACGGCTAGTCAAAAATAATGGGCTATATATAAATATCTTTGTATTGACGGTAGGGCTAAAATAATCGGGCTTGTTATCCTGGTTACATTTGTACCTCCTTTTCAATCGGGTTTAGATCTCATTATACAGATCTTATGGGTATGCCTATGTAATAAATTTAAATTGATCGTTTCTCTGCAAGACCTATTCAGGTTCTATCTTGTATTGTAGGAAACTGACACGGTTACGGGTTAGGATATTAGGGTAGGTACTCGCTTTGCTGGGTTTACAAATCCGTTATCCTTACAATAGCATGATTAAGCCGATAAGTGGTTTTTTGGAAGGTTTAACAATCAGAATCGATTGGATACGCCAGCCACCTTTCATTGAGTACCTGGTTTGTTATACGAGCGTCTGGATCGGTGTATTGAACTGGTCCGGGTAAATCAGTCGAGGTGATTCTTTCCACTGGTTCAAAAGTGTATGTCCATACAAGTAAATAAAATAAATAAAATAAAAATAATGCGTGATATAGCGGGTATGGTATTTTAATTTATAAAGGCTGTACTCCGGCTAGACGTTTGGGAAATGCTATTTTCAGTGGTTCCTTTTATCCTTCGGTACTCTAGGTGGTTTAATAATTAAGGTTTCGGTTTATTTGACTCCCAAATATTTTAAGGTTAATTTGGTGTGCATATAGGGGCATCTTTTATCGGTGCTTTCAATAAATCCCGCATATAATATAGGGCGGTTTTGATCTAGCCAGGTCCGTTTTTATAATAGAGGGCGCTATTTGTATTACGGGCGTTGCATAGCGGCTTTCATCTGGGACGCTCTCCGGGAGGGTTTTATGTGGCTCGCTCGCCTGTCTGTGTGGATTTGTCTACAGCTTTCACCAGTAAACCTAACATCGTAAATAACAGTTAGTGTTCCAGCGTTTGAGGGTAAATATGTAGAAGTTAACCTTGATTGCTGCCGGGTCTTTTAAAATTTTCATGTTTACGCATGACGTTTTTTTTTATGCCATGAGTTTCCTCTGCCTTTTCAACCTACTCAACTGATAAATAATCAGTCAATCTTTCGCGAGAGTGGGTAAGCTTTTGCTCACGGTGTATAGTCTTTGGTTTGCTGTTACTCATGAGGACATAAATAAGATTAAATAATATAAAATTAAAGATCAAAAGCAATTGTCCCTTTATGCATAATATCACTGTTCTCCCGGTGTGCATACATTTAATCATAAATTTATATAACACTTGTAAGTAAATGGTATATTTTGCTTGTTTTGCTGCTGTTTGTTTGCTTGTTTATCACTTGCAGATAATTGTTTTGAAGCTATCCATCAATGTGTTGCCACACACGTTACGGGTCCAGTCACCGTCATCTTACTTACCCATGCACCATTTCTTCAAATATTCAACCAGCATCGATATTTCAAGGTTTATCGTATTCCAGTCAAAGTGCTGTCATCTTAAATCAAAATACTAAATGGGAGCAAGGTATAAAGTCTGAAGTAGCTGGTCTATACAACTCGCAGCCATGGTAATACGCTGGTTTAACCATTTATGCCTTCGAATGCACAGTGATAGTCAAACGCAATAATCCACAGCCTCATCAAGCCAGGCAGTGGCGTAGCCAAGGGGGGGCAAGGGGGGGCAGCTGCCCCCCCTGTGGGGTTCTCTGCCCCCCCTGTTGCCCCCCCTGTGGGAAATGTCAGTTGAAATAATTTGGGACTAACCTATTCACAACACAAGGAAATTCAATCCTCAATTTGGTTGTTGCCCCCCCACCAAAACTCCCGGCCCCCCCCTTTGCCCCCCCACTGAGAAAAACCTGGCTACGCCACTGAAGCCAGGCACACCAAAACATCGTGCTTTCGTTTAGCAGCAGTAATGTGCAGTAATTTGGCATAACACAAGTCGATGCATATTTAAATGACGAGGCTAACATGTCTTCGTTGACCATGCATCTATAAACATTTTCTGATCAGGAGGGACACACTAAAGTGTTCAGCAGATAAAATGGTCAGGTGCACAAATATTAGAATCTGCTTCCAACGTATGATTGCTATCCGGATTCAAGGCCTATGCCCTTGCGTCAGTCAACATAGAGGGCCTGTTTTCATCTGCAATCAAGTCAGTAATAGGCTAGTTTACACTAGCCCTAATTCAGGTACCGTGGTGGATTTTCTATTACAGTCCATATGTTTACATTAATTGAATATTAATTATTACTGTCTTTGTACTTGTAGTGTCGTTATAGTCCGTCGGATAATTGGACATGACCTTCTCCATCACTGATATTAAAATCACTATTTATTACATATAGAGTTGTTGCTCATCAATAACGGTAATTTAAAAAGAAATAATTTAAATAATAATAATAATAATAATAATAATAATAATAATAATAATAAATAATCCTAATAGTGGAATAAGGCGAATTTCCTTTGAGAAAAAAAAAAAAAAAAAAAAAATCGCCTTAACGTCATTTTAAACCATTCATATCATCGGACAAAAAACGGAATAAAACGCTTTGTTCTCTGTCGCCTTAATGACGGTTTTAGGCGTATAATAATAATAGGGGGAACGAAAAGACTTGATGGAAAAATACAATTACAAATAAATTTGCAAATAAGTTAGGTTATGTATGATGTCTCTTCATATTGGAGGGGATAAATGTTAAGTATTATATTAATTGGTTATATTTAATCTTAGTCGGTTAGTCCATTCACTGGAATATTAATCAGTATGTCTTCACCGGTATGGTATGTATTAGAATTATTACATAATAAAGCATTTATAATGTTGGAGTTGGCTAACACGTAGACCTACAATGTATGCACCTTACTATTGTTACATCTAGTTTTATCCATAGATTATAATCCAGGCGGGGATGGATAAGTGTGTGCTAAACATAGAGCAGCTTCACACATCATTTCAATAGAGATAATCCGGGAGTTAATCATCCCTGTATTGACGATCATGGTTTAACAGAACACTTGGTGCTTGACGCTACACACTCCGACACACGGGGGTTTACGAGGTGTATAGGGTGTTATAAATAAATTCAATCCTAAATACGGTATTACATAATGTTATCCCGTTGAAGGTTTTAAAAATCACAAAACGGTTGTTACGCTATAAATGCATGTATAATGGCTGGATTGAATTATAATAGGATCATATTATTTTACATGTATTAAAGTATTGGTTAGGCACCTTCCTTGCAATTAGTGGTCAATTGATCAGCTATCAGCGTTTATCGGTCGGTGGTTCGTTCCTCAGTATTACAGGTTTCCATAGAACAGGCGAGAGCTGAGCAGTCTTTAGTTGGACTTGTACTAAACCGTTAAAGGGGTAGTTAGTAGGGACTCGTACTCCACTACTATCATTACTCATGCCAGGAAATATAATGTTAATAGTGCATAAAATAAATATAACAAATAAATAAAATAAATAAATAAAATTGCACATTTGAGACAAGACATCTCGGTATAGTCATTCTAGCACATAATCGGGCTTAATCCGGCGACATCCACATGTCAATTGGTTTAAAAATCATTTTCAACAAGTTCAATTCTACTGTACATGAACCATGAATCTAAACCTGTAAAGGGGTAGTTAGTAGGACTCGTACTCCACTACTATCATCTCTCATGCCAGGACATATAATGTTAATAGTGCATAAATTAAATATAAATAAATAAATACAATTGCACACTTGAGACAAGATATCTCGGTATAGTCCTTCTAGCACCGCTGTCAAATTGTTAGATTGGACGAAACAGTGTAAATACCATTGAATGGGATCTTTTAAGATTTGTTTGGACAGTTTTATCAACAACATATATATCGATTGGTTTAGTCAATAAGACATCCAGGATTAGTCTAACTTTAATAGTCTGAATTTGTCTGAATTTATCATGAAGTTGTGGCTTTTCTGCCATCCAACCAGTGATAGATATTAGTCCGTAATCAGGGGGGGGGAGGGGGGGGGGTCTTTTTCTGTTGGGGCAAAGTCCCTGATGAGTCCTTTGTTGGGTGCTTTTGCTTATGTGGGTCGTTTTTAAGGCCTCAAATTGGTGTATTTTCATCAGAAAATTGGAAATAAGTAATGAATTAATCTCATTGGTGTTTATAAAAATGTATTGGTACAGTCATTGTATTAAAGTGTACCTATCTGCCTTTGCGTCTTTGCGTAGACATAGACTTGGACTTTTTCAAATTGTACTACATTTAGCTACAAATTAAAATTGAAAAGGAAATGTCATATTTAAGAATTTGATAGCTTAATAACAGTTCCTTTCCGGACTCATTCAAATATTGTCTTAACCGTCCATCCACATGGCGGAACCGAAAGGTCGCTGGAATAAATTTGCTAAAATTTAATAATTAATCTCATTGAAATGAGAACATTGAGAGGTATAGATAGACATAGTAATAATTATACCGATCTGCTTTGTGTGGTCTTAATTGTATCATCAAACTCGCACTAATTCCAAATTAAAATAAATATGTCAGGTTTTAGAATTTGAACAACTTTCAGATTTTTGGCATCCGATATTCACATATCGGGCTTAATCCGGCGACATCCACATGTCAATTGGTTTACAAATTATTTTCAACAAGTTCAATTCTACTGTACATGAATCCCTCTCGTAGGGAACTAAAATATCAAACTTGTCAAGTTTGTATTTGTTGTGTTTGGAAAATTAATATTAATGTTGTGTGCGATCACATGACTGACCATGGGTCATGGTGAATAAATTTGATGTTGTTTCGGTTGCAGTTACAAGCTACCACTACCATCTTTTGTGTCCTGTCTCAAGTTCATCTGACAACAATAAAGTTTTCTGAAGTGAATACACGTGAATACAAAGAAAACCAAGTTGTTGACAGGAAATTGAGCATTGCCCGTTAACCCCCGTCAGGGGTTACTTCCGGTCACGAGGCACTTTTTCCCGCCATCATTTTGTCTCGGGGTTCACACCGCACCATTTCGTGCATTCTGTCTTGCGACTGCAACCGCAACACACTTGCTCAGAGGAGTTTAAAACCCACCCTCCACTCCCAGTTGTTAAGCTGGAAATAAATTATAGTCGATGGATATCAAAATATTTGAATATTCGGCTCATATCATGCCAGCTATATGCTAATTGTTAGGTTCCACATTGGTCCAATATATATATATATAAAATATATATTAAATAGTTATGCCCCAGAGGTAGACCTATAAAGAGGGAAGCGCCGCGGTCCTAAAGTTCCGAAGTAAAACCGGCAAACCTGCATGATCTGGTTGTGCTCAAGTGGATCCAACTCCACTCTGTCGTCTATGCAGGCCAGGTAGGCCGGGGGACTGCGGTTGTATTATTTCCCCGGTACTCTGGGGCGATTGATATGATAATTATCATGTATGGAGCCTTTTCGGCCGCAGGGAGGCTTTAATTAAGGGAATGTTTCTGCGGTCTTGCAAAGATAACCCGTCAAGATTGTAGCAGTTGTAATCATCCATTCCTGGCAACCTGCGGTTGGCCCATGTGGGTTGTTTGGTTTCAGGCATTAGGCCGGGAGAGTACATGTACGTGCGGTATTCTTAACTCGGGCTCCTGTTCCATTGTTTTCGGATTCCGCGATTAGGATGGGAGAGTACAGGTGCTTGCGGTACTTTTATCCTAGGGCGGGTAATCCATGGACCAATGTTGGACGAAGGTTGCACAGTCAAGTGCTGATCAGCAAGGGCATGCTTGCTACGAGATTGCATCTTAAGGTTGTGTCTTACCTTGAATGGGTGCTTTTGCTTATGTGGGTCGTTTTTAAGGCCTCAAATTGGTGTATTTTCATCAGAAAATTGGAAATAAGTAATGAATTAATCTCATTGGTGTTTATAAAAATGTATTGGTACAGTCATTGTATTAAAGTGTACCTATCTGCCTTTGCGTCTTTGCGTAGACATAGACTTGGACTTTTTCAAATTGTACTACATTTAGCTACAAATTAAAATTGAAAAGGAAATGTCATATTTAAGAATTTGATAGCTTAATAACAGTTCCTTTCCGGACTCATTCAAATATTGTCTTAACCGTCCATCCACATGGCGGAACCGAAAGGTCGCTGGAATAAATTTGCTAAAATTTAATAATTAATCTCATTGAAATGAGAACATTGAGAGGTATAGATAGACATAGTAATAATTATACCGATCTGCTTTGTGTGGTCTTAATTGTATCATCAAACTCGCACTAATTCCAAATTAAAATAAATATGTCAGGTTTTAGAATTTGAACAACTTTCAGATTTTTGGCATCCGATATTCACATATCGGGCTTAATCCGGCGACATCCACATGTCAATTGGTTTACAAATTATTTTCAACAAGTTCAATTCTACTGTACATGAATCCCTCTCGTAGGGAACTAAAATATCAAACTTGTCAAGTTTGTATTTGTTGTGTTTGGAAAATTAATATTAATGTTGTGTGCGATCACATGACTGACCATGGGTCATGGTGAATAAATTTGATGTTGTTTCGGTTGCAGTTACAAGCTACCACTACCATCTTTTGTGTCCTGTCTCAAGTTCATCTGACAACAATAAAGTTTTCTGAAGTGAATACACGTGAATACAAAGAAAACCAAGTTGTTGACAGGAAATTGAGCATTGCCCGTTAACCCCCGTCAGGGGTTACTTCCGGTCACGAGGCACTTTTTCCCGCCATCATTTTGTCTCGGGGTTCACACCGCACCATTTCGTGCATTCTGTCTTGCGACTGCAACCGCAACACACTTGCTCAGAGGAGTTTAAAACCCACCCTCCACTCCCAGTTGTTAAGCTGGAAATAAATTATAGTCGATGGATATCAAAATATTTGAATATTCGGCTCATATCATGCCAGCTATATGCTAATTGTTAGGTTCCACATTGGTCCAATATATATATATATAAAATATATATTAAATAGTTATGCCCCAGAGGTAGACCTATAAAGAGGGAAGCGCCGCGGTCCTAAAGTTCCGAAGTAAAACCGGCAAACCTGCATGATCTGGTTGTGCTCAAGTGGATCCAACTCCACTCTGTCGTCTATGCAGGCCAGGTAGGCCGGGGGACTGCGGTTGTATTATTTCCCCGGTACTCTGGGGCGATTGATATGATAATTATCATGTATGGAGCCTTTTCGGCCGCAGGGAGGCTTTAATTAAGGGAATGTTTCTGCGGTCTTGCAAAGATAACCCGTCAAGATTGTAGCAGTTGTAATCATCCATTCCTGGCAACCTGCGGTTGGCCCATGTGGGTTGTTTGGTTTCAGGCATTAGGCCGGGAGAGTACATGTACGTGCGGTATTCTTAACTCGGGCTCCTGTTCCATTGTTTTCGGATTCCGCGATTAGGATGGGAGAGTACAGGTGCTTGCGGTACTTTTATCCTAGGGCGGGTAATCCATGGACCAATGTTGGACGAAGGTTGCACAGTCAAGTGCTGATCAGCAAGGGCATGCTTGCTACGAGATTGCATCTTAAGGTTGTGTCTTACCTTGAATGGGTGCTTTTGCTTATGTGGGTCGTTTTTAAGGCCTCAAATTGGTGTATTTTCATCAGAAAATTGGAAATAAGTAATGAATTAATCTCATTGGTGTTTATAAAAATGTATTGGTACAGTCATTGTATTAAAGTGTACCTATCTGCCTTTGCGTCTTTGCGTAGACATAGACTTGGACTTTTTCAAATTGTACTACATTTAGCTACAAATTAAAATTGAAAAGGAAATGTCATATTTAAGAATTTGATAGCTTAATAACAGTTCCTTTCCGGACTCATTCAAATATTGTCTTAACCGTCCATCCACATGGCGGAACCGAAAGGTCGCTGGAATAAATTTGCTAAAATTTAATAATTAATCTCATTGAAATGAGAACATTGAGAGGTATAGATAGACATAGTAATAATTATACCGATCTGCTTTGTGTGGTCTTAATTGTATCATCAAACTCGCACTAATTCCAAATTAAAATAAATATGTCAGGTTTTAGAATTTGAACAACTTTCAGATTTTTGGCATCCGATATTCACATATCGGGCTTAATCCGGCGACATCCACATGTCAATTGGTTTACAAATTATTTTCAACAAGTTCAATTCTACTGTACATGAATCCCTCTCGTAGGGAACTAAAATATCAAACTTGTCAAGTTTGTATTTGTTGTGTTTGGAAAATTAATATTAATGTTGTGTGCGATCACATGACTGACCATGGGTCATGGTGAATAAATTTGATGTTGTTTCGGTTGCAGTTACAAGCTACCACTACCATCTTTTGTGTCCTGTCTCAAGTTCATCTGACAACAATTGCAAGGGGCCTAATATAAAGTTTTTTTATGTATTTATATGAATTCTGTTTTATCTCTTGCATTGTTTTATATGTTTTTGTTATATTTTTTGAAACCTTGATGAGGTCTAATGAGATAAATTTTTTAAAAACCTATAAAATACTTACATGGGGTATATACGATTTATTCCGTGCGTCCGACTGCTTTGACTATCTGCGGTCCAACAAATCAAGGCGTGGAATTCTGAAACTTTAAAAGTTGTTGAAGAGACACAGGTGGTAGCGGTAAACGTAAAGAAATACACACAAAGGAAACCGCTATCTTAATCCGTTTAGACGACACATATTCACGAATTTTCATTTTCACACCTCAGATAATGCCCTGTTTTTCTGCTTCCGTTTTTCGGTTTTAAAAATAAGGTAGGTAGGTAAGCACCACTGTTGCCAACTGTTGGAGAATGTTTAGTATACAGTTTATTCCATACGGGACGTCTAGCAAGAGCCATAGTTCTAGGTAGGTGATAGGTAGTTGATCGGATTGATAGCAACCAGTTCATGTTGGATTTTGTACATTAGCCTAGTTATGGATGTTCATATCATTTACTACAGAGGGCGACATTTTTTTGAAAATTTGTCACCAAAATATGTAGAAAACTCCATGTTTACCTCTTTTAAATCCAGCGAAAAAGGGAGACACAAGGTGGGATGTATTCACTGATGTCTTACTGACCACACACAAGCAACTGGACATCATGATTTTAAAGCCCTAACAAGCTAAAATAGTTTAAAATGTGCATGACTTGACCAGTTTTAGCAATATAAGGCAAACTACTTTTGGTTATAACTTTGTTATTATTCAGCCTGCTGACATGGTTGAACCATCAGTTTTTATTGTAAAGTACTTTGTTTCCATGTATTCCATTTTCAAAGAGATATTTTTTATTTTCAAAATTGTATGAACATGCCTAGCCTAGTTAGGCATGTTCATAAAATTTTGAAAATAAAAATATCTCTTTGAAAATGGAATACATGGAAACAAAGTACTTTGCAATAGAAACTGATGGTTCAACCATGTCAGCACTCAGCAGTTCAACACCGACAAGTGCCACCTGATAAGGTTTACACAGGAACCCATTGTTCCCTGCTACAATGGACAGCAAACTTCCTGACTCAGCGCCAACAACGAGTAGTCGTCGACGGCAAGGCATCCGACTGGGTACCCGTGTCATCTGGAGTACCCCAGGGAACAGTTCTGGGCCTCCTCCTGTTTCTCACATTCATCAACGACATACCACTTGGCATTTCTTCCAAACTCAGACTGTTTGCAGATGACTGCCTCTTGTATAGGCCAATATCCTCCATCGGTGACTGCAACAAACTCCAACAAGACCTAGACCTCCTCCACAAATGGTCAAATGACTGGCAAATGCAGTTCAACACCGACAAGTGCCACCTGATATGGTTTACACGGAAGCTGAAAATCGTCGATGCTCAATACCATCTAGGAAGCACCCAGCTCACCTCAGTTGCAGACTATCCCTACCTCGGCCTCACATTCTCCACCGACTTGTCCTGGCAGAAGCACATTGGCAACATAACCAACAAAGCCAACAGGATGTTAGGTCTGCTTCGACGTAACCTGAGGGACTGCCCAAAAAGGATCCGCCAACAAGCGTACATCGGCCTTGTTAGACCCCACTTGGAGTACTGCAACACAGTCTGGAGCCCTCATACAAAGAAATCCATCAATAAAGTGGAAAGGACCCAGCGTCAAGCCGCCAGATTTGTCACTCAAAGATACCGGCGAAAAGACAGTGTCACCTCAATGTTGCAAGAGCTGGAGTGGAAATCCCTTGAATGGAGAAGAAATGCTGCTAGCCTGGCCCTATTGTACAAGATCCAACATGAACTGGTTGCCATCAATCCTACCAACTACTTATTGCCTATGATCATGAGTAATACCAGGAACTACCACCCTAGCAAATTCCAGAGAATCAACAGCCGCTCTCAACTATACGGGAATTCATTCTTCCCAAGGACAGTCATCATATGGAACACACTCCCTGGCACAGTTTTGACTGCACCTACCCTGGGAGCCTTCAAGGGGGGAGTCTCGTCCAGCCTGTAATCTACAGTTGGAATTTTACTCGCACTTCGTCAATTTCAGCACTCCCTTTGAGTTCAACAGTCTGCTCTCATCGTCTGCACCCTCTATTCGTCAATATTTTGTTCCTGTTTAGTGTTAGTACCAGTATTTCTGCACTGCACGAGATCAACACCAGCACCCTTGGCATTTACGTCCTAATTTGAGGATCCTGCTAAGTATCAACGTAAACGTAAACGTAAACATATTTTGGCGACAAATTTTCAAAAAAATGTCGCCCTCTGTAGTCAATAATATGATCATCCCTAGCCTAGTAGGGCAGATTATGAATAATGAGCGTTATATATATTTGAATAGCGACCCTTATAATGACTATCAAGTTTGACCCAGTCTGTATTATTATAATTATTTGGCATATGCTGTTAACTTATACCCTACACACCTACATCGGTAGTATGCGTCGTTCTTAAAAATCATGCACTATGCATACCTCTGTGAAGGGTATAACAGAATTACTCCAATTATTACAATCAGTCAACAACAACAACAAAATAAGCTTATTATTATTTATTTAAAATTAAATCATAATAGGCCTACTTTTTTATTATAATAATTATGATGCTTTCAAAAAAGTCATGGTTAAAATACCTGTTCGTCCCCTTCACTAATGAGTTACGATGCTTGTTCCATTCAGACTGCCTTGCTCTTATGTCAACTTCTAAACAAATCTTAATCAGTAATTCTGTATGTTCAAGATGTTTGGATGCAAAATTTGTCACTTTTTTGCTAAACATCTATCAACAGCCCGTAGTTCTAAACGAGAGAGCCTGTAACCCCGTCCCATCATGGGGGCACACCACTAAATACGTCTCCCATTGAAATACACGCGTTTCGGCCCTTTTTCAAGACCGTATTTTTACCCCACGTAACAATGATGGAAGTTTTTATTTCGCATGAATGTATTAGATATGTGTTGAATTTTATTTTAAACTTGATTTTTCTTGACCCATCTAGATGAAATTTTTCGCTACGGTCACCTAAACAGCGCCCTCACCATTTTAAACCGATATTTTCGCTTCCTCACCGGTTCCGGTAACGATATCCTTCCGCAGCCTAGGCTCCCGTGCGTATTCGATTCCGACGATTTTTGACCACATTAGCAATGCTGAGGTTCTATTCTATCTTTTTCATAAAAAATAAGCAAGATTTACTTCTATTTGCTTCCCCTGGGACGATGATCAAATTGATATAGGTACTATTTCTCCGAACCCTACACCAAACGCGGAAGGATTTAGTGTAGTGCCCCCTCATGCAATCATGATTTTCTGCACCGGGGCCGGACATGAGATTGATATTATGGGATTATGGCCGATTTGACTTTCAAAATCATTTATCATCGGACAGTGTTTGGTATTGATAATAATGGCATACACAAATTGACATACCCAAATTAGGTCTAAAATTCAAAATGTGTCTATATAACTGAATAACCACTTTCATTATAATGTTCCATTCTGTTTCATGAAAATGGATAGAACACGGGTCATTGAAGCGTACAGAGATACATTTTCACCATTATAACATCAGTATTTCTTTAAAATACTCGTCTCCCCGTGTAATTGAGACTGAATGAGACACCAAAAGACACCACTGTGTCAATGTACCTGGCAACTGCAGAAATTGTCTGATCACTTTTATTTTGTTTCTTCTAAAGACATTACCATTGCTTTACTCTAGGCAATAAACATCATTAACAGTCAAAAGATGGGATTACCTATTTTTTTTTTGGGGGGGGGTGATGGAATTGATTTATGGGATTATGGCCGATTTGACTTTCAAAATCATTTATCATCGGACAGTGTTTGGTATTGATAATAATGGCATACACAAATTGACATACACAAATTAGGTCTAAAATTCAAAATGTGTCTATATATATATAAAACTGAATAACCACTTTCATTATAATGTTCCATTATTCTGTTTCATGAAAATGGATCAGAACACGGGTCATTGAAGCGTACAGAGATACATTTTCACCATTATAACATCAGTATTTCTTTGAAATACTCGTCTCCCCGTGTAACTGAGACACCAAAACACACGGCACGGTGTCAATGTACCTGGCAACTGCAGAAATTGTCTGATCACTTTTATTTTGTTTCTTCTAAAGACATTTACCATTGCTTTACTCTATAAACATCATTAACAGTGAAAAGATTGGATTACCTATTTGTTGGGGTGGTGGAATTGATTATGCATGCGTCCCTGTGTAACGGAGACACCAAACCTTAATGCCTTGAAACACAAATTATATTGATAAAGTGGTAACTTTTGTTCCATGTATGCTATAGGAGCCTATACCGAGAGACAGTTTATCCACAATTTATTCATAAAGTGCATGTGCTGGCATATAACTACGATGTTACCCTTAAGTTCTCACAGTGTAACATTTTTGGAGACACCAATCGTAATTTAAACTTAAGAACAGCTATATATATTTTCCATGTTTGTTGCAATTTCAGTTTAACTTCTCTATTATCCTTCAACCCAGGCCTGCTTTAACCTATCAGAGAGGCTTGTAAAATCAACAAAAGGGAAATAAGATGGAGATTATTGTCACTGTTAATTTTTTTTAAAAAACTGCCTTCCCCGTGTAAGAGGTTTTTGAGACACCAAATGTTACACGGTTGCCATGTATTCAATTATTGCTTCTCAGTAATTTGCTTATGAGTAACATTCAAAACTAGTTTGATATTGATCATTTAGCCTACAGATAACACAATTACTCTTAACAACACCATGTTAATAGTTTGTGGGTGAGGTCAAAAAATTTCGCACGGTCAAAAAAAATCGCACAGTACATGTACTAATGTACAATTTTGCCTTATATTTGACTATTTGAGCTGAATATGCCCACACAAAACAAGTACCCCGCGCGCAATCTCGGTTTTTTTCCCTATTTTCTTTTTTTCCACTTAATATATATTTTTTTTAAAAGGGCCTGGGGTGAGGGCACAAATGGGTTTTGGGGGCGGGGGCACAAATGGGTTTTGGGGGCGGGGGCACAAATGGGTTTTGGGGGCGGGGGCACAAATGGGTTTTTCGCGTATTTGGTATCTCGTGGACAAACGTGTAAATGGGTGCACTGGTCAAAAGGTTCACCAGAGACAAACGGAAAATGCGATCGACTTCATTTTTTAACACAAAGTTAGGATTAAATACATCATTCTTGCAACGTTTAAAAAGTTTTAAAATTCATTTTGGTTTTGAAAACAAAATGGCTTCTTTCCACTATTGCAGTCTTTTTGACTCACCCTGTAATATACATGTTGTGCGGGATGTTGTGGTGTTATGCCAGTGCAACTTCATCAGATTTTATAATGAAAATTAACCACGTACAATCGTATAACAGGATATTGAACCATTTGGATATAGAAAATGCAAATTCAGTGGTACCTGTACAGGGTGTCTCAAAAAAACCGTGTATGTGTTTACTCAACTTATTGACCATGAACTTCTAAGATTTGGTGTAACAATTGTATACATATTGATAAAGAAAACGCTTAGCTTTCATATGCCGTTTATTTCATCTAATTTGGTTTTGTCAATCCTGAGATAAAGCTACCTAAAATCAACGTTGTGCCACTTTTACAGAAAGAATGCTTAAGAATAAGCATTAAAACCCTCGTCCTCTTAGGGAGGGTGGTCGCCGATTGCGCTAAACGCAAAGAACAGTGACCTAGGGCGTCTAGGTGATCGCATTAAAATCCCCTGAGCTCATTTTGACGGGAAAAATTGAGGGTGCCAGTGCCACCTTACCCGGGGGTAGTCCGATTGTAGGGGGGGGGGGGGGGGGTTGCCACCTTATTTTGAAAACTATTTTAATTGTATGGTCCTGAACATTATAGCATAGGTCTATGTTAGAAACACTATTTTCCTCACTTATAAGCAAAATACCGGGTGAAATTCCGATATTTGGAACTTTTTTGGCGAAGATTTCTATTTTGGCCTATTTCACTGTGTAGCGAATACCACACGAATACGGGGGATTTTGAGATCGGCCATGTTGGGTGACGTCATTGTGACGTCATGCGTATGATGTTTATACTTGTTTTGGTATGCATGGATAGAGGAAATCTCTAGCTATACCATGGTATACCCAAATAAGCATACTCTGCATTTAGGATTAGATTTGTTTAGGGGCGGTAACAACCCCCGGCCCCAACCCCCTCTCCAGAATAACCCTTTCTATTCATTGCAAACTAGCTGTAAAGTGGCACAATGTCGATTATAGGTTACCGCTCATTATTTCCACCGGACAGTGGCGTACCGACCGGGGGGGGGGGGTTTGGGGCAGAGGGGACAAGTTGCCCCCCCTGGCTCCAAATACCGGGACGCTAAATTCGCACTACCGGGACGCTAAATTCGCATATGAAAAAAAATAGGACCTAGGCCGAAAACACTGAGGATTGGGCATTATTCGTTGACTGGTGTGCTTTTTGGACTGCGAAATTTTGTGACCCTGCGAAATTTTGTGACCGTGCGAAAAGTTTTGACCCTACCCCCTAATGACTAATCATAACTAGTTGACTACAATACTTAATTATGTCTATTACAGCTAAAACTCCAGAGTACCAATGATGAAAACAGACTAAACAACCAATGCACTCACAGTTGATTTCTTTCAACTTGTGATTATAGTCCACTTTAAACTTAAATACTCATGCATAAAAGGCAAAAAAAACCAAAACAGGTTTGTCTCAGAAGGCCACACGCAGAAGTTTTACAATTGGCATTTCAGCGCATCACTTTAAAAAAAAGTTTTTTTAGGTTTGTGAGACTTTTTTAAAGTCAAATTGGGGCCAAAAAGTTTTGATTTTTTAGGTCATTCATGGTCACAAAAAAAGTGGCCTGTATAAAATGAAGAAAAAAGGAATATTTGTACTACATTTCGCATAGCTTTTTTTCCGCGGGAAAAAACCCAAAAAGTTTTGATTTTTTAGGTCATTCGTGGTCACAAAAAAAGTGGCCTGTATAAAATGAAGAAAAAAGGAATATTTGTACTACATTTCGCATAGGTTTTTATTTTTCCAGTTTCCTCTGACAAACTTGTTTTTTTATTTGGCGTATTAAAGTTGAGTGAAATATGAAAATGTTCATTCAGGTCTACTTGACTGTGACACATTTTTGTTAATATCCTGTTTCATAAAATCTATGACATCACAGGCAAAATAATTTTTAACATCTGCCGCTAGAAAAAATGATTTTTGTTGTTGTTGTTGTGCATGCAAATCTGCAAATATATCCATGTTCACCTCTAACATGGATAGAGGTTGTGGCAAATTGGCAAGGGTTTCCATGCTTGGACTATCGTTGTTGAAATAAACTTCCTTTACTGCAGGTGACACTGCCTAAATCAAGGAATGTTGTTAATGCATTTTTGCTTTTTTTTGCTTCCTTCTGATAGTTTTCTTTTTGTTTTCTTTAACCCTTCTGCTTTTACCTGCTTTTGCTGGTTGAACCATAATTTTGTTTATCAGTACTTGAATCTTGAATGCAAAATAACTTAACTTTTACTTTCTTTTTCAAGAGTGAAAGTGAATTTCCTAGAGTATTTCACTCCCAGTATATTTACAGAATTGCTGTACTAGTACGGTATGTACGAAGTACAACATATTTTGATGCTGGAATATTGTTGGCAAAACTATGTACCTATTACATAATAGTATATAGTAGTTTTGAATGTTGATTGATGATTCATGTATTATGTGACTCTCTATTGTTTTGACGTATAGATATATCAAATGAAAGTAAAATATTGACAAAATGTTTTTGTTGCAAACACATACCGTAAGTTTTTCTAGTGTGATATGACTGTATGGACTGTATGCAAATAGGTGAAAAGGCGGGAGTATATAATATTTTATTCCATATTTGTATATATAAAACAAGCAAGATAAAAACAAATCAAGGTTTTGTTGGGGGTGGGGGGAGGGTCATATGGTTTTGGTAAATCACACAGGGGGGTCATATGGTTTTTATGTGATAGGAAGGGGGGGTCATATACTTTTCTGAGGTGGTTTGCCTTTGGCTCCCGCCCCCCCCCCCCCCCCTCCGGTGGAAATAATGAGCGGTCCCTTAGTTAATTGGTCATATTTCAAGATTGACAAAACCAAATCAGATGAAATAAACGGCATTTGAAAGCTAAGGGTTCAGTCTATCAATATGTATACAATTGTTACACCAAATCCGAGAAGTTCATGGTCAATAAGTCGGGTAAACACGTGCACGGTTTAGTATTGAGACACCCTGTATTTATGGAAACACCCATATGTAAAGGTGTTAAGAACTGCACCACCTTTTTCAGCCTCGCTCACTCCGATTTCCGATTTTTTTAAAAACTGGCCGGCCTTTCTCGATGAAGTTGCAAATATAAATCCCTTGTATAAGTTTCTCACCCAAAGACCCGATGTCATCATTTGTCCCGGGCATATTCGGTTTGAGAATCTCTAAAGACCACCCCGGGTGACAAGCAAAGTTACGTATACTCACCCGTCGAGTCACGCCCCCCCCCCCCCCCCGGGCGGCCGCACCCCCCCCCCCCCCCCCCCCCCCCCCCCCCCGGCCTCCTCCTTCGCGGGCAATAGCTTGTTGACTGTGTAGACTTGAACTTAGTCAAAAGTCGCAGGTATTGATGAGTTACAAGACTTTACTTAAAACCCTTTCGGATCCACAGACCGCTACAGCGTTCCTAAGAAATAAAGAAATACTTAGAAAACATTCAAATAATGTTTCAATATCTCAAAAATGGATCAACCAAATGTAATCAAGCTTGGTATCATTTAAAGCCTGAAATGTATTTACAACTTGAAGCAGCAGAGAGCAAGGACATAACGAATGAAGCAGAATTGCTATGATAGAAGTCAATAAGGTCAAATCCATTTGTGTATCGAGGATAACAGCATGTATGTCACCTTCTGAATCGATCTCTCATTTATCATAAAAATAGTAACCGATAGTGCGTCATGCAAGTCAAGTTCTAGGTACTGGATTATTGAACTTTACCCATGTAACCTCTCATGTACTCTGAATATCACTATAAATATCAAGATAAATAAACATAGACTTACTATAGAGCTCCCTTTTGAACAAATACAACTAGGCCTCAGTTCCTGGTCCTTTATAAAAGGCGGTGATTTAATCAGCCACAGAGGAAAGGGGGGGGGGGGGGGCCATCCCTCCCACCTGATCCCACGGTGTGACGATACATGCACCAAGGTGACATGATTCCCTGGGTCAGCCCCGGGCGCGAATTTTGTATTGCTGTAATGTACATGTGCTATGCGCTTTACTCCGTCAGGTATCAAATGTTGTTTACGGTAACGAACATCGCTCCACGGGCCCCGGTCCCTCTCCCTGGCAGCCGACAATCCCGCTCCCCCCCCCCCCCCCCCCCCCACGCGAATTTATTAACCGTACACACTTACTGTATAAATGTATTGCTGTACAATGTACATGTGCTATGCGCTTTACTCCGTCATGGATCAAATGTTGTTTACGGTAACGAACATCGCCCCCGCCCGCCCCCTCTCTGGGAACGGAATCCCAGTGGGGTGGGGAATATGCAAGCTTGCCACTACCTCTTTAGTCTGGTTCTCATCCAATCACCACGTTTTTAATGTAGGCTATGTGGGAAATATGGAAGGGGCAAGAGAGAAACAAGAAAGGGAAGGGAAGAAACATAGGACAAAACATGATTAAGAGGAGAAAGTAATCATAGGTGTGAAAGAAGAGGAGGAGCTCCATGGATGAAAGTAAAGAGGAACTTAGGGAAGAGGAAAGGGAAGAGGAATTAAGGGAGTGGTCATGAGACAAGTATATTGTCTCAGGTGAGTAGTGCCTTGCATGGTTGGTTGCATTCATCGATAGAATGGGTCATTTTCTGATAACTGTCTTTGGAAACAGGAGGAGGAGGGATTAAGTGTTATACCTCTATGCTTGAACTTTTCAGCTGAAACCACAATTGGCATAATGGAATATGTTACACACAGCAGCTATTGAAAATAAAAGAGTTCTTATTTGTAAAGATGGGTCAAAACAAGTGTGTTCGTATTCGTGTGTGTTGACCGCCGTGAACTTTTTCTCGACATTTTATATAATAAAATTTTTGTCGAATCACATTGTTATAAATATTTGGCAAATAGTTGCCTATGGTAACTGACGATGTTTTGCCAAGTTTGAGACTAATGTGCTATAAGTCTATAAATGATTAGGTGTAATCCGTAACACGTATAAAACGTCCAGGATATTATATCGGATGTCGCAGACAAACTAAAATAGAGATTTATAAGATCGAATTGGAACTTCAAACCGGCGCTAGAGAAGCAGGTGAGTTGTATTTATCTTATATTATGCGAAAATTGCTCTAACAAAGAATTTATTTCAGATCCCAATGTCTAATGCCATTTGGATATATAAATACAATGTACAGGATGAGGCACAAACCTAGGAGGACCCAGTGTCAATATAAACCAACTAGTACGTATGGCCTATTGCGGATTCTTTCAAAGCCACTATACACTCACCCCACCCCACCCCACCCCACCCCACCCCACCCCACCCCACCCCACCCCTCCCCCATTAGTTCCCCACTGGCGTTCACACTTTACAGATTTATTGTATAAGGCGCCCGGTATACACCCCTGTTCAAGCTAGTTATATAGAACATTTTTCGAACTTTTAGACCCTTCAAGAATAGTTCCGCAAAAAGGAATGGTCCTTATAAGAACCAAACTAACTTTTTAAATTGTTATGAACCTTTTAGAATTATTTTGTTATGAACCTTTTAGCATGATTAGAGGTTCAATTATAGGCTAGAGGAAAGTTGTAATCATTTCTGCTGAGAGTGAGAGAGAAAGAGAGCACCGCCGAGAGCAAGGGTTTACCCCTAATGGTTTCGACATAAATATCAGTAAAGAAACGTATCATACACTTTGCGCAGGTGTGAGTCGAGTTGCGCCATGTCGTAATAAATGGATTATTACCGATTTCTTTCCTAATTAGTCACAGAATAAGAGCAGGGCCGTCAGATGGGGGGGGGGGGGGGTGCGTTGGGTGCGGACGCACCCCCTTGAAAATCTCTTTTCTTTTTTCTTTTCTTTTTTAAGGTAAAAATTGCGTTTTTCTTAGTTTCCAATTTCAATGATAGTAAAACTACTCATAAAACATTGACTACAGTGCTTTTTGGACTGCGAAATTTTGTGTCCGTGCGAAAAATGTTGACGTGCGAATTTTTTGACTTCACCCCCCCCCCCCCCCCCCCCCCCCCCCCCCCCCCCCCCCACCCCCCACTTACGTGAAATTCACGAGGTAACTGACTTGGAAAAAATTTGGGGCAACCTTTTACGAAAAAAACCCCTAGCTACGCCACTGCTTCCGGTAAAAAATCGTGAAAACGCACCCCCCTTGGCAAAAGTGTCTGACGGCCCTGAAGAGCAATACTATGAACCGTCATAACATAAAATGCGTTTCAAAAGCGTGGTTAGACCACTTGGGTTGGATTTTTAGTAGTAAACAAACCCCCAAAACATGCGCTTCCCCACCACCATATGCCATAATTGCAATACACCAGGTCTCGAATACAAAAGCAAGTCATTTTGTGAAAACACCTATAACTAATATCTATCTGCATACAATTTTGGTCTATGTTTATTAGGTTATAAATACGTTTGTTTTTATGCACTCTGATCTTTGCTCAACTATAGTTTATGTAAACAATGTCTTTCTATGAATTTATGAGTGGTTCCGACATGTTGTTAAAGGCAATCGGTGACATTTCCAAAAGTGTTCATAAAATGAGGTTTAATAATTTTTATTTTTAACCGGCAATACTAAGGAAATAGCCCAATTGAAAACTTCTTTTGATATTATATAAATAAAAATTGTAAATGTATAGGAGAAAATATTGCATACTCGATAAGCTCCATCCTAATAAGCCAATGCTAAAATTAAACCCAATTCACTTATAACATTATAATGAATAATACAATGTTACCCCATAGCATTTTATACCTGTTTTCAACTGCAGACAAAAATAAAATACCGATGAAACCCCACAATTCAGCCCTGCTGCTCTGCAGCCTGCGCTGGTTGTTTGTTTGTTTGTTTGATGGTTTGTGTGGTGTTTGTTTGTTGCGGTGTTTTAACACCTGTTAAACAGGTCGTTTTGATGGTGGGCGTTTGTTTGTTTGATGTTTCTTTCTTTCCTTCTTTCTTTCTATTCTTTCTTTGTTTTTGTTTGTTGGTAAGTTGCATTGTTGGTTTGTTGGTTTAGGTTGGTATAGGTATAAGTTTATTGGTTTGTTCGTTTGTTGGTTTGTTGGTTTGATTGGTGGTAGGTTGGTTGGTCGGTTGGTTGTTGGTTGGTTGGTTAGCTGGCTGACCGGTTGGTTAGTTGGTCGATTAGTCGGTTGGTAATTTGGTCGTTTGGTTGGGGGTTAGTTTTTTGGTTTGGATAGGTTTTTTAGTTGGCTGGCTGGCTGGCTGGCTGGCTGGCTGGCTGCTGGCTGGTTGGCTGGCTGGCTGGTTGAATCGGTCGGTTGGTCGTTTGTTTGGTGGTTGGTTTTGTTGGATTGGTTGGTCGGTTGGACGTTTTGTTGGTTGGTTGGTCGGGTTGGTTGGTTGGCTGGCTGGCTGGCTGGCTGGCTGGTTGGTTGGTTGGTTAGTTGGTTGGTCGGTTGGTCGTTTGTTTGGTTGGTTGGTCTGGTTGGATTGGTTGGTCGGTGGTCGTTTGGTTGGTCGCTTGGTCGTTTCGTTGTTTGGTTGGTTGGTTGGTTGTTTGGTTGGTTGGTTGGTTGGTTGTTGGTTGGTTGGTTGTAGTGGTTGGTTGGTTGGCTGGATGGTTGATTGGACAGTTGGTTGTTTGGTTGGTTGGTTGGTTGGTTTGTTGACCAACCAACCAGCCGTCGGTTGGTTTGTGGGTGGGTGGTTTGGTTGGTTTGGTTGATTGATGGGTTGGTTGGTTTGGTTGATTGGTTGGTCGGTTGGTCTTGGTTGGTTGGTTTGGTTGTTGATTGTTTGATTGCTTGGTTAGTTGTTGATTGCTTCGTTAGTTGTTAGTTCTTCTTTATAGTGGGAAATTTTGTATCCGATGTTCTTCCATACAGGGTGAGTTAAAAAGAACGGGCACTTTGTTGGCGAAAGTGCCACAGAAATATTAGGCATGCATATTCAAAACCAAATATAGTATTACAAAGAACACATACTTGACTTTCATTCCAAAAAAAAGAATTTATGATTCGTACATTGCGTCATAAAGTTGCAACCATTTGAGTAGAGCCGGTATTTTAAAGCCAATCACGGAATGGCAATAACCCAAATGGTTGCCTGATTCAGAGATGCTGATCAACGAACTAGTGAAAAAACTGAAAAGGTACATGATCATGAATGCTGGATTCCATATTTTAAAATGATTGAAAATATTAAAATAGATCTGTATAATTATGAGTAATAAAAAGCCTGAAATGAAAGTAAAAGGAGGCATATCTACTGATTCATGAAAACCCCATTAGAATACTTTTAGGAATGGCTTGATAATTATCGGCCATTCCGTGGATTTGCTTCAGATTTTGGTGCTTTACTCAAATTAGTGTAACATGATAACGATATGATCGATTTTTAGAATTCTTCTTTGAATGAAAGCCACTTGTAAGTTGTAGGTCTTGAAAGCGCTACCATTGATTTGGAATATGCATGCCCACACGGCCACACTCTTTTGTGACGCTTTTGTGAAAAAGTGCCCGCTCTTTCTGACTCACCCTGTATGGCCCATTTTCGACTGACGAAGGGTCCCAGGGGGGCCAGTCAAACATAATGGTGTACACACGCGTGACCAAATTTTTTCTAGACACCCCCCTAAACAAGTTTTACCCTGCAAGCAAAATTACCCCCTAAACAAGTTTTTAGCGCGCTTTCCTTGCAAATTTTGACCCCTAAACAAGTTCTTGCCAGATATGACCCCTAAACAAGTTTTGTCTATTTGCGATTATGACGCTGTAGAGACGAGTGACACACATCACTATCTGTGCACACATGCATTCTCAATTGGAAATGAGACGCTCAAAAGAAACCGCATAAACGGGGATAACATTCTTCTGGGAACGGAGAAACAAAACAAGTTACCCTAAACACGTTCGACAGGTATTTTAAGCCATCCTTTTCTTGAAAATCAGCGTTTTTGATACCCTTAACGCGTCACTCGCGTGACGCGTCTAACACTGAAAAAACACCCCTTTTTACGCGTTTTTTTGGTCACGCCTGTGTACACTATTATGTTTGACTGGGCCCCCCGGGCGAAGGGTTCTCATAAATGGTTAAGAAAAATCAAGAGATTAAAAATGTAGGCGTAGGTTTTAAAAAGTAATTTAATCTTCTCGTGATTAGTGGGAAGATATAGAGTAACACTGATAATGGAAATACCTGTACTGTGTACATGTTGCATGTTGTTGCCTTCTCAATAACTCCTCTGTCAAGTAAATGAACAACAATCTTGATCCCAAATAGGACATTTGAACCTGATAGCGGGACTTGATACCAACCTGATAACACATACTACATTTCTTCATGTTCAAGTTCATAGATCACATAGATTAAACATGTTAGTACATAGCTATACAAGCCTGTAAAAGACCCGCTAAAAGGTTCGAACAAATGTGGGGGCCGGGGGGGGGGGGGGGGGGGGGGGGGGGTTCTTACTGTATTGGCCATGACCCCAATTGGCATTTTGTCAATTCCTCTCTGGTGGAATCCAGAGCAACTTTGGAAGAAGAATAAGAAGGAAGGAAGAAAGGATATCTATTATTTTTCTTCCTCGAATTTTTACAGGATAGGCCTACAAGAAAGTCGCTGACAGAGACAATGGCATCCAAGATGAGTTGCCTCATCGTTATTGTCGTCGGTCTATTCCTAAATGCTTCAAGCAGTCATGCAACAGATTCAGACCCAAGGGAAGACTCTTCTCATCCAATAGAAGGGGACCATCATAGACAAACAGACACAACAGCACATGTGCCAAGTCACAACAGGTAATTGGTTTAAATGTGCGTTTCATTAAAAAAAAATTGGGGGGGGGGGGGGGGTGGTGCACAGAAATATGAAATATATACTGGCACTTCGAATTCGGTGAGAATTCGGTGAGCATTCGGTGAGCGAGAACGCGCAAAAGGCAGGGGTCACTATGATTCAATTCCACAGTGCCAAATGCCCCAAAATAGGAGGAGTCTTTTGGTGAGAAATTTTCGCAATCTACAAAAAGAGCTTACGCTTACGGAAATTCCCCTCCTCTGATAGGAGGCTTACCACCTGTTGCGCTAACAAAACAAATTAAGGAATGTCCATGGGTTTGCAGGGTTTCCACTTAATAACAGGCTTGCTAGACCACCTCTTCACTGTACAAATGGTGTCTCCTCCTTCGACAGTGAATAAGCTGACTCCAAAAATGTTCTTTAAGGATTTCTCCACTCTCCTTGAATCAGTTTCAATTTACTCAGGAAATATACTTATGGTTGGAGATTTTAATTTCCACGTTGATATTCCAGATGATCGTAATGCCTCTGTTTTCTTGGATCTACTCGACTCCGCTGACCTAGGACAGCACGTAAAAGAGGCTACTCATCGAAAAGGACATACGCTGGACCTCGTGATCTCCCGAAAATCTGCATATCTTGTCTCTGATTTGTCAGTAAAGAGGGGTCTTCCTTCCGACCACTATGCTGTTAAGTGTTACATTAACATCTCACGGCCACCACCTGCAAAGATCACCATTCGGTCACGTAATCTGCGCAAGGTCAATATTGATCATCTCAAAAGTGACATTCAAGCCTCTGTACTGTCAACAAATCCATGTCATGACTTGACTCAATCTGTTTATCAATATGCCACAGTTCTTTGTGACTTACTTGATAAGCATGCACCTGAGAAAGAAAGATCTGTGACTCTTCGCCAAAATGCCAAATGGTTTTGTGATGCATTACATCATGAAAAGCGTGAAAAACGCCGGTGTGAAAGAAGGTGGTTGAAGTCCAGACTGGAGGTCGATAGGCAGATAACGCGGTGCAGTATGACAAGTATCGCCACATGTTGGAGCAAGCAAAATGCGACTATCATAGGACTCAGATTGCAGGATGCAATGATCGTCAACTCTTCAAACTTGTTGACCGTCTGTCAAAACCATCTACAGCTCCTGTTTTACCTGAACATGAGTGCAGAAAAACTCTAGCAAATGATTTTTCAGCATTCTTCCATGGTAAAGTTAGAAAGCTGCGCGACACGCTTGATAACATGAAATGTATTGCTGTTTCCTCCATTGAGATTTCTGAATCGACCAACAGTTCTTTCGCTGCTTTCGGTCATGTTTCCACTGATGATGTACACAAAATCATCACCAAATCTGCAAACAAGTCATGTGCTTTGGATCCTTTTCCAACCGATCTTCTCAAGAAATGCCTTGATCCTCTGCTTCCGCATATCACACGAATCATCAATTCGTCGTTAAATTCTGGATGTATGCCAGAAATGATGAAAGTTGCGCAAGTTGTTCCCTTGATCAAGAAACCAAAGCTTGATCGAAATGAACTGAAGAACTATAGACCGATCTCAAACCTCAAATTCATCTCTAAAACTATTGAGCGAGCAGCTTCAGCTCAACTTGCCACTTATCTGCAGGACAACGACCTTCATGGACATAAGCAGTCTGCGTACCGAAAGTTCCATAGTACGGAGACTGCGCTGCTACGTGTTCAAAATGACCTTCTATACGCAGTTGACAAGCATCAAGAAGCTGTGCTTATTCTATTAGATTACTCCGCGGCATTTGACACCATCGATCATCAGATCCTCATCAAACGTTTGCGTGATCGCTATGGTATTACCAGTACCGCCCTTGAGTGGTTTTCCTCTTACCTAAGTGGACGTGTCCAGTCAGTCAACATTAAAGGGGTTTTGTCTGATGATATTTTTCTGACAGAGGGAGTCCCACAGGGTTCTGTATTGGGACCACAGCTCTTCACCATGTACACTGCCCCTTTGGGTGACATCATTGAAGCTCATGGTATAGACTATATGACTTACGCTGATGATACCCAGCTCTACTTAGTACTTAATCGTTCTGACAGATCAACCGCTATTCGCAAACTGGAGCAATGTGTTCATGATGTCAAAGCCTGGTCGATACACAATAAACTAATGCTGAATGACTCTAAGACAGAAGTTATATTTGTAAGTTCCAAATTTGTGAAAACTCTGACCTTCCCTAAAATTAAAATCGGTGAATCTGACATAGAAATTGCCAGTGCAGCTAGAAATCTTGGTGTCATTTTTGATAAGTCCCTGGAAATGAAAGGTCATGTCTCGAACATTGTTCGCGCGGCCTCTTTTGCCATTTACAAGATCGGAAAGCTCATCAAATATCTTGATCGCGAGTCAACTGAGCGACTTGTCCACGCCTTTGTGTCATCAAGACTTGACAGCTGCAATAGCCTATTGTATGGTCTACCTGAATACCAAATTGCAAAGTTACAACGAGTGCAAAATTCTGCTGCCCGACTTGTGTCACGGTGCTCAAGGCGTGACCATATGAAGCCGATTCTTCGTGAGCTTCACTGGCTCCCTGTTCAGCAACGCTTACAATACAAGATAGCTTTGCTCACATTCAAGGCATTAAATAATATGGCACCAGCATATATCACAGAACTTTTAACTAAATACACTCCCGGGAGAACCCTTCGCTCTTCTACTCAAAATCTTCTTCACATCCCGGCTACAGGAAACACAAAATTTTACAGTAACAGAACCTTTGCGATCATAGCACCAAAGATTTGGAACAGTTTACCATCATATATTCGCTCAATGTCATCTCTTGGCCAATTTAAAAAGTGCCTCAAGACTCATATCTTTAAGTCCATACATAGTGTTTGATTGTTTATAGTATATTGTCAACTATTGTGCAGTTCCTGTATGTCTCTCATATTTTGTTTTTGTTTGTATTTTATGTATTGTACTTTTATCTTTGTATTTAAGCGCTTTGAGAACTTGTTGTAAGGCGCTATACGCTATATAAGTATTTTGTATTATTATTATTATTTTGAAGTTATGTCTTGCAAATAAACGTGTCTTAAACAATAAAAAAACATAGCAACATATTGGCTGAAGATACGAGCCGAGACATGTCTGGTGAAGCCAGTTTTGAGACCATGTCTCCATTAAAAAACGATTCACGTCACTATGCAAGACATGTCCCGCAAAGAAGTATCTCCATGCAAGACACTTCTAAAATGTAAGACATGTCTATTGAAGCCAATTTTGAGACATATCTTGAGTTTGTGTTGTTTCTGGCAAGACATGACTTTCCTGAAGACGTGTCTCATACATGTCTCAATTGCCCTATGCGTTGGCTCGTGCCTTCAGCCAAAGACACGTTTATTTGCAAGACATGACTTCAAAAAGTCGCGAAGACACCACCTTTACAGTGAATTCACACTCTTAAAATTGCCAAACATCAGTTACGCCATACGTTATAAGTGTCATATGTCATTATAGGCATACGGTATAAGACAGCATGGAATTAACCTAGCACAAAATCCTCTATTGACGGATTGAAGGAGTATACCCAGCTAGCTTTATTCCGCAATGAGATCTTAACAATCTGTCAATCTATCAGCTTGATCCAGGAGCTCTCAAAATAGTATCTGTGCCAATTGGATCGACGTCATTTATAATATTACTATTAACAAACCGTAATTGCTATTAAACTGTTTCAGGCATCACAAAGATCCCGTAGAGATTCCAAGTTCCCGCCTAAAACTTTTTGAGCAGACGGACACTGATGATGATGGTTTTGTAACAAAGCAAGAATACGCTCAACATAATGGAGATATTGAAATAAATTCAACGGATGTTGAAGATTTATTTACGACTTATGACAGAGACAACGATGGACAATTATCGGAGCAAGAGTTTGTTGATCAAAGCTCCCCTTGGGAAGTCATTAATGGTAAATTATTACAATGTCAGTGAAACATATCCATTTCATTTTATGATATGTTTGATTGGTCTAGAATGCAATTCATCTCGTACGGAGTGCTCCATTCAATGAATGTGGAATGCGCATGGACTAATTGTTTGCGAAAGACTTAGCGCAACACCTCACGACGGTGCGGCAATAAGTAGCTCATGCGCCTTAGGGCTATCATGTGCATCAGAATGATCTATACCGGGTTTCGAAAATATATAAAAAATATAAAACAAATAGTGTTTCAAATTTAAACACTTGCGATATGATGGTGAACATGTTTCCTACTTATTCGGTTAATTTCATTGAGATATCTTGGTTTTTTTTCGCTGTGGCAAGATATAATCGAAAATCGATGAAAAACGTATTTACATATTTTGGCTCACATAATTCATCTTAACAGTTATTCTCCCTAGCACTACCAGCATTTTAAACAATGAACCCCACACCTCATAAGTTATATTCAAAACTCCCGCCAAAGAAAGGAAGGTTAAAACCACTCAAGCTAACTAAACAAATCCTGCCCTATTCAATCAAAGCTTTGTTTTCTATGCACACAACAATCGATTGTTATCAAAAAGCTAATTAAAATAAGAGGAGGGTGCAATAATAATGCGAATAACATTCAGAATTTTTTTTAAACTTATTTCTGAAAGTCACTAACACTTTTAAACATTCAATGTTTAAAAGGGTTAGCGACTTTATAGATTTTCATAGTGGATAATTTCAACAAAAACTTGAAATCTACTATCGTTACAAAAAAGTATGTATTTTCCATCAAAAATGTCCGATTTTCAAAATCTAAAATTCCTAAGAAAGCATGGCGTTTGCGCAATATATATATATATACATTAAAATGTTTAAAAGGGTTAGTGACTTTATAGATTTTCATAATGGATAAATTCAACAAAAACTTGAAATCTAATATCGTTACAAAAAAAGTATGTATTTTCCATCAAAAATGTCCGATTTTCAAAATCCAAAATTCCTAAGAAAGCAAGGCGTTTGTGCAAGATATATATGAAAACGGTTTGGACAATATCAATAAAGTTTATACCGAGAAAAATCGTATTTATACCTCGGTATAGATCATTCTGATACACCATGTACTTGATACCGTAGGTATAGGACTAAAGTTGGATGGATGGGTGGATGGGTGGGTGGCTATAATTATAGACGGTCTACCGTGTACATATTGTAATGAGCAACAGAGGAAAAAGGTTTGGAGAAAGGGATGGGATGACATGATAGACCTATTCTGTTTCCAAAAATTATCAGTTTTCTCTGATTCTAAAAATAATGAATTATTTCAGAGTGTGAGTTTCAAGTAATGCAAAAGTGCAACGCAGAGCTGGATCAATCTATGAACGATGGGGATAGTAATTGGGATGAACCGTTATGTCATGGACTGCAGGTAATACATTAGTCACATACTTTGAAACATTTTACCAATAAAGAGCCCTTCTTTTAGCTTGAATTTCATTATTGGCCATACATGGAGTGTAAAAAAAAGTGTCCCATGTAAAACATGATTTTTTAGGTCATGAAAAATATAACAATTGTACATAAAATGGTATTCATCATGTTCAGCAATCTTTAACGCGTCATTTTTTTTCTATACATTTTGGAGTTTTCGTTATTAAATTATGGTCATCTACTCAGGCATGTCAAATTCAGCTTTGGCTCTTTTATTAGAATCATTATTTAATGTGTAATTGAAGATAATCAATAGAATTAGAATCAATGATAATCTATACCTACTACGTGTTAATAGTTAGTTCAATTTGAGCAGAAAAAATATTTTTCATTCATATCATTCATCTATGACAAACCACAGAATATTTGAATATAAGATATATATCACACAATACATTGATGTATCCTATAAATCGTCATTGGAATCGGAAAGGCAGTATTCTCTGTTGAAAATCCAACTCTTGTCCAAAAGTGGTCAAAGTGGTCTTCTCACTATTGTTACTGAATTGATCATATCTCAAGAGTTAAGGGGTAAACTTAATGGGATATTTATACACTTAATGGTGTATTTGATAGAGGACTAATAGGGCTTACCAACAGACTATTTTTGAAGACAGAAAACATGGGATGTATTTTTAATCATTTTTCTCCCTCATGGGACATTTTTTTGACACACCCTGTATAAACCATCTTTTTTTGACACACCCTGTATAAACCATCTTTTTTTGACACACCCTGTATAAACCATCTTTTTTTGACACACCCTGTATAAACCATCTTTTTTTGACACACCCTGTATAAACCATCTTTTTTTGACACACCCTGTATAAACCATATTTTTTTGACACACCCTGTATAAACCATCTTTTTTTGACACACCCTGTATAAACCATCTTTTTTTGACACACCCTGTATAAACCATCTTTTTTTGACACACCCTGTATAAACCATCTTTTTTTGACACACCCTGTATAAACCATCTTTTTTTGACACACCCTGTATAAACCATCTTTTTTTGACACACCCTGTATAAACCATCTTTTTTTGACACACCCTGTATAAACCATCTTTTTTCTCATCTTCCTTCAGGCAGGATTTCTAACATTACAACCAAATTCCATTGGGCAATTATTCATACATAGGCTATTCCCAAATATTAGTGTTTCAGTTAAATTTGTCAGTAGCAGAGCAGCGACTGAGTAGGGTTAAAGGTTAGAGCTAGTTTGTTTTTTGTTGGGGGGGGGGGGCAGGCCTGTGATCAGGGGCTTATGCATGCATAGAGTTTGTCATTTCTTTCGTGGGGGCATCAGGGGAGTCGAGCCTTCTGGCAGGGGGGGGGGGAATACCCCCTTTGTTGTGGTTAGGATTATGGTTAATAACTCAAGTTTATGGGCTTCAATCCTACTGTTCATTTCATACCCTTTTCGACAATACAGGCCCAATCTCACTCATAGGACAGATTGACACTCAAGTATAGGGTACTACCTAGGGCTGTCGTTAAAGAGGATAAGATGAATTGTGCTTTGATTACAATTTCTAAAATTAAGAAAGCGTTTGCTCATTGTTAAAACTTTAATGTCCATTTCTTCTTTATCATAGTCTTATCTTGACTGCGTAACCAACAAGGGAAACACAGAAAACTTGTGTAGTATTGAAGAATACATCATATCAGTACAACACACTGCACTTGTGTACCGGACTTCTGGTCTCTGTCCAGACCTTGAAATTACACTGGACTTTGATATTGAAATAGATTATGCGCCGCCTAAAGATGAACTTGAGACAGAGTATGATTATGATGATGAGGAGAGTGATGAGGAGAGTGATGAGGAAAGTGATGAGGTACAGAGTGATTTCTCAAGTGTTTCGATAAGTTACCACGGTAATGAGAGACGGATCAGGTCTTTAACCGAAGGTAAGATCGTATTTCTTCAGTTTATTGATGAAATAATAACCCATCCTGTGAAAGTTGAAGAAAAAGAAATTGTGAAAATATCACCTCAACTAAGCCCTCAACAGAACCATGTAAATCTTACAGCTACACACACAGAAATTTTTAAGTTATGTAAAATTTTACATAATTTTGAAGCATGTATAGAACACCAAAACAATTTGGTAAAATTTTACATAAACTCTGTTTGGTAAAAAAACAAAACTATTATGTATAAATATGCAATTTTACTAGGTATTTATTTTGCACAGTGGCTAGGTATAAATTTTACTTAACTAGTTATGCATTTTTTTAACGTAAATGCTTTGTAATATTTTACCACATTTTATGTAAAAAAACCACAACATTATGGGAAATTTTGCTTAATTTTTTAGTAAATATTTACAAAATGACTAGGTATTTTTTACTGAATTTGAATGTAGGTTTAAGGTGATTGTTTACACAATGACTGGGTATTTTTTTACTGAATTTGCATGTAAGTTTAAGATAATTGTTTACACAATCACCGGGTATTTTTGACTGAATTTGGATGTATTTTTTAGGCAATTGTTTACACAATTGCTGGGTATTTTTTACTGAATTTGGATGTAAGTTTTAGGTAATTTCAAGGGAGTTTTTGAAGGTAAGGAAGTAGTATATCTTTCCACTTTTGGTATTGCCTTGATGTCCTTGTTTTCATGATGTTATTGAAGTCATCTGAAAATCATTAAAAAATCAATCAATCAATCAATCAATCAATCAATCAATCAATCAATCAATCAATCAATCAATCAATCAATCAATCAATCAATCAATCAATCAATCAATCAATCAATAACCTTGCATCGTTGCATTTTGACCTATGTACATACTACATACGCTCTAATCACGTTTCACATGGCCACATGTACAAATGAGCCGCTATGAAATGATGCATGCAAACGCAACGCATGCACGGTGTAGTACGACCCCGAGTACGACGCTCGGTGCCATCATAAGTTTCACTTTTTTCTGTGAATCTCTCAAAACTTATGATTTTCAGATGACTTCAATAACATCATGAAAACAAGGACATAAAGGCATTACCAAAAGTGGAAAGATATACTACTTCCTTACCTTCAAATTTGTCAATGTATTCCGGAGGAACTCCCCACCGGCTGAGTGTTTCTCTAACGCTCGCCATCTTGTATAATTACACGAGGAGATTTTACCCGGCGATTAGGGAAAGATTACGACTTTCACCAATCATATCGATAATTCTTACTTAACACGTTGGGCGAAATCACCTTTTACCGATTAAATTGTATTTTAGACTTTTGTTTTACTTAATTTCGATAAAATATCTACAAACCCCGGTAATTATCTCCGATACATTTCAAAAAATGTAATTTTAAAAGTTACAAAATGGTTTAGTAATAAAGAATACCTCGCATTGTGTACTTTTTGCATAATTTTACTTTACATTACGTTATTTTACTTAACGTGCGCAAAATTTCTGTGTGTGTATAAGAACAGAACATATTGTTTGACTGTCAACATATTTCAGGACAAATTTATTACTATGAAAAAGGTACCTGTTGTCACAGGCATGTATCAAATCTTTGACAGAATAGAGCGCACCATATAGTGGTTAAAATCAGACACTTTAAATCTGTCATTCAATCGATGCATACCTTGAAGTTAAAGTACACTTTATCCATAACTACCTGGATAACTACAACTATAAAACAATTAGAAGCATGTAGACTGATATTGGGTTCATTCATGATTTTTTTCATAGGAATAATTAAGATACCTTTTTCGAACCATGTTGTTATTTGAGCTCAGTAGCTTTCGAGGTCATCAAGACCCCTTCATTCAGCGTTGTGTTTACTTCCCTCCACTTGTCATTGAAATAAGGACACAGAAACCGAGACACCGGCTACGACCTACCCGCTATCTACGATAACCTGCTGTCATGTGATCGCCCATAAAGCGGTCATGTGACAAGTGGAGGGAAGTAAACACTACACTGAATGAAGGGGTTGTGATGACCTCGAAAGCTACGGAGCTCAAATAACATGGTTCGAAAAAATTATTCAAAATTGAACAATTGTCCCAACAGTGAAATTATCACCAAAACCTAACAGAATTATGCCTGAGAGACATAGAACCATGAAACTTCACTAAATAATCTGCCAGCAATAACAAACTCTCCATCTCACAGAAAAGTAGTATGCTATGTTCTTCATTATCATTCACTCTGTTTGTCTTTGATCCCTTGTAGTTGATGAAACAATTTCCCATGAAGACCGTCAGTATGAGGTCATCGATGATAAAACACACGACAGGGATTGTTCAACAAGCAGTCTGCTTCAATGTAACACACAGTTTGAATCTGGGATTAGCCTCGATGTAGATACAAAGTCCAAATTGGAAGGATACCGTCAGTGTGTGCTCGAGACCACTAGGCATTGTGGCAGAGAGCGTCAGACACTACTACTTCGAGAGGGATTGAAGATCATAGCCAAAACACACAGGGCTGTTTTTCAAAGTGAATTTACCAAAGACCCAGTTAAGGGATGAAAGCTCATGGGAAAGCACTTTCTTTTATCATGACATTATACAAAACAAAGGCAATTGGAAAAACATTTCCAAACTCTCTTGAGGAGTATACAGTCCTCAAAAATAAGTGACTGACCAGGTTATAATATGCTCTCAACTCCAACACTATAGCTCCTACATAAAAATATTAAATTGTAAAGTTCTAAGGAAATTTCTTTCCTTTAATCTGAGATATTACACGTGAAGATTGAATGAATATTAACTCAGTTATGTGCCTAAAACCAAAACAAAGTCCGTTTTTCATTTAAACATTTTGTTCGCCTACACGCAGCCTCAGACTAGCAACAGGCAGACTATTGATTAACTGGCAGCGATAACTCACAGGTCGATAGTAAGATGAGGATTGGGGATGCTTCAATTGATCAAGGCAGCCCATACACATTATACCTGTCACACTGTCCTGCATGTTCAAAACCCAAGTATGAAAATGTAAACTGTACTTTGTTCAATCCTTTTCAATGTAACATTCTTAATCATTAACTGATCTTCATGAGCAATATCTCAAATTAAAGAGAAGTAATTTCTTTACAACTTCATAATTTAATTTTTTTACGTAGGAACTACAGTGTTGGCGTTAAGAGTATATTTATTACCTGGTCAGTTACTTAATTTGAGGACTGTATATTGAAGAGCTGACATGATGTGTCATAACTATTTATATACAATTGATATACACTGCACAAGTAGATATTTACTTTCATATTACAGAATATTTTATTTCAATATTATTTTATACTTCCATTTTTACACATAATATTATGCTATGAAAAGTTGAAAACCAATACAAAATATCACCAACTATCCAGGCACTAACGCTTAACCCTGTTATCTTGAGCCTTGCCCATAAGGATCTGTGCTAAACCATTTTCCATCATTCATTTTTTACTTTTTGAACAATACAATAAGCGATCTTCTTTTCTTGGCTTTTTTGTTGTTCTGATAGTCTGCATTCATTTACATCTTAAATGTTTATTTTTGATATAAAATACAATTTCAGTTAAAAGATGAGACAAACTCCGTTCTTTCCATCCATCTGACAAAGTCATATCTTAAATACAAAAGGCAAGATTTATTGCATACTATAACTTGCATATTAAAAACGATTACTTATCATTGATAAAAATATTGAAATCACAATAATGGCTCATTGGTGAACACTTCAAATACTTTGTTATAAAACAGCATGTTTAAAACAACATGATTCATTGTATACATGTGAGGTAAACCAAATTAATTGTTAATTTGTTATTAGCCTCAAAAGTTGATGAAAGGTTGAATCCAAGTTTTGCTTTTAAAATTGTGGTTCAACCATAAATTTGAAGATCTTCAAGGAAAATGAGGGAAAAGAGGGAATGATTTTCTTAACTTTTGGGAATATTAAAATGAACAACTTAATTTACCCCAAAGAATCTTTGAGACAATCAATTGTGTCCTGTCACATCAAAATGGACATGTTGGAGGCCCGAGTCAAATCTGAGTTATTGGTATGACTTGAAAGAGCATTAAGCTTTTAAATGATACCATGTTGAAGGTAATCGGACTTTGTAATCACAAGATATGATTTGAAGAAGCAAATTTGCTTCTATTGTTTTCTTTATATTTCACCAAATATATTGGCCTCTAATCTCAAACTGTGTTTGACGGCAACATGTCCTTTTTGATGTGACTGGTCACAATTATCGTTAAACTCAAATTTATACCTTTGCCAGTTCCATGTTGAGTGGTGTTTTTTGTGTTTTGTGACCCAATGTTTGAGGTTTTCCAGCACAAATCATACTAAATGTTTAGGGATTTCTTTTGCAAAAAAGCTACCCATTAGATCGACACATACCTGTATACTACTAATATACATGGGTACACCCCTCAGGTGCTAAAAACCAGTTAATTTTGTCAATAAAATACCTGGATATATTGGATACAACTGTCACATATCAATATTTACAACTACGTGCACAAAATACAATAAAACAATTGACTAATTGTTGTACAATCTTCCTGAGATATTGTTATTATAACAAGTACCAGGGTCAGAAAAACACAAACCCATCTTGTGTTCTCCCTCCTAGGGAGTTATGTTCCATGCTATGTGTAACATTAAAGGTATATTATGCGATTTTTTCCAGGGAACGCCCTCAATCATAGAGAGAAAAAAATTGAAGCAGATTTTCTTGCAGATTTACATTTTCGATCATAAATCGTAAATATTCTGAGTTACAGAGCGAGACGTTTCCTAATTACTTCAAAATCATGGTATTTAGAGTGAAAATAGAGGGAAAATAAACTGTCCGGTAGCAGACAATCTATTTTCAACCCTTAAAAACCATGATTTTGAAGTAATTAGGAATCGTATCACTCTGTAACTCAGATTATATATTTATGATTTATGATCAGAAATGTAAATCTGCAAGAAATCTACTTTCTAAAAAAAATCATTGGTAGAGGGTGCCCCCTGGAAAAGATCACATAATATGCCTTTAAACTGGGAAGTGATTGCATGTAATCTAGGCATTGGCGTAGGGTTTCTGCACTCAGACCAATATTCTTCTTTCATCTATTGGGTTCAAGTACCTCTTGCACCGGAGTTCCACAAATAATTGATTGTATGTAATCTAGAGGGTTCAAGTACCTCTTGCACTACTCTTGCACTGGAGTTCTACATAATGATGTGATCACTAGATTACTAGCTGTCGTCACTTCTTAACTTGGTTTGCCACTACACACATAAACCCTTATTTTGCTCCACCTGAGCATTGAGATGGATACACTGTATCAAGATATATTTATGTAAATAGTTGTTATATTCCATGTATATTGTAAATAATTATGTATTTTTCTCTGTGAAATGAGGGCCTGCTTGGAAAGCAGTACTTGACACTGAAGCTGTTTACCCTCAATAAAGAAAGATAAAATAAATAAATAATCAAGAAACAATTCTTACAGGCCTCGAAATAAGAAATGAAGAGGGCATTCAATTTAAGGCAATTTGAAAGGGGCACCAACTTTCTCCAAGTCAATTACGGTATGTACTTTTGAATGGAGTGAAAACAGTCAGAAATTGAGGGCATCGAAGGCAATTGCCTTCGATGCTTTCGATTGATTTGAGCCCTGAATTCTTACATATTACCCCAGCATACAAAAGGCACACAAGCTGATCCAATTGTTTCATAGGCTGCAATAGTATTTCAGTAAAATAGCATAAAGTTGAGCGGTACACTGGATATAAATGATAATGATTGTCATCAGTGGCGTAGTAAAGGTGGGGGGGGGGGGCAGTCCCCCCAACCCCCCCCTTGACAGAAACAAATCCTTAAAAAAACCTTTGTGCCCCCACCCCGTACTCCCGATGTAGTGTGTATTGGCAGGCATGATGACAACTTACATGGATCATTTTTCGAGCGCGTTTTGTGTAAAACATGCCCTAACACATCCCCCCGCTCTCAAATTTTCTGAGATGACTGCAAAAATTTTACGAAAATTTCAAAAATCTTACCCCCCACCCTGAAAAAATCCTAGCTACGCCACTGATTGTCATGGAGGTAAAATTGTGCAAGGTTACCTACCTGGCTGACATTGCTAATTTTTGACACCATGTAACAGCGACAGCGGTAAATATCAATAATGAAATGATTGCCATGGTATAGAACCTCTAATAAGCAGTTACCCCCATTATTTCTTCCCCTAAAACACTCTCTATGTTACATAGTTTTGATTGCTGTATTTATAAAAGGGTTAATATTACATTTAGCAAAGTTGTAAAAATATATACAGAAATATACATACTTACATTTTATATTCATAGTCATTCTGAAATAACAAATATTTATTTGACAAATCAGTGGCAAAATGGAATACTCAATTGTTTGTCTGAGTAGAGCAGACAATGTTTAACCCCCTGAGCACTACCTGCATATCTAACAGTGTTTATGATTGGTCAATTACACAGTATACTAATTCGAATAACCAGTTACAATACTGCTTCTGAAATGTTTCACTCCAATCGTTATCAGGGATACAATTATTCTAACAATGTCTATGATTGGTGTAACAAATGATGCATCCATCTTTCTGACCAATCAGCAGGTAGTACTCAAGGGGTTAAACATGTTATTTTTTACAATTTATTATTGACATGATAAGTCATCAAGGTTACACATTTCGAGGGTTTAGCGCCACAATATCGTAACTCCATATTTTCAGTTTTTGAGAAAAAGCGAAACAAGAAAAATGTGTCTAATGTAAAGAATGTAACTAAAAGAAACATTGTTGGTTTGATTTGGGTTTGTGTGTTAATATTAGTTAATAGTATACTTTTTGATATTTAAACTTAATTTTTCACTCCGATTGAATATTTATCATTAAAAAAATGCCGAAACAGCGCAAATTATGGAAATATGATTTTGTGTCCCTGACATATTACCACAGACTTTGGAGTTACAATCATGTTACTTAAAGAAAGTAATGTCTAACAGATTATTTTGGTACCAAAATCTCAATTTCGAAACAATGAAGTTAAGATAGTGTGGCACTGAGCCCTCGATTTATCACTGATGCTATTTGACAAATTCTCAAAACAATGATAACTTATAAGATAATTGAGATAAGAAGAACCCTGTTCTGATCCGAGTGCATGATCTTCTGAACCTTAAAGATAATCTTAACACTCACAATATATTTATATTACACTTCTACACCTGTGTGCGCTTCAAGCACATGTTTGTTATTTTCAAAATACACGTTATTAAAGTATGTCCCAAAAAGTGGGTCCAAAAACGGTGGAGCTGATCACGTTTGAAATAAAGCAAGCAAACCAGAAAGAGTATACCCGAGGGTTATCAGTGAAAATGTCAGACATCACAAATCAATCAGAAACTTTTTGAGATATATGCGATGATGTGTTGTAAACAGGTCGGATACCGTTTCCCCCAGTTTTACTAGAAATCCCCCTTTTATGGGCAAACAGACCTCTCAGGTAGGGTCGGATGGTCAGGTGGATTTTTTTGGAGGGAGGAGGGGGGGGGGGGGGGGTCCCACAAATTGTCGGGACAATTTGGTGAATTTTCAAATAACAGCAACAAAATTAAAACAATATTCCAGAAATTTACTAAAAATTGTGGGTTTTTTTAATTGAAAATTGTTTGCAGAAAATGTATGCTCATTTACAAATTGTAGATAAAAGTGTGCATTTTAAAATTTAACAAGATTTCTAATATTTCTCTAATAAGCTCTATTGAATTTCACTTTTAGTCAGATCATCACAAAATCCTGATTTAATCTTTGCTCTGTCAAGTTCACGACATAACGACATTGTTTTGTCATATGGGCATTGAATGTACATGTATATGAGAATTACATCTGAGCAAGTTACTACTTGATGGGCTCAAAATGCATCCAATATTACAGCGCTTATTCAAATTATTGGGTCAAAAACATGAACTGAAATTCAAAATGTACAATCTCACTAATACAAATATGAAACTAATATTAAACAAACAAAAAAACATCTATTTACAAATGTACAACAGGAAATAAATAGTATACAAATATGGACTGCTCATGAGGGAAATGGGGTGAAATATTGCCCCGAGGTGATCTGGAGACCGTAAGCCTACTATTTTCCCGAAGCCGGAGGCTGAGGGAAAATAGTAGGCTTACGGTCTCCAGATCACCAAGGGACAATATTTCACCCCATTTCACGAATAAAGAGCAGTCCATATTTGTTTTATATAACGCATGAAAATATTCACACTTGAACACATCTTTCTTAGTGAATATGCTAGTCGATTCTCGACAAAATCAAAAATAAGCTTACTTTTTAAAGTTAGTTTACTCCGAGCAAGTCGCCGAGGAATAATTACTCTGATGCTGAACTCATCTCATCGATAGAGGTCTAGACCTCGTTGCAGAATGCCCTGAACCTCAGGTGAATTGACAACAAATATTTATGATTCATGACTAAGATTCAATGAAATGTTAATTCAGCCGATAAAAGATCTGTGCCAAATAATAATAATGCAATGCAGACGACTTGTTTACTTGTTTTGAAGCGATTCCTCTTTTGCTGTGCACTGAGCGGAGTCCGTACACGCAGATGGTGGTGGAATCGATTTATTGTTTATACCGAGTAGGGCCTTCTAGCGGGCCTTCTAGATTTGTAGAAATTAGAGAAAACTTTATGTAGAATGACGATCACATTCAGGTTTTATACAGGGTCTCTCAAGACGCTCCATGCCGGGATCGCACGAGCCTACGAGGGAGGGCATGTTTGGTCTATTCAAAAAGTACTATTGACCGCCCGGTCAATAGTACTTTTTGAAAGACACAAAATGACCGGGAATGACGTCAAGCATGAAATAGGCCAAAATATTTTGTGTTGTGTAATGTATTATCCACCAATCAGATGTCTAGAATATTTTCATGGGTTATATAATATTAGATATGGCATTAATCCCTTGATGGTTTCCCTCAATATCAAATATAACCAAGACTATCTCACCTGAAGTATAAAAATGACATCATAGCTTTATGAGTAAATTATTTCTTAACTCTACACACTATGAATGATAGTCAGCAGGTGAACAATGTTCACTGACCATCCAGGATTAGAACCTGGGACCTCTTGACCAGCGCTCTACCATTGTAGTCAGATGGGTAAGATCCCACAATACATTCCGGGAGCACCAGCCAACTAAGGGTTTTTACATGATGCATTTGTGGAGCTCTTAAGTTTTAGAAATAAGAAAAAGAAACACTGAGATCAAATATATTAATTGACGTAAACTAGAATCTAAGAGCTCCAACGATGAATGCACTATGATGCAATGATTTTGTGCATATGTGTATGGGAACCGAGACGATTATGGGCATTTTGCAAAAACAAAAATGCATTGTGGTGGCGTCTTTAAAATCTTCTTTGGGTAAGAACGGTGATTTTTATTACATCTTCTAATCCAAGAAGCTTAGGAAGAGGTTTTCGGAAATTAATTCATTTATCAAAATCTAATGATTACTGGATTAATATAAGAAAACCTCTTCCTAAGCTTCTTGGGTTAAATATTTTAGAGGAAAGGATTGAACTGAAGGCCTAAATAAAATCACCGTTCTTCCCCATCTGACTCATAAGCTCAGTTGGTAGAATGATAGTCAAGAGGTCCCAGGTTTAAATCCGGGATGGTTAGTAGTGAACTGCAAATATTCACTGATTATCAGTTATAATGTGTGGAGTTAAGAAATCATTTAATCATATCGATTTACCCACATTCAGACATCATAGCTTAATCCAGTAGCATGTCAGGCATATACACCTAGCACATAAAGTCCCTGACCAGGTGATTTGAGGTTGGCTAATTCAAAATACATAATCGGTACCAATAATCTGAGATATACATTAAATGAGCAAATTTCTTCTCCGCAGTTTGATACCTCATTCATTCAAATCGAATGGTTACTTTTAAAGTTATGACGATTTCAATGACCGCGCATAACAACCGGAAAGTTGCACTAGGTATTCATTGAATTGTATGTGATTTCTGTCATAACTGTCACACAAATCAATGATTTCCTATACCTAGTGCAACTTTGCTGTTGTTATGCGCGGTCATTGAAATCGCCATAACTTTGAAAGTATCCATTCGATTTTGTTGAATGAGGTATCAAACTGCGGAGAAGAATTTCACTCATTTAATGTATATCTCAGATTCTTGGTACCGATTATATATTTTGAATAAGCCAACCTCAGAGCACCTGGTCAGGGACTTTATGTGCTAGGTGTACTTGCCTATAATGCACTGTATATCGAGGGTTGACAACCAGAAAGACGTAACTTCATACTGAACATTCTTAAGAAAAATGAGTTTTAATATATCAAATTCCATTGAGAAGGGCGTAACCATGGACTGTGCTTTTAACTCAAATGGATGAACTGTGCGTTTAACTCAAATGGGGCCATTTTTGAGAAAGACTCTGGTACTTAGAATCTTTGGAAGACAATTAAATTTTGGTACCAATATCTCAAAATAACCAAAAAGTGAGTTACGTCGTTCTGGTTGTCAACCCTTGATATGTTCTTCTGCTACTAAAGATGAATCCCGGCATGAATGATACGTCTACATGGGTCATTTCATGAAGTTGGGTACACAAGTAAATGGGGCAATTTTGACCCCCATGTCACACTTTGTGTACCAAACTTCATGGAATGACCCACATGCATCTGTCATTAGAATAAACAATAATGTCATGTTTGTACTTCGGGTGCGATGAAATATAACATTTTTCTTCATCTCTAGGCTCTGGACAGTTTAGGAGGTTTTGGGACTCTTTAGACTTACATAATGAGGTAGACTACTAACAAAAAAGGACTATATAACATTAAAAATTGCCAAAACAGAATATTTAAAAACACAAAAAAAAGTGTTTAAAAAGATCAAACTTTAAACATAAAAACTTTTAGCAGGAAAACACAATAAAAATCAAATAATTGATAGTGCATATGGAAGGTAGTGTGGGTAGATTGGTGAAACTTTGGAAGACAAAAGAGGTTAGAATATAATACTTTCTGGCTGAAAATGAATAATAAACAATTGGTTAATATTGCAGTCAAGCACAATAATTTACATTTAGTGTACACATACACAGTACCCTGTTGATGCATAAAATATCAAAGTATTGACTTGAGGTATTAATGTCAAAGGTTTTTCCCCCATAAATTGCATATTTCAGATTTTCAGCAAGAGTTAAGCCTATTTTATAACAAATTGAGATTCTTCTTGAGTAGACTAAAGAAGAATGATTCTTGAACTCTTCGTAATAAGCCGTGTTAACACTTTCCATGTGGTAGGCGTCTGCAGACGACATCCCAACATTTCACAAAATGTTTCAAAAATGTCAAAATTATTGAAAATCATTACCATATTTGGAATCATTATGAGAAATGCATTGAAATAAGTACAAACATGCCTAGCACTGGTTCAGTAATCCTTGAGATAGACTTTGAAAGTTGGGAAAAGTGTCTGAAAAATCTGTTTTGTACATGGTAAAACTAATAGCTGTGTGGAAAGTGTTAAGAAGAATATTAAGGAGTTCTTCCCAAGTTGATCTCAATAGTAGACCAAGAACTTAAGTTTGACATGAGTCTAAATTCATGTCGATCAAATCCAAAACATTCTTCAAAAGAAGAGTCAAAAACCTATATGTTTAGATACCATTACTTTGTGCTTCCTTTTGTGATCACTGAATTTTGCCACACAATTAACCCTGTGACTACCAAGAAACAAAATACACACAGCGCAACTATCCACCATGAAGCGCCCTCATCACTGATAGCTGATTTATTCTGTAATTTCAGGTGGTCATTGAGTTGTTGTGAGCAGTTTCTACTCCTATCAGCTCTCTCAGTACTCTGGTGTATAGGCTTTCTGTTAAATGATCCAGTACTCTGCAAAATAATAATTTAGGTGTAAATATGTATGCAAATGTAGTAGTAGTACACAAACTGGCGGGTGGTTAACCACCTTTGGCAGTAATTAACCACATTTTAGCCTATAATTTCTTAATAGAACATTTTTGGCCCCTAAGATTTTACAGACATAGTGAAAATAATAAATATGGGGATGCTTCTGATATCAAAATATCTTGATGTGAAAACAAATCATAGCCAAAAAAGTGATCAGAACATACACCTTTAATTCAAGGCTTGTTGCTTATGTTGTGATCAGGGCTGGCATTTTAAGGAGTCCAGGAGCCCCTTAAATTGAACAGTTTGGACTAGTTTGGACCCCTTAAATTTATAATTTTAGATATTAGAATGTGTAATTTTAGATACCTGGACCCCAAGTTGTTTTTTATTTGGACCCCTTAAATATGCAGGTCAGCGCTAACCCTGTTTATGATAGAAATGTGGATGCACAGAAATAGAAAATTTATGGAAGTGTTTAACCAATTGTCAATTTAAGTTAAACATGACAGAAACACTCTGCTATCAACAAGAGTGCGGTGACCCAGTGGTAAAACAATCACTCTAACTGTCAAATTCAATCAATGAAGTGATGACACAAAGTATTGTTAATAAATGATCCAATTAAAGATTTTGTCTAAAACTGGACAATTTTTCCACCATGCCAAATTGAAAGATATTTATAACAAAGTAACATTTAAACAGAGCAATCTACCAACAGAGAAAAGCTTAATCAGCGCTGATGTTGCAAAAGTAGTGACAAACAATAACCCTACAAAATGTAGAAAAAGGGTTTTGCTTTCTAAAAGACTTAAATGGCTACAGCAGGGTTTGTTCCCATGGTCTAAACCACCCTATATATCAAACTCCCAAAAGCATATAGGGTGTCCCTAAAAAAAGGGGTCACAAGTTCCACGCCATTGCCCTCATTGATTACCCAGTATTCGTCTGTAATATTTATATAATCTTTAAGATATTTTAGTTGGCTTTCAAATGCCGTTAAGAGTTTGATTGTAATTGCTCTTCCCAATAATAATAATAATAATAATAACACAGCATTTATATAGCGCCTTTGCCAAAGGATACAAAGCCAATCCAACAATATGCTTGATCAATCACGAGGACTTAAAAAGGTTCTGCCATTATTAAACGAAAAAAGTGCTTGTAGAAAGAGTTAGTTTTCTCATTTAATAATCAGGATATACAAATTGATGTTTATATGAGTTTCAAGATGACTACATTACCTTTTAAATTCTGTTTGTTTTGTCTCATTTGCTTTATTCAATCTAAAAATATACTTTATTGAAATTGATCACAGAAAGTCAAATGGCTGCTATTTTTAAAGAAGAAATGCTTCAAAGCGTTAAACATAACAGCAATTTTACACAAGAATGATTTCTTGTAAACAACTGGCACATTTTTGAAATTGTTTGCTCATGGTCAAACAAGCATATATTTCTGGATAGCGTTAAACATAACAGCAATTTTACACAAGAATGATTTCTTTTAAAAAAACTGGCACAGTTTTGAAATTGTTTGCTCATGGTCAAACAAGCATAATATCTCTGGATACACGTCTAGCCACCTTTCCTTTCATTATTATCTATTGTCTTTCTATTGTTGCATCAACCCTTTATTTTGTAGGAAGAGGTCTCCCGTCTGGTCACGGCGTATGAACAGCCCGTTATCTAGCCAAGAGCCCATTATTAGACAATGGTTTTTGATAACGTCCTCTAGCTCACATAACGTCGTCTGCCCTGTAGTGACCTCTTCCAAAAATATTGAGCAGATGATCAACAAGAAGACAATAATAACAAAGAAATGATAAGTGGATTACCTCTAAAGATGGGTTTTTTTAAACTATCACATATTGGATAAGATTAACACTTCTCAGTAAACATCTCATTTATAACAGGTTTTAAGTAGGCCTAGTAACAGTGAACATGATCAATAATTTTTCAATCGTTTTTAAACTATCACCTATCGGATAAGATTAACACTTCTGAGTAAACATCTCATAACAGATTCTAAGTAGGCCTAGCAACAGTGAACATGATCAATAGTTTTTCAATAGCTTTAAATCCTGATCCTGAAGTATGCCTATGCATCAATGATTGAAATATAGAGACAATTATGAGTTTAAAACGGATTATATAGCACACATAGTTGGCAAAAGTATTTTATTGAATTTATATCGACATGCTTGCAATGAAAATAATTTATTTTAATGATAAAGTAGGCCTTAAAATAATGCAATGATTACAATTTAGATCGGGATACACAATCAAGCATTATTATTAATAAGATGTGCATATAAATATCACCAGAAAACAAACTTTATAGTAGTGGATTTCATTACCAATTCTTCAATTTAGGGGGAAAATCGAAAATGGTGTATCCAAGGAGGGTACACATTCGGGGACATTAAAGGGGGATTTTATTTTATTTTTGGAATTTCTCTAAAAAATGTCCAAATTTGAAAAAATCACAAACAAAAAAATACTTTATGACTCAACATTTGTTAACAAAGCTAACAAAAATAAGTACAAAATGTCCAAATCGCTTGATTATAATGTAAAGACACTAACTTGGAGACGAATTTCTAATTTTTTAACCTAATCCAATAAGTTTTGAAATTTTGACCAAAAAGTGGCAAAAAAGTGATTTTCCCAATTTGTTAAACTCTACATCATAATCAAGCGATTTTGGGCATTTTTGGAAAGGAAATGGATAAAAGAATTCAAATTTGGCGTCATTTTTAACCAACAATTTTGATTTTTTTTTTGTTGTTGTTGAAAAAATCACAAACAAAAAACCTTTTTTGACCCAACATTTTTTAACAAAGCTAACAAAAATAAGTGTGAGTTAAAATTGTCCAAATCGCTTGATTATATTGTAAAGACACTAACTTGGGGACGATTTTTCTAATTTTTTAACCTATTTCAATATTTTTTTGAAATTTGGACAAATAAGTGCCAAAAAGTGATTTTCCAAATTTTTAAACGTTACATCATAATTTATTTCCTTTCCAAAAATGCACAAATTGCTTATGATGTAAAGTTTAAACATTTGGAAAAATCACTTTTTTGGCACTTTTTGGTCAAAATTTCAAAAAATATTGGATTAGGTTAAAAATTGAGAACATTTTAAGATTCTCTGATCCATTCCTGTCCAAAAAGGGTTCAATGAATCCAACCATGAACATGAAATTCACAATTTTAAAAACAAATATAAAAACACGGTTTTTGACCCATTTTAGGTTTTGTCAAGATAAGTGCCAACAATTTGATTTTCATGATTTTGGAGGTAAATAAATCACATTTTCAAGACGTCAATTGGGGAATCGAACAGCAAATTAGTATAAAAACAGTGGCGGCGACATCAAAACTGTTGGTGTTGTTGGGAAGGGTTAATCAGGGGCAGGGTCAATATCGGGGTGGGTCAAACTTAAAGGCGGACGAGAGGTTGGGGAAGAAAAAATGTTGGGGCAAAATACATTTTTGAGTTCGCGCGCGCGCCCGTAGAAATGTTATCATTCATTAATGCAACAAGGCCTAATGTAACTAAATGTAAACTAAATGTATGTAATTTTAATATTAAAAGTAAACATTTTCGATTGGTTGGGATCCAAATGCGTAGGGCTTGTTGGTGAGCTGACTGGGAGGGCAAAGGTTATGACTGGGGGTTAATTACGTTCTACATCTTACGTAGCGGTCATGATATTATTATTTTATTTTTCCTATAAATCTATACGCAACTGAGAAGACGCTGAAATCTAAAATATGTGTAATATAATAATTTAGTAGAATATGATAAAAAATCATAGATAACTCACATTCTCTTAGTGTTCTTGTCAAGTCACATGAATATGTACTATAAAAATAGGCATTTTCCAAGTATATCCAAACATACAAATGCGTAGTCCTTGTTATCGGCGATCTGTTGTATGGATTTCGAAGACGGTATAACATTGGATCATCAGATGATGAACCAAGCAATGTGATGTTACCTTTATGAAAGCTGACGGCCAACTGACACACCTGACCGATCAGTGAAAAGAACTGCAGATTATGCTAATTCCTTTATATCAACTATTAAGTTTGTGTTGTACCACATTATATAACTAAAGTAGCTCATGAGTCAAATCTACTTGCTTAAGCCAGAGGACAAATCATTTTACTGAACCAATTCTAATGTTTATAACTTTATATAATACCTTCTGCTGATCCATGTAGTAGGTTGTGTTCATCAGAGATAGTCAACCATTGTAGATATTTAAAACGCTCACTCGTGCATTCAAGTATAACTCTTAATCAGACGAGTTTTTTTATTCCTCAACACGCTCCCTTGCACTCAGTAATATTGAATCGTTGTATCAGTGTTTGTAACTAGTTCATGGATAGTTAACTTTAAGCTGGGTCTGAAAGTGATTGTATTATGTTAGTGCGTCATGGGGGACTATAAGCACCAGACCAACTTTATTTGATAGTCTCTTGCACAATATTTAGCGATGTCTATTAAAACAAACGATTCCAAGATCCATTGCCCAATTTGTATTAGGTAAAATACGAATTATGATTTATCATCTTTATTTGTACAGATACGGTGTTTTGACGTGTATGAAAGATAAACCCCTCATAGCAGACCATCAGCAATAATAATGGGCGCCCGGCGCGCCCCTTTTGCAGTCTCGGCCTGCGGCCTCGCCTGCAAAAGAGGCTAGCCGGGCGCCCATTATTATTGCTGATGGTCTGCTATTCGTCCTTTATCTAATACATAGACTCAAGCAAATTCGATAAAACAAACTGCATATGAAAGCTTATTTAATTATCTTGAAGCTCGTACAAACACCAAATCCCAATACGAAATGTTTAAAGATGAAAATGAAATGACACATTCCCCCAAATGCATCTTTTTCTAAAAGTGGCACAAACCCAATTTTCAGTGCTCGTTGAGAAACGTAAACACAATCAAATAAATGGCAAGCCATCTAAATTATCTTTTAGATTATATAAATATTACAACCAAATACTGAGTAATCAATTAGGGCAATGATGTCGAACATGTGCACCTTTTTTAGGGACACCCTGTAGATCATTTTACAGGTCAATTGGACATGTAGAAATTAATTCAAATTCACAGCATCTCAGCCCTTTTTTCACTTTTGATAACCACTATACTCTTCTTCTATATCTCTTCTTTCAGTTTGTTTCACCTACCGTTCTACCCCTTGACTGCTTCACAACTTCCTTTTCTGACTCTTCAGATTCCTCCAACTCTAGCACTCTCTGTCGAATTATTGGTCTGGGTGGTTTGGGTGTCACAAAATCATTCTTCAATGTTGTTTTCTTTGTCCTGGTATTAACTGACTTCTGTTCGGTGTTAGAAGTAAACTTGACCACTTTGACAGATCTACTAACACTTGCTTGGGGTTTTGGTGTGGGTTTAGCAGGTGTCGGTTTAGCAGGTGTTGGTTTAGTTCTTGTTGAACGGCGTGGTGTGGGAGCAGCCTCGGCAGCTTTTTGTGCCTTGTACTCCTTGAGAGTATCAGGGCAGTCTATAAGGTGCTCTTCTGGTTCCCAACTGTCTGATTTAGGTCCATATTTCTTCCATCTGATCTTATACTCTGTTTTACCTCTGCGGGTACGATCCGCAAGAATCGTCTGCACCTAACGAGAAAAAATAAGGGAACAAAAGTTACAAATAAATGAACAAAACACTTTGCATTTCAGAGCAGATACCTTTCTGCGATTGTACAATCAAAGCACAACGCATGTTTTGGATTTTGTTGAATTTGCAACCCCTTGCTATTACTTCTAGGGTTAATACAGTGTTCGAATTAAGTGGTAATCCGGGCGTTTTTACGCCCAAAACGGCCGTCGGAAAACCTAAAATTCAATGCTGGTTATCCGTTGGACGCCAAACACAATTTTTTTTCAAAGTCCAAAGTATAAAACATGACCTTAGATGACCCAGATTTGACCCGAAATAATTCACTTAATACCCCATGACCCACACCATAGCTATGGCAATTTATAACTTAAGATCCTACCTTATAAGTACATTGGTATTTCATAATATTCTGATTAAAAGCATGATTTTTGAGAACCGTTTTCAGTGTAAAAAATAAAGTGTCTGAGGTTTATTTTACTGGGAATGTATGTAGTTCCTTGTTTTTATTGAAAGTTATACCAACACTGCGGTTGCACAATGTCCTGTTTGCAACACTTCTCTTCCCAAGAATTTACAAGCAACACTTCTCTTCCCATATTAGATTAATTTACTGAATTTTAAAATATTTTTAGAATGTGTTGTGGGGTATAAGATTAAATTGCAGAAAATGTGCTTTTTCGTTTGTACTAATACCTCTAAAATTCCCGAGAAATCTTTACTTTGGCGGATAACCTGATTTTATATCATGGTTATCCGCCGGATAACCTGATTTTTTTCCTTAATTCGAACACTGGGATAATATGCTGCTGTAAGGAGGATGGCTCGATAATTTGGAGCTGTAAGCATTCTTGATGAATATTTGTTATCAGGCAATGGCGGCCAGATCTTGCAATGTGTACGAGTCTTTTAATAACAAAATTCTGATCATGAAATGCATTCATTATTTACAGTTAATTATTGAAAAACATGACCACCAATATCCAGAAACCCAAGCTTTTTCAACAAGTGATATCCAAACATTAAAATTAACAGCAACTCCTCCAGACTAGACAAGTAAGTAGCCCAAGGTCTAGTAGTAAACTAAACCTAAACACTAATTAGACAACAATGTGGTCAATGTGCAGTGAATCGTATCGCCCTGTAATTTGGAATGTAATATTTATACGATAATAAAGAATGATAGCAAAGAGTCATTGTCCCAGATCCCGGCACAAAATAACATAATTTTAAAATACAAAATTAGTTGAAGGCCTAGGGAGGCCTTCTCAATATTTGATTAATTTTTACAAATCCAATACCAATAAAAAGGCAATTTTTCTTCAGTCCTGCCTTAATTGTCACAGTCACATTTGTGCAATCATAAATAACGTTAGCAAACACATTTTTGCCCAATTGGGTGTTTTTAAACAGAGGGCGTTGTTTACATTTAGAACGCCCTCTGTTGATTTGAGACAAAACACACCGGGCAAGAGTTCCTATAGTTCACATAGGCCAGATCAGGTTTTCTAACTAGATTGTGGTGTCACAGCAAATTTATATCAAAACTGTCTCTAAACTTGCTTAGGAATGCTATAAAGCTATCGCATTTCACAAAAAAATAAAAATAAATGAGTTTTATAATTCATTAGAAAGAAATTTCATGTTGTCTTCATTAACTTTACTGTATATTCTGCCTGGCGGGAATCAACAGAGGGTGTCCCATTTGTAAATACTTGACGTCACCAGTCACACCATCTATACTAATTGTAATTGATTACTAGCTGCATTGCTCTCCAGTCTAATGAAAGAAGCTCAAAATTGTCTAACTGTGCCAAAGCGCTGACAATTACACGAGCAAAATATTCACTTTTACTAGAATAGGTTGGGGCGGACCTACGTCACGCCAGTGAAAACAAATCAAACGCCGGTGAAAACAAAAACAAAAACAACTTGCGCAGATCAATCAATTACGGCAACCGCACATTGCGCCTACTGCGAATCAAGTGCGTAACGCTCGGCGTTGAGTGTGTGCATGGAATGTTTTGCTTTTGAAACACTGGTTGCCAAGCAAATTTGCTAAAAATAACTCAAGCATGCAAGGTGCCGTATGTCCGCGCCATCGTATAAACCCATTCATATAGCTTTTCAACCTTTAGCCAGTTACACGGGCAGTTGTATACCGCCCTCTAGAGTAAACCCTGCATATAGCTTTTCAACCTTTACATACACGAACAGTGGTATACCACCCTCTAGAGTAAACCCTGCATATAGCCTATAAGGTTTAAGCTGCAGGGTGCCCGTGCGAATAGTCTGCAGGGTGCCCGTGCGAATAGTCTGTAAGGTTTAAGCTGCAGGGTGCCCGTGCGAATAGTCTTTGCCTTTTTTTTTTAGTGATTGATCCTTTGCCCATAGGAATGGCAGGTGTAATAGAAATGCTGTATCATTTCATAGCAAGTTCACGGAATTATTGACATGGCTTCTCAATTGAAATAGTACCATGGGGACCAATACATGTAGGCCTACATCCTTTCGATCAATGATGTTTTGTTCCTCATTCAACCTGAAAAATGAAGAAAACATAAAGAAACAATGTGTACTTGGCTCTATTATTATTAGGTAATCCTTTTCATATTTTTATTTCTCTGGCAATTAGAGTGGTCAAGGAGTTATTATATTAACTATAATAACTCCTTGGAGTGGTAAATCCTGTTTAGGAGTGTCTGCAACACAGTCAGTTGGTCACTTTCGACTTGGCAGCCATCTTGAAAAAAATAGCAAAAAATGGGAAAATAGTAAATATAGTAAGACCCTCCCTCCTCCTTTTTTTTAAAAAGTCCGGACGGGAAACATGTAATTATTTTTACTATACTATGCCTTATTATTAATAATATTTACAGTGTTTTCACTCATCCTATACAAAGGGTGAAATACCCTTCACTTTTGATTTTCACCCTTCACAATTTGTCTCAAGAGTGGAAAATGTTGACAATGTCATTGTTTTAGTGCCCAAAACACTGTGCAAGCACACGTTTTGGCCATCATTTTTGGTTTTTCACCCTCAAGAATTAAACCCAGTGAAATTGCTGTTTTTACCGTAAAACAAACATTTGATACCTTTCACGGAGTAAAGCGTATAGTATGTACATCATTGTACAGCAATACATGTATACAGTGTTTGGCAAAATGTTTGTTACGGTTAATAAATTAGCGGCTGGGCCATCATTCATCAACACAGCAGTGTTGTTGTTGTCGATAGACTGCCAGCGGAGTAGAATTCGCCTCCATTTGCATTGATTTTGCATTGTAATATCCGATATTTCAATCTAAATTTGTACATAATCTATATACAAAATCCTAAATACAAACAAATGGTCAACATGGATATGTTTTCCGTAATATTTAGAGTATCTTATATCACCTCAAATACATTAATTTACGGTAAAAACCTTAAAAAGAAGAACAACCGTTATTCTTACTTCGTAAATGTCCGCCATTTTTTTGGATAATACGCCCTCATCGATGACGTTGGATTTTACAACATTAATCAATTTAATTTGTGTTTATAGGTCAAAGACTAAATATAGTTAATCAAATCTTATTTTTATCTCTTTTTAGGTTTGACTTAGATACCAGAAAAGTCAAGCATACTGTTTTGGTAGAAAATGTTCAAAACGTATAATTTATTAATTTCTAAGTTGCTATTAATTTATAAAGCACCGGTGTTTCTAGAAATTATTTGTAAACAACTAGCAGCAGCTGCAAGGCTCTAGACCCAATGGTGGCTATACTATCGTTCATGCTTCACTATACTATAGCCACAACACCCTCTATAGACACACGACGTCGCGAAAATCACATTTTTAATTCAAGATTTTCACATCAAATATAATTTAAATCAATCAAAATGCGCTCACATATTGTTCCTAGAACTCTTAGTAATACATTGAGTTAATTAATTTTGATCAAGCATCCTCATTTTGGGGGAAATATTGAGGTCAAAAATCGGCGGTGCTGACACTCAACGTGAATTTCGCGACGTGAACAGTCAATAGGGAGTTTTGTGACCCTAGGTAGCCAGCTACCTAGGACAGGTCACTATTGGGACTAGCAAGGCTCCAGCAGCAGCACGACCTACCAACCAAGACGGGCACCAATATCACATCACGGCACCAATCATGTACTGTCTGCCTGCCCAATAAAGACCCTAGTCCTTATACCGGTATTATAAAATAATCAACGATGGATTGAAATTCTTTCTGAAATTCTGTGCACTTTTTTCGGGTAAGTAACTTAAATTTTATTTTTAGTTGTTTGTTAGTTCCCATGTATTATAGGCTATACATCTACATCTACATCTACATCGATACTTAGCAGGATCATGGACTTCTGATAAGTCCATGGCAGGATCCTTCAAGTTAGGACGTAACGCCAAGTTCCCTGTAACCTCCTAGGGAAATGAGTATACAGACACAGACCGGGATGATCCCCTACTCTTTACGAAGGAGTCTGTGACCTTTTAACGTGCTCGGATTATTGCACTTCCGATGCACGAGACCACCATACGTGACTTCTGAACCACGAGACAATTGAGACTAAGTACCTTGCCCAAGGATACAAACATGTTGGCCGTAGCGGGGGCTCGAACTCACAATCTTTGCATCGTGAGACGGGCGTCTCATCCACTAGACCACACACGCTCCATAGTACATGTTGTAAATGTAATTGTAAGGCAAGGTACATGCCTACATGTAAGTCAAAGCATGGACTTATCAGTCTGATAAGTCCATGGTCAAAGTCAACTATGCAACTTGCCTTGTTATCAAATTAATTAATCGTAAAATAGTTTTATATAGAATTCCTGTTGATTTGTGAGGTTACGTCTGGGGCATATTGTGTGATCGCATGGAAAGAGTTTCATACATCCCAGATAGCAAGACTACGTTATGCCAACGTATGCACTTACGTTTGTCCAACTTCACAACGTAATTTGCCAACGTTACGTTAATACAATTTTTTACAATATAGATATGTATTTAGCCAACGTTGGCACAACGTTTTAAACACTAGATGTATGTATTTGGAAAAGCAACATATCAGTCATGCTCAACAATTTCCCGACTTTTACTTCAAAGTCAAGTTAAATGTCAGAGCATGAGGCTTTATGAGCACCAGGCAGTTGTGGTGAGAAACACTGGACAAGTAGCCGCTAAAATCAAGGAACTACCCAGTAAACACAAAACGTTTTCAAAACGTTTTGAATTGGGTTTAATTAGGTTTTGTTTTTGTGAAACGTTTTTAAAACGTCTTAAAAACGTTACAGTTTCAAAGCATATTTTTTTTATTGCAAATCGTTTCATCAAAACGTTATAAAAACGTTAAATTAATGTTGTCACAATACTTATAAACGAACACATGATTGAAACGAAATCAAAACGTTTATAGAACGTTATATTACAACCTAAATTAAACCAAATATTATGGTCCTGGACCATAAGTTTCGTTTTTTACGAAACGTTTTAAAAACGTTTTTTAAAAACGTAGGCAATTACACGCATGCGCACTTACCTGGGTTATTTTGGTTTGGTAACACTATGGATTGTATATTTATTTCCTTTCATATAGTTTTTCGATCTACTACATGTATCATTTCATAATTAAATGGCAAATAAGAACATTACTTCCCAAACACATGAACAATTTTGTTGGAGAATGTTAATAAGAAGCCAAACTATTGAATTGGTCTTTAAATTGCCAGTTAATTATCAATTAATTATCAATTATCTAATATAGGTTTTCAAAAACGTTTTAAATTGGTTATAATTAGGTTTCGTGTTTGTGAAACGTTTTTAAAACGTGTTAAACATCGTTTTAAACATGTTTTTAAAACGTATTTGAAACATCTTGCAATACTAAATCATTTATATATGGTTATTTTCACGTTATATTAACGTTTTCAAAACGTTGCATGGAAACGTTATTAAAACCCATAAAAAACTCCACACATATACGTTTTTAATACGTAATATCAAAACTTTTTTTTCACCAACTTGAAACGTGTTTTTAACGTTTAAAAAACGTAAAATGGCCAGCTGGGTACTTGACTCTTTTCAATTAAACAACTGCTGTAATTTGACCCATGCTGCATTAGGCCAAACAAAGAAGAAGGTTTGTCTCAGAAACATTTTGCAAAAAAGCTAAGTGCTGTGCAATTTTTTTAAGGCTATGACTATGAGGTATGCAATTTTTTTTTTTTTTAACTTTTTGGCTAATCCAAGCTTACAGAGACCTTTTTTTAAAATGTCTTTGTAAAAAAATTAAAACTTTTTTTGTGGACAAACTAAAAGTAAACTCAAAAGTAAACACAATACTAAACACTTATGTGAGCCCAGCAATAAGCTGTTTTCCACCCAGCCTTTAATCAATACCATTATATCACAGATGGTGGAAACATCTGTGATATTCACTCACTTGGAGCATGCTTTGAGGTCAATTCGGTGCAAAATGCAAGAAACGTTTAGTTTTGCGTTTACTTTTATGTTTACTTTTGTGTTTAGAATTGCGTTTACTTTTGAGTTTACTTGTAGTTTGTCCAATAGTAAACGCTCATAATTTGCAGTATTTATGTCTTTAAAGCATATTGGTGAAAATGACTAAAAAATCAGAGAAAGTTATTACAGAAAGGAATAATAGAATGGCATCCCATAACAAAAGATGGGGGATATTGTTTTCATAATTATTGTTTTCATAATGTTTTCTTTAAAAAAAAAAGCATTATGTGCCTATATAATTAGTAAAACTTTGTCTGGCAGTTTGTGGCATCTGAATGTTGATGCCTTGTCGTCTGTATTTGATGTATTTTGTGTAGTGTTATTTTTGTATTTTGTTAATTTATTGTTGTATGTCATAAATTATAAAAAGTCCCTATAAACAGGCTGAAAAGAGAAAAATATAAATGTATCAACAATGTTGCCCCATCATAATTTTTTTAATTTTTAATCTATTGTTTTATACATCAATGGTTAACTCCTTTGCTTATTTTCTGCCAATGAATTGCAGGTAAATGAAATGCAGCTATGTCAGCACTTGATGCATTAAGAAGTTATGGTGATGTTGACAGCTCATCAGATGAAGAAGATGATCATCAAAATGACAGCAGGGTTGCTATGGTGAAGTCAGGTGAGGCATTGCACCCAAAGCTTAAAGGCATATTATGTGATCTTTTCCAGGGGGCGCCCTCTATTCATGATTTTTTTTAAAGTAGATTTTCTCACAGATTTACTTTTCTTATCATAAATCGTAAATATATTCTGAGTTACAGAGCGATACGATTCCTAATTACTTCAAAATCATGGTTTTAGAGTGAATTTAGAGTGAAAAATAAACTGTCCTGCTAGCAGGACAGAACTTTTGTTTTTACTCTTTATACCATGATTTTGAAGTAATTAGGAATCGTATCGCTCTGTTACTCAGAATATATTCATGATTTATGATCAGAAATGTAAATCTGCAAGAAAATCTACTTTCTAAAAAAAATCATGAATAGCTAGGGCGCCCCCTGGAAAAGATCACATAATACATGTATGCCTTTAAGTTTTGGTGGTTTTGTAAGCTAATGCAATGCTAAAAGCAGGCAAAGGCTATTTCATAATTCAGTATTCATTCTTTCGGCTGATTTCTTTATTTGACATATGACACTAAAGACGTCAAAGTGGTGTTGGACCACACTCTTGTATCTAAATTGCATTGACTGATACATTGGTAAATCATTTTCGTAGTTATTAATTAAAAACTTAGTTTATTACAAAAATTAAAATAATGACATATTTGGAAAATAATGAATTTTCAATGCAAAGAGGAAACCCAACGCAGATTGGGAACCTAGGCATTGACTTTCATTAGCCTAATATTGTTTGTTACGTTTGATTTTAATTTTCAGAAAATGGCAAAAAGACTGAGAAGCAAGAAGCAATCTGTGCAAAGGAGCCTAAAAGGTAATCAGATAGAAACTGTAAAACACTACTAATTTCGCAGATACTTTATTTCGCGAATTTAAAATAACTGCTATCATAGCAGGCATTTAAATTTGCAAATCTGGAAATGTTACTGTTACTTTCAATGCAAAATTGTAAGTTTCGCGGGTGTTTAATTTAGCGAATCCGCATCCCTCACAAAATTCGCGAAATTCAATCCCTTGCGGATTTAGGTGGATTTACAGTAATGATATCCTTAACTTGGAGAAGATATAATTGACAGAAAGATAATAGATTCCTTTGATAATGTCAAATTGCAATAAATGTTATTGAGATTAATTATTTGTGCTTTAATTGCCGTTTTTGAACCCTTACCTGTTTGAAGTTCATGATTTGAAAGTTTAGTTTATTACCGTACATAGATTTTTCCAGTTTTTCAATTTTGTTGTACCTGATTAAATTGTTTTGTTTACAAATCCAAATATCTACTCACATGACTAGACAGTTTCGTCTTCCCGATCGGAAGACTTCATCGGTAGTGACTGGATCCACTTGATTTTCCCGCGAGATTTACTATCACTCTAGGTCCCAGGAAGCTCAGGTTTTGTCAAGTGGATCCAGTCACTACCGATGAAGTCTTCCGACCGGGAAGACGAAACTGTCTAGTCATGTGAGTAGATATTTGGATTTGTAAACAAAACAATTTAATCATTTCATTCTACAATCCTGATGAACTTATTCAAAGATTTGTTGTACCTTCTTGAAGCGCAAACACTGTCAAAACTGGCAATAGAGACAAATGTTCCATGTTTACAAGCAAGGCTCAAGATAACAGTTGTTTTACCGGGAGCTACTTTTTTCAAAAGTAGCGCTCGGATCAGGGAGATTTATTGAGAACCGGGAGCTACTTTAAATCAAACGGGAGCTAATAACCTTTTATTAAATCAAATAGGCTTAAGTGAAATTTGATGTTTTGGGCAAGCTTCCCGGGCGCTAGTTTGGACAAAATATCAGCGCTCGGTTGTTTATTTTTCAGCATTACCGGGCGCTTTGGCAGAAGGACCGAGGGGTAAAAATCGCCCAGCGCCCGCTTATCTCGAGCCTTGTTTACAAGGTGTCCCATAAAAAATGGTACATCATTACCCTCATCAAACATTCAGTATTTAGTATCAATATATAATATAGTTGGCTTTGAAATGCTATTGGTTTGATCATCCCGGTCTGTCTGTACGCTCATGTTTGTATTCCTAGGTTCCAGGGATACATTGTGCGAGTATACTCAATAAGAGGTTTATGCACAGTATAGGTAGATGATGATGATGATGATGATAATTGCTCTTTCCAATCCTATGATATTGTAATATTTAAAGGTGTATGTTCTGATCACTTTTTTGTGGGCTATGATATTTGATATCAGAAGAATCCCCATATTTCTCATTATGTCTGTAAAATCTTAGGGGCAGGGGTTAAAATACTTTTTTGGCTATGAGGGCTATTTTGAGCAAGTTCTGCCAAAAATCGCCCCTTCAGTACATTTTACCATAGGCCAACATTTTCTCAGGGGGGGGGGGCTATTTTGTGAAAACTGGGGGCTAATTGCCCTTCGCCCCTGTGTATTTTGAGCCCTGCTTAGGGGCCAGAAATGTTCCATTTAGAAATTATAGGCTAAAATGTGGTGAATTACTGCCAAAGGTGGTTATCCACCATACATACATACATACATACATACATACATACATAAGAGGATTTATAGGGCGCCTAATCATGAATATCTAGGCGCCAACCAGTTTGTGTACTACTCAATGGGCAATTTGTGTGTGACCTTGTGCTTCTAAAAATAAAATAGAACCATTGAAGTTATGCAACTCAAACTTTGGAATGTGACAATTTTAAGGATGACCTTTCATGTAAAATAGAAAGTTAACATCAAGTTAAAAATCGGGCCAGCAATCGGAACATCTACCTTTAAACAATTCTTCATTTTCTTCGATGGCTCGTGAGGTTAAGGTGGAATGGTAGAAATCCGCACAACATAATTTGAAACCATGATTAAACTACTTATTCTGATTAAATGCTGGTTATAGATAATTACATGCTGTCAAGAAGATTCAGGTATAATTCTTATTTCATGATTGGTGTTGATTAATTCATAGCTTGATTGCAGCAGATTACGGACAAATTGACGATATTCCAAGTTTGTTGTGCCACTTTACAGGAAAGAAGATGCTTATTGAAAGAGTAATTTTGCTCATTTAAGTTACCTTTCAAGAGCCGTTTGTTTTGTCTCATTTGCTTTAACCTAGCAAATATTATGTTGATTAAAGCTGAGCACTAAAAGTCAAAGTGCTATTTTTATGAAGAAATGCTTCAAAGAGTTAAATAAAACAGCAATTTTACACATGGGTGATATCTTTCAAAGATATTTAGTTATCACGAAGCGCGTACAGACATCAAATCTAAATATGAAATGTTAATGATGAAAAAGATGCATTCCACAAAAAACATCAAACATCTTTAGATTGAGAATTTAAGTAAATACATGTACAATCAAATAAACAGCATTTGAAAGCCAACTAAATTATCAAAGCACACAGCCAAATACTGAGCACCCAATGAGGGCAATGATGTGAAACCTATGCGCACCCGTTTATAGGGACAGTATTAAATAGTAATAAAAATTAAATTTCCCTTTATTTTGCCCCAATAGGTTTAAATAAACATGACAAAACCTATAACAAAACCCTTTAAAGGTATATTATGTGATCTTTTCCAGGGGAGGCCCTCAATCCTCGAAAAACAAATTGGAAGCAGATTTTCTTGCAGATTTACTTTTCTGATCATAAATCATAAATATATTCCAAGTTACAGAGCGATACAATTCCTAATAACCTCAAAATCATGGTTTTAGAGTGAATTTAGAGTAAAATTTGGAAAATAGATTGTACCGCAGCGGTACAATCTATTTTCAAACCATGAATTTGAAGTAATTAGGAATCGTATCAATCTGTAACTTAGAAGATCTTTATGATTTATGATCAAAAATGCAAATCTGCAAGAAAATCTGCTTTCATAGTAAAAATCAATGATTAAGGCGCTACTTGGAAAAGATCACATAATATGCCTTTAAAACATGAAAGTCTCTTCTAAAATATCTGTGAAAATTTGATATTGTTTGCCATTTTAGAATCCCGGCACCATTACCATCAGTACCACTAGAAGTTCTAGGTATGTTTCAAGACAATGAAGATGTCTCTGATGCTCACAGTAATCCTGATCATCATGATGGCAGAGTAAGATCATTTCAACATGTGAGAGGAAATTGGGCAACATTGGTGTATATACCAGGTAAGTGGCATGTAATAGCCGTGTCATGACAGAAACGTTTGTCTTAGGCCACTAAAAAATAAACCCTGTTCTACGGGCAAACGAACCTCTCAGGTTGGGTCGGTTGGTCCCCCTCCCACTTTTTCCCCTTTCAAAATGAATGTATACAATTAATAAAATCTCTGTTTAAGCAGGTACAATCAATTTACTTTTTCTCAAGGTCAATTTTAGTATCTTAATTAGTTGTTTGTTTATTTTTTGCAAATTTGTGTGAAATTTCACTTGCATACTATGGGTTTTATCTTATAGGATACTTGATATATATTTATAGCCCTACCATAGGATCACATGGCTTTTTTACAAACTAAGCTCATAAACACCAAGAACAACTCTCAGTCTGAGAACCACAATTTGATCGGGAAAGGCTGACAAATGTGATTTAACCCCCTGAGAACTACCTGCCGATTGGTCAGAAGGATGGATCCTTCATTTGTTGCACCAATCAGAGACATTGTTAGAATGATTCTATCCCTCCTTTTGGATTGGAGTGAAATATTTGATAAGCAGTATTTTCATTGGTTATTCAAATGAGCATATATTGTAATTAACCAATCACAAACACTGTTAGATCAACAGGTAGTGCTCACAGGGTTAATAATACCTCATTTACTTTTTATTTACAGTTGAACAACCAGATGATTTTCAACTTCTTAGGGAGGAATTATTGTCCATTCTATCATCTTCCACAATGGTTGATATGAAACTAATGGATGACTTTCATATAAGTCTCTCTAGGACAGTGACTCTACAGTTCCATTGGATTGAGCCTTTTACACAGTCTTTGAAAGATGCTTTGTCTATGGGGCGTTTTATGTGTGATTTTGATGGTGTGGAGATGTACAGTAATGATGAAAAGACTAGGTATGGACATACAATTTATTAGTTTTGCTAATTTTCATTAGATAATGAAATGATAATGATTTAGTGACATGGGATGCATGGATATTGTGCAAAGAAGCACAAGACATGAACATATGTGACCCGACACGCAGGCCTCAAATTTCGTCATTTTAGGGGCACGGCCACTTTGGCCTTAAGAATATACCATTTCGAAGGGCACCGAGGCCATGTTCTGGGGCACCAAGGCCAAACCAAGGGCACACACGGCCTCTGTTAAAAATAGGGCACAGCCATTATGGCCGTGAATTTTTTACTGATCCGAGGGCATCGCGGCCAGATGCGAGGGCATCGCGGCAATGGCCGCGATGGCCGCGATGTAATTTGAGCCCTGCCGACACGAGTGAATGAGGCACAATAAGGGAAATATGAATATTGAGTTATGTACAAGTTAAGGAACATTTTGGTACCAAAGCCAAAGTTGCAGATTATTGAAAATCACTTTGTCTAAAAACATCAAATACAACTGATCAAGTTATGGTCATTTAAAGTTTTAGTTTTGTTAACAAGTCAATGGAGTAAATAAAGACTAAATACCTCAAAAAGTTTTTAATGTTCATGAATTTGAATCTTTGGTTGGATACAAGATGTATAAAACATCAGAAATAAGATTTTTATGAATATGACTTATTTTGACCTTGTCCCACATTTTTGCTCTTAAATCAAATTAGCTACTGCCGCATTGCGCCTCATTTACTCATCTTGGGTCACATATATGCAACTAGCTCTGGTACCAAACTGCGAACATAGTGAGATGTGACCAAAGAGAGCACTAGAGCCAGGTCTCTGCTCCCAAGGTTTAGAGTGGCACAGTTTTGGGCTATTGAGGAGGAGGTACAAGTCTAGTGCAACAACCCCTAAAGTGATGTCACCTTGTAAACTCAGCATTGACACATCTTATATCTCTGTATGCATAATTAAGTACCTGCCAGCGCTTTATGGGATTAACCAATCATGTTGTGTTTATGTTAATAGCTCAATGATGCCTGTTTGAAGGAAACAAAACAGAACGTGGGTCCCCAAACTGGCTTGAAAAATGAGCTCGATAACTAATCAACAGTGCTATCTAAACTCATCGGACACAAATCGTCACCCCACACACTGTATTTACAGAAAATAAAAAAAATCACTTCCACCTTTTAGCCTGGTAGTTTGAGCTGTTCTTCCCAGTCAATTAGCTGTTCTTCCCGGTCAAAGCCGTCAGGAGGTGGGGGGGGGGGGGGGGGGGGGGGGGGGTGCGGGCTTTGACAGGCACTCTTCCCCCCTGACCAGGGTTTTAGCTAGACCAGATTAAGTGCCGGACAATTTTATTGACGGCGAACGGAGCAAGTGTAGGGAACGAAGTGCAGTGGATCATGGAATGGGGTCTAAAGGCCTTCGCAATGTTTTTAAGGGGTTATAAATGCAGTTTGAGGGTTCCTGCCACATAATTTCTTGTTTTATGAGGCAGTTTAATGATTAGAGTGCCAGACGCTGGGCACAACTTCCGGACAACTTCCGGATGGCCCCGTCCGGCATAGCTACAACCCTGATCACCAGCTACTGTATAAATAGCGGAAATTGGGTGATGAATAAAAAGAGTCACAATCAGGTTGTGTACCATTACCATTTTCATTCCACCAATCTTCCGTTATTTCAAAACTATGTTCATTTTTACTTATGTATTACATTATTGTTTTTTAAATTTCCAGATCCTTTTTAAGCCTTAAAGTTGGTCATGGAAGCCATCAATTTGAATATCTCTCTCAGTGTGTGGATAAGTGCCTTGCTGAATTTGCTCTTCCAGGTTATTATCAGGTAGGTTAGACCACAGTAAATAAATATAACAAGTCCATGCTTCTATCCCTTTAAAGCATTATAAGATATCTTGATCTGAATTTTCCCTAAGAAATTCATATACATTATTCTCCCTATTAAGGGCAGTGTAAACCTGGCACTTGTTTCAAAAACTGAATTTAACATTTCTCTATTATTTTATAATTTTTGTATGTATTCTATATATCATTACCATCATAAGTTACTAATCGGAAGCAACCATTTCCCGTTCTTTTAGGTGATTTAAAATTGTTGTTTTGGTAAGTTTGAGTCAGGAAAAGGCGCATGGTCATTTGGCAGGAAGTTAAGTGGAGTTCCGCCCTTTCCAAATGCTGCAACAGCTGTTCGATCATTGCGATGAATCTTCCCGTGTGTAATACAGGATGCGTCGCTTATTATCCATGACGCAGACGCGAGAAGCAAAAGAGCGCAAAACAATGTCTAAAATTGTTAACAAAGGTCAATCTTACGATCATTTAAATTTCAGTTTTCTTCCAATTTCTTCACATTGTGACAATATAAATTGAATCTAATAGTTTATTTCGATTGTTCATATAGTATACTCACCTTATATGTCACACGCCCCGTGTATTTCGTAAACATTTAGCTTTAAATGGTGGAAAATGTCAATATTTTTACTAAATCAATGTTTTGAAGGAATTTAATGAATTTTCAGACAACATAACTAAAAAAATATAAAATTATCAGGTAAGCTTTTCTACCATTGTGTAGAGGACTTTCAGCGCTAGGATCATTTTGTTTAATTTTTTCGATTGTGGAATTCAAACTCAAAATATTCACCCATTTCTAGTGAAATTTGTGACAAAAATTGCCAACTTTACATACTTCCGATGTTTTTAGCAATATTTAAACAAATAAAAGCCTTTTTTTTGGAAAAAGAAGAAAAAAACCATCCTAGACAAAATTGTCTTGTTTACAAAAATCAATAGTAGAACAAATTACCAATTTTTTGTTTTTTAGTTATGCTTTCTGAAAAATGTATGTCAAAAAGCTTCTTTTTTTGTTCATTTCTCAAAATGTAGCATTTCTTGTATTAGATTGATGGCACAATCAGATTCCCTGTTGAATTTCCTTTCTAGAAATGTACCGTATACTTTTATATACTTTTATTCATTTTTTTTTCAAACTTGGAAGCAAAAATCGATCATCAAAAATAAAAGGGTTGACACTTCCCTTTAAGCGCCCATGCTCTATAAAGCACCCACTCCCTTTTCCCAATGACTATTCAAAAAAGTAACACCTAATAAGCACCATTCTCTTTAGCCACTGTAGCTCAATATAAAATAGGGTCCAAAGGTCCTGGCATCAACATTTCGGCGATCGACGGCGGTCCTTTCAGTAAGCAGTAAGCCAATACATGATGCGCTGGCTATATATCACTGTCTACTAACACGTATTTTGCTGATTACCGGCCACATGGATAAGATTAATTATACTATAGCATCACTTCCATCTCATAAACGAGTAACTTTTATTTAGAATGGTGAATTGTATTGAATCAATTCTTATTTTATTCACAGAACCCATCATTTCATGTAAGTTTGGCCTGGTGCCTTGGAGACTACAGACAATGTGTTGATAGCAATAGTTTAAAGAGGATACAGGTAAACACAACACAAAAAGAAAGTAACCACTTTTTTCGAGACACCCTGTGTTTAATTCCTTGGGCCCTAAATAAATTCAAAATATGGGAAAGAACAGAAATTTTCTTTCGCACATTTTGATACCTCATTTGTTACAATAGCACAAATATTGATGAAGCTGTGTCCATTTGAATACGAAATGATGCAGTTTCCATTGTTGCACTTAGCCCTATACCCATGAAAAGATCGTAAACAAAACAGTAAATCTAAAGTGTACCACTTCCTTTTCTCCATGAAAAGAAAATCATCTTCTGAACATCTCACTACGTCAATTGTTTCCAACACCTGTAGGAGGAAGACACACACGATACTGATGGATTTGTGGTTAATTTTGACAATACTTTTTAATTTCATTTTTTGTTTTGATTAAACAAAGCACATGAGCAAAACAAACTTTGCTTATCATCCTTATCATTTGCGTATGTGAACTTATTCTTGATTTCATGGGTATAGGGTTAAGTGCAACAATGGAATCTGCATCATTTTGTATTCAAATGGACACTGCTTCATCAATATTGGTGCTATTGTAACAAATGAGGTGTCAAAATGCGCAGGAGAATATTCCAGTTCTTGCCCATATTTTGAATTTATTTAGGGTCTTGTGTCTCGAAAAAAGTGGTTACTTTCTTTTTGTGCGGAGTTTATAATATCATGATTGTTCTTGTTCCAAAAAATGTTCACTCATCTTACTGTTAAAAAAGATGCTAAATAACAGAAAGATTGTCAACATTTAAAATGTTTGTTTTAGATATTGATTGACCTTATTGACGCATTTTACCGCAAGTAGTGTCTGAAAAGTTAAAATTGGGGAGTGCAACTGACTTAGCTCAGCATAATATCTGGGGCAGTCTCGGTGGTGGTAAGAGCAGATTTTGGGTGAATATTTGACCTATTTTTTCCTCATGATTCCCACAGGACCCTTCATGGGTGAGTGTTAGGGCTAAGTGCCACAAATTCAAGGGTAAAACACATATATTGTAGACTATGGCATGGCCAGAGAGGGAATTCTGTCGATTGAGACTGACTGAATTCTGTCGATTGAGATTGTCACTGTTGGTTGAGATTGGCAATTTCGGCCGAAATTGGGACAGTCGGTTGATACTTGGCACTATTGCTTGATGGCACAGTCGGTTTAGACTGGCACTATCGGTTTTCACAAGCTCTTTTTTTATGAATATGAAAAACCATGGCAGGTAATAGAGGAGGAGGCCAATCGCGACACTACTCAAACGAGATATGTTTGTAGCCGCCTATTCATTGCTAGGCTTAGGCGTAATTCACTTATTAACGTCGTCCTTGAAGTGGCCTTTGAAGACTATTGTTTAGCCGCGATCGACCTCCATGCTCGAGCGGTTTTGATGTCACTTGTTTATATGTCTATAGAGGCCTTGCACAGGATTCGGTCGGCTTTACAGAAAGGAATCAACCACGCGTCGTCATTCACAGCATTCATACAATCCATTCAGTCTATTCTTTGAATTGACGCGGGATTTTTGAAAGTGATGTAGACTCGCATGGATACAATGGGATTTTTAGATTCTTATAGTTTTGGTGAAAAAGTTCAGTAGTCTGCATCGATTCTGCTGTATGCATCAGAAATGTAGAAATATTTGATTCAATATTACATTTTTCGGTCAACTTCGGTCACGATCATATCATCATAAATCGGTACGATATACGAGTAAGTTTATTTTGAACTATGTCTGAATTACAGGAAATTGCAGGAAATACGTGAAAATGACCAAATTGTCGGACTTATTTCCTAATAATTCACAGTTTGGGAATCAAATTTCCCTAAACAGAATGACGTATTCAATAATTCGTAACTTTCCAAATATACTGCCGATTTCGGTAGATGTTTTGCTGAAATGTTCGTTTCCCTGAGATCACTTTCGGTGGTGTAAAATATTATCACGCATGCTTACACATGTTACAAGGGACCAAACATCCATGATCTTAATTAAGAAAATAGATGTTATGCCACTCGTACGCATGCGTGATAAAAATTAACAAATAAAATCTAGAAACAGTTTTAGTGTGATACGTATACGGTACATCAAAACCACTCGAGTGTGGAGGTTGGTCGCGGCTATACACATGTCTTGAAAGGCCAATTCAACGAGGATTATTCTTACGATATACAATAGGGTGATAATTGATCATGAAAGAAGGGAATAGGATTAGAAATAGGGCTAATCTGCGAGTCAGCTCCTCCTCTATTACCTGCCATGGAAAAACCTAGCTGCGCCACTGATTGTAGACCATACACATGGACACACAGCTTGCCTTGGTTAATTGTCATGTGGTTTAAAACTCACCTTTGTCTTAATAACTACATGATCAACAGTATTTGGTTTCTATATAAACTCCTCCAAAAACGTTCGGAAACTTTTTTCCATCACCAATTTTCCGGATATTTTGTAATGTATTCATATTGTGTTCCCTATTTATGAAAAGCTGATGTGTTCACCTTTCCAACGATACCCTATTCGTAGCAATCACTTGTTTCAGTGCTCAACAACTTGCTGAGCAACATGGGGAGGTCACAATCTGAATGTGCCAAAATTGCCACTATTTGGTGCTCAAAAGAACAACTGTGTTGTCTGATCACTGATTGTGTTTCTACAGAGCCTCCGCCTTTTGCCGGTGGTAACTTAGCCTGCTAAAAAGGCGGTGGTAGAAGTACTGGGCTGTTTCTACAGACGACGTAAAAGATGACTAATCACTTTGTGGGGGTGTGTGCGTAGAGGAATGGCTGATTTCGAAATGACACGGATTAATTATATAACAACACAACAAACAAATATCTTGGCAATAAACAAACAAAGCAATTTCCGGTTAGACGGCTAGTTGGGCGGCGGTCTGTTTCTACAGAGCTCTGGCGGGCAATTAGCAGGCTAACCTACCACCGCTATCCTTGATTTTCTAGGATAATTTGCCCGTGGTAGATTAGCCGGCTAACGGCGTCAGGACCTGTTTCTACAGAGCTGTTAGACGTCTACCCCCCGTGATCAACCGGCTAATGACTCTCTGTAGAAACACGCTCACTGAAGTGTTACATTGCCAGTGTAGGGTGATGCTCTATTGACTTTTGAGCACAAAGTAGTGATGATTTGGGCACATTCAGATCGTGACCTCCCCATGTTCTCAAGCAAGTTGCTGGGACTGAAACAAGTGATTGCTACAAATGAGGTATTGTTGGAAAGAGGAACACATCAGCTTTTCATAGAGAGGAAAACACAATATGAATACATTACAAAATATCTAGAGTGATTGAAAAAAGTTTTTTTGAGGAGTTAAGATTATTTATTTGGTTACCGGTTAGGGTTGGGCTTTAGGTTTTAGACTAATAATATATAGTTGATTGTTTGACGGAATGGTCTTAGATTATACTGGAATAAATCTTGGTGCTTTGATCTTTCTGGAAAGGCGCCTTATAAATTATGAATGTTGTTTATGAATGTATGTACTAAAACTGTATCTAACTGTAAATTCTGCCTTTTGTTTTTACAGGAGTGTTTCAAAAGACATATCGAGGAAAAGCCTTTAGTGTTGCAAGTTTCTGAAATCCGCTGTAAAACTGGTAACAAGTACCACTCATTCTGGCTTAGGTGACATCTGTTGGGACATCAATGCAATGTACATGAAACTGTATCGTCAATGCAACATGGATTTTACGTATGGTGGCCTTCAATTTGTCAAACTGATGGTTCAGGGCTGGATTTTATATCTGTTAACATTCTTCATATCGTACTAAAGAGTTGTTTTTAAAGAATTCTTCCCAAGTTGAGCTTGAAGAAGGACCCAGATTTAAAGTTTGACATGGGTCTTACGATGATAAATCTAATAATAAATTCTTAACATTCATTAAAAGAATGAGTCACCTAAGAAATATTACTCATATGTGATGTGATCAAGCAAATTGAGTTGGAACTCGCCAATATTGATTTAGAGATATATAACCAAACAAAGGGTAGAAGTTCTTTCATTTGCTAGTGTTTTGAATACCCTTTAATTGCTAATATCTTTGGAATCCGATGTACGTTAACAATGTTTGTTTTTCTACTAAATGTAGCATAGCAATTACCAAAACAATCACATAGTAAGCTAAAATTGTGATCTTTTCTACTTCAGACTCATTTTGCTTGATCACATCACTTATAAAGTTTAATCTAGACTTTTAACCCTAGAGTATGTCATTTTTCTTGCATGGGATCCATCCATGTAAGACTGGCAATAAATACCCCTCATTATGGCTTAGATGACCATCAAGAGGGCATCAATGTTAAGAATGTCATAAATGTTGACTTGAAGTGACACTATGTTATATGAGACATGGTATACACACTTATGCAAGTTGAGGCATTCAACTGATTGTTCACAGAGAAGCCAATAATAATTTGTGAAGAAAAAAAGTAACTTAATGCACAGATTTGACTAAATAAAACCATTTCAAGTGAAGCTCCACTATGAATTTGAGCAAAAAAATAAAAAATAAAAAAACCCATTTCGCATTTGGCTTTTAAGGCTTGCTACTGGACTGGAAACAAACTTCTTCTTTTTTGGCCAAGTTAATTGTGATCTACTCAAGCAAAACGTGTTAGATGAGGTCTGATAAAGTGTGCAGACTATTAACGTAAAACTTCTCAAACTTATTATTCTATAGTTTTAGTTAAAGGTATATGACCCGATCACTTTTTTGGGGCTAGGATTTTTTTTTTCATATCAAAATATTTTGGTATCAGAAGAATCCCCATATTTTTCTCATTATGTCTGTAAAATATTAGGGGCCATAAATGTTTCATTTGGAAATGATAGGCCAAAATGTGGTGAATTACTGCCAAAGGTGGTTAACCACCAACCAGTATGTGTACTACTCAATGGGCATATGTCTTTTGACCTTGCGCTTCTAAACATAGAACCATTGGAGTTATGCAACTCAAACTTTGGAATGCAACAATTTTAAGGATGACCTTTCATGTAAAATAGAAAACATCAAGTTGAAAATCGGGTCATCTACCTTTAAATGATGAAAGTATACTTAAATATGTTTCTGCAAACCTGACAAATTCATTCAAAGTGTTTGTCTTTGTTTTTAACATGATGTGGCTATCAAAAATGTTTTCAAATAATAACATGACTTGTATGAATAAAGAAATAAAATATTACAGTATTTTAAATCTTAATATTTTGTGATTGGATTATTTTCACCAGTGGTATAGTATATTTTAACTCCTTTTGACAGTGACATACTTTTACAGGTGCACCATATATGCATGCATACGTACCACATATCGTCAGCCTGCTTCGATAATTGCCTAACTCATTTTTTCTAGTTCTTAGAAAACAACAAAAGTATGAAACCTGTTACCTTTGTACCTGTTACTCATTTTGCATTATTGATGGATGGATATTCATTATGTGGAATGATGCTTGTATTGTTGATGTGACTTGGATTAGTGCATCCATGCACGCCAATTGAGGATTACGCCAATTGAGGATTGGCGTGCATGGATGCACTAATCCAAGTCATATAGAAACGGATGAACACAGCCATACAATAATTTGATTAATTCCATGGATTTGTCAATGCAAATTCAATAATGCAAAATGAGTAACATGTTAGAGTGGTTTGGTGGCCTTTTTGCAACAAATCTCTTCATTTATCAACACTTTTGATTGGTCAATGACTTAGGTATTATAACAGCATGTGCATAATGTAATGAAGTCACGATTTATGCAAAAAACTCAATTTTGCTGAAAAGTGAGTTAGGCAATTATCGAAGCAGGCTGACGATATATCATATCGTTTGTCTTTGAATATCTGCCCTTTGAGGAGTCCATGACGCAATGGTGCCACGTCTACTGAAAGTTAAAGGCATATTATGCGATCTTTTCCATGAAAAAAATGCAAGAAAATCTGCTTTGAAAAAATCAAGGATAGAGGGCGTCCCATGGAAAAGATTGCATAATATGCCTTTAAATAGAATAAAGATGTTGGGAACAGTTTTTAAATATTTCAAAAATGTAAGAAAATCTGACACTTTTTGAAAATGATCACAACAATTTCAAATATTGTGACAAACACATACACACCCCAACATAAAAACAAACACAAAACTGTTCCTTAGGCTGAGTGAGGTTTGATTGGTGTAACATAGAAGAAAAAAATAGGGTAGGTAGGTCAGATTTATTTATTTTTTGATTTTTTTTTAAAAAATCTATAAAACGTCTATGAAATTTTATATACCAGCACACACATACCATACAGACATAAACAAATGGCACAAATACACATTTTCACTGTGTGTTTTTTTGTCTTCTTTTTCTCACACACAATTTTTTTTATTTTTTAAATTTTTTAATTTTTTTTAAAATTTAAAATAAAAATAAAAATGTTTAGGGTCGGCGGTAAAAATAGGGTCGGTCGGGTTACGCCAATTAAACAAATTTGTTTAGGCCTTAGCTCTTTCATACAAATTGAGTGGATAGTTTTAATTAACATCATGATGGCTGGCTAAATTCACCAGACCCAATGAAAAATAAGTTTTCGATGGGATATCATTGCTTAGTATGTGGTACGCAGTATCAATGTGTGTGTAATGAATCACAGATAATCTTCCTGCCTCCTTTCATTTTGTACGGTACAAATCGATGATATCCCATAGGAAAATTATTTGCTACACTTTTTTGTTAGATGTGGTTACTTAAGCCATCATAAATTTTAAAAGTATCCACTCAATTTTTATGGATGAGGTATCAAAGTTGCACACTAAATCAAAAACTAAGATTTTCGGTACAGATTATTGATTTTGAATGAGCTAACAAAAAAGTGCCCGGTCAGGAAAGTTTTGTGTTAGGTGTATATCATGAATAAATTGGTATTCCTGCCAGTGATGGGGGTAAACATCGATATCGCGTAATGAAAGTGCGGAGATGAATGTAATATTTACCTAGCTTTTACACGATATCAATGTTTACCAGCGTTTCCTGCCCATCAATGGCAGGAAAGCGCCAATTGGGCAATTCCGCGTCAAAAGTACGTCCGACCCCTCCAAAATGCACGTCCGACCCCCACTTCTTTTGATGAGTATTATTTTGTTGGATATGATTGTGGGTATTTTTTTCTTGCATATGTAGAGGCATATGTGGAATATTTCGAAGCATGCCTGAAAAAATCATTCTGTGCGAGTATGTCCGACCCAAGGGGGATATACAAAATGGATAACAAAATCCACCCAACACTAATAGTAAGAACTACCCAACCCTTCGAAGTGTGCGAAATGTACGTCCGATCTTATGGAATTGCCCAATTATAAAAGGTCTATAGAGTAATTTTAACACCTATGAGATATGATTGATGCATGACAATCCCTTTAAACCTATGACATACTACAAAATCGCGCGACGCGACTTGCGCTTACGCTCCTTATAAAGAGTGCTATTTACCAAATAAGGAGCGTCAGCGGCAAATCGCTCCGAGCGATTGGGTAGTATGTCATAGCCTTTATTCTCAAGGTACCATACGTTACTGTACACCTAGCAACAAAAGTCCTGGACCAGGTGCTTTGAGGTTGGCTAATTCAAAATAGATAATCGGTACCAAAAATCTGAGATATACATTAAATGAACAAATTTCTTCTCCGCAGTTTGATATCTCATTCAACAAAATCGAATGGATACTTTTAAAATTATGGCGATTTCAATGACCGCGCATAACAACAGCAAAGTTGCACTAGGTATAGGAAATCATTGATTTGTGTATGATTACTGCATGTCATAATTCTGTGCTATCTGAACGAGCCACCTAGGTATCTGGATGAATGGGTCTGGAGTGATATCGCAATTTGCGGGACAAAGGGTGTGACTAGCTGCGAAGAATGAAGGTCTTTGCTAACTTTACACACACATTTTCAGTAAAATAGGTATGGAACACTTAATGCTATAACCAAAGTTATTTTCTTTCGACTTCAACTCTTATTTTTGGGATATCCAGTATTAAGAAAACAAACAAAAATGACCTCGAAAAAGTACACTTTACATTTACAAAGAAATGTATTTATTTCTAACAAAATATACATAATTGCACTTCACACATAGAGTAATACAAATCTTTCATCAACATAAATTGTTCTGGGAATGCTACAAATCAATAGTTAAAGGTGTATGTACCGATCACTTTTTTGGGGGCTATGATTTTTTTCACATCAAGATGTTTTTATATCAGAGGAATCCCCATATTTTTCTCATGTCTGTAAAATCTTAGGGGCCAGAAATGTTCTATTTAGAAATTATAGGCTAAATGTGGTGAATTACTGCCAAAGGTGGTTAACCACCAGCAAGTTTGTGTACTACTCAATGGGCACATTTTTTGTGACCTTGTGCTTTTAAAATAAGAACCATTGGAGTTATGCAACTCAAACTTTGGAATGTGACAATTTTAAGGATGACCTTTCATGTAAAATAGAAATCATCACGTTGAAAATCAGGCCAGCAATCAGAGCATCTACCTTTAAGTTGCACAGTACCAAACTGAATTAATGTTTACAGGGTGTCCCTAAAAAAGGGTGCACATGTTTGCGAAACTGGTTGACCATGAAGTCCTAAAGTTTGGTGTAATATGTTTATACACACGGAAAGGGAAAACACTCAGCTTTCAGATGCCGTTTATTTTATTTTATTTGGATTTGTCAATCCTGAGATATACCCAGTTTATCAAAGCTACCCAAAATCGATGTTGTGCCACTTTTACATGATTATGAGCGTCAAAACGATACTAACATTGGTCTATCCATGGGCATCAATCGTCTTGAAACATTGGGGTGGGCATTTGACCATAATTGTTTAAAAAAGGCTGAGGAACAAAAATTATGTCCTTGGAATAATGTGGTAAGGGATTTCTACGAGCAGTTATTCTGGGATCCCTCTGAGGTGAACGCCGCTCGTTATCAATGTGTTACTGTGTCCTGCCACTTTTCATATCTTAGATCTTCCAGTGTTCTCTATTCATATGGGTGCTTGTACCTTCTACCAAGCATTTCCAATACTCCTTTTTATATAGGTGTATTCCTAGATGGTACGTGAGTGTTTGGGAAATGAATGGCAAACTCTCTGGTGACTTCTGATGGACTTCTCGTTTCATGATATTTTAAGACCATGCACACCCTCTTCTAATAAAAATTTGGCCATACCCAGCCATATGGACATCTGTCTTGTTTTGAAAAATGTAGGCCCAATAAACATTTTGTAAAACCTCGTCAAAAGGACTGGTTCGAATCATGTAACAAACATCTTTATATTCAGTTCTGATTGGATACACAGGCACTCATTCTATTATTTAAACCTATTCAATCCCAATATAAAAATGTTATTTTGCATAACACTAGTGAAGGGCAATCGTACACGTGGAAGTTGTATCTTAGGAGTAACCCTTTGAAACTGTAAAGTGGCACAACATCGATTCTGGGTAGCTCTAGTTAATTGTCCATATCTCAGGATTGACAAATCCGAATCCGATGAAATAAGCAGCATCTGAAAGCCAGGTGTTTAATCTTTTAATATGTGTAAAAATCTTACACCAAATGTTAGAACTTCATGGTCAACAAGTTGGGTAAACACATGCACCCTTTTTTAGGGACACCCGGTACATAGGGAGTTGGTTTGATCCTCTACTTTCCATGGTAGCAGGCATCTACAGAAAATATTCTAAAATGTCACAAAATGTTTAAAAATGTCAACATTGAATTTCATTACCATATTTGGAATCACCGTGAGGAATGCATTATTATTAAAACAAACATGCCTAGTACTGGTTCAGTAATTCTTGAGATAAGACGCTGAAAATGGGGGGAAAAATTGGAAAAACCTGTTTTTGTATGTAAAACTACCAGCCGCGTGAAAAGTGTTAAGAATGATGGCTATCCATTGATAATTCACCAAGAATTACCTTTAATCAACAATAGAATAAAAAACTTCTATTTCATACACTTATATTCAAATTCAATAAAATATGGTTTTTTTCTTCTTCTGTAAACTGGAAACCATCGCAAACCATAGCTCATTTTTACGCTGCCCTTACTTGAATCTAATGTTTATTGATGCAGTAATTGCTCTGAGCATGCTCAGTTAGAATTCACACCGTCTGTTGACGTAAATGCGCCAATTATGAATAACGTCTACAAGGATAAGGGACTCAAGCAGTTGAAAAAGTACAAATTTACAGATAAATGTTGGCCTACCGCCACGATACCAAGAGGGTACAGGTTCGCAACTGTATTTTAAGGTCTTTGTTCATTTAATTCATGCCATTCATCACATATTATAGATGTTTACTGAAAATGTAATACTCTAATAAATCTTGAGACAACAAATGTGAAAAGATGTTTCACAACAAATGCAGACATATGTTTACCCATATTTTCTATTACTTAAAGAGTTGGTTATCAAGTAACGTACCAATAATGGGGGAAGTGGCAGTTTTACAAAAATACAGGAATGATATACAAATAAGGAAAAGTCGTGAGATAAACACAATTGGACTGGAATCAATATAGAGGGATAGATTGTTACCTACAGTTGCTTTTAGAATCCTTTACCAGTTGCCAGCATGAGTGTGTATATAATACAAAGCAAGATAGAGGTAAGGCAACGAAAAAAACACACCCTGTTTTACGGGCGTATGGACCTGTCAAGTAGGGTCAGTCTGTCGTTTTGTTGTTTTTTATTTTAATTTTTGTTGTTTTTGTACCTAAAATGTCACCAAAATCTGCACAAAAACACAACAAGTTAGGCAAAAAAACTATTTTAATGTGTTCAGGGTGAGCTTCCGAATACACAGGACCAACGGCTTTACGTGACTCTCCAAACCACTGCGCACTTTCATTCACTGTATAGACCTGCATGTTGTACACAGTGAATGGGGTAGAGCAGAAATTCTAGAAGTAAATCTGATTATCAGACCATGGTAAGAGAATCTGATAAACTAACCATACTGAACTGAGATGTGATTGTCGAATTTCGAACATTTTGGGTATTAGGCAATGAATCCTGGTTTCAAGGAGACTTGAATCCACGATTCTGTGCTTTTTGAAGGAATCCCGACCGACGGTACAGCGCGCCTAACCGCTCAGCCACCTCTCTTCACAAGTAGTTTTTAATGTTCAAAACTAGATATCATTAAAAAGGGTAATCTAGAGCAGCCATCAAGAGAATTGAAACAGAACTTGACTATAGTTTGATCAGTTCCAAATTGGCGAAGTTTCATTACAGCAGCGAGTATCTACAGAAGGACGCAAGCGCACATAAAGGCAACAATCGCACTGTGAATTGTATGCGTGACGCATGCGTGAGATAAAACCAATTAAACTATAGGCTTTATTTGGGGCAACAAATCATTTGATTTAATTACTGATTTGTTTTTTAACTTGACTTGACATGACTTAGTAAAATGACGACAGTGACTTTGAAAGACTAAAATGACTCGCATCACACATGCTATGCCTGGGACGTGACGGCTTGTGACTTGAGGTTTATGGACTTGGTTATGTTTTTGCCCTTTTACCAGTATGCAAGACGCAACAAGTGTCATTTTCATGAATTGGAATACATTTGCTACTTTACGTCCCACTGGTGAGGAACAGTGAAACACTGTTTGCACAAACTCTCTCAGCACAAAAGCCCTGATTACACAAACTCTCTAAGCACAAAAGCTCTGATTACACAAACTCTCTAAGCACAAAAGCCCTGATTACAGAGATTAATTTAGAAATGCAACGAGGTACTTTTCTATGTTTAACAACCTTGTGGCACAACATTCTGTGGCTTAAATTACTTATGACTATTCTGCTGGAACTGGCGCCCTCTCCTGGCCCGCATCGCCAGAATTTGCTGCCGGATCATTACTTGGTGGTGGCGGTGCCTTAGCTATTGCCTCTTCAAGACTTGGAACACCCTTAGCTGCTGCTGAGTTAGTTTTGTCTGTTGATTGTTGGCCTTTATTTTTCCACACATGTTTTTCACCAACCTGAAGGGCTGGACCAAGTTTGCCTGCTAGCTCAGCTAGCTCAAGTAGCTATAGGGATAAAATGAAAATGAAACAGGTGGTTTAATAGACAATCTGTAAATATTAAGGAACACAACAAATCAGCACCACGACAATGCATTGCGTTTTTGCAAAATGCCCTAAATTCTGGTCTCCAATTTGTCTCAGTTCTTAAGACATATGCACACAATCATGGCTTCATAGCGCATTCATTATTGGAGCTCTTAGGTTCTAGGTTACATCAATGCATAAGTTAGTTATCAGTGTTCCTTTTTCTTATTTCTAAAACATTAAGAGCTCGACAAATGCATTGTGTGAAAAAAGCTTTAGTTGGCTGGCGTTCACGCAATGCATTGTGGGAAGATCTTAAAATCTTCTTTGGGTACACAAGGTAATGCTTTAATTGTTCACAAGATTTATTTTGGTGAATACATGAATGCTGCTAAGAGAATGACTGTTCTTAATCTAGTAGTTGAATTTAAATTGGATAACTCATGCTAGAACGTACATTTTACAAGTCTCTACGTTGCATGTGAAAATATGTCCTGGATTCCAAGGTTCCCATCCCCTACAAACCATGGTCATGGATTCATACTTCCTGGTTTAGACTACAACCATGTTGCTTGACTAATTTCTGCATCCCTCTCCCTTTCTCATACTGCTTCACACCATCTAGGATAGTTTTCATACCTCTTTTTATACATACCCAGGCATGAGAATGAAAACCACCTGAACAGCCTGAAAAAGTGTGTGAAATCGGTCTATAAAGACCAAAAACAGTGTGGAAATTTGGAAAACAAAATAGCCTGAACATGTTCATGCCTGCATACCCCAAAGCTCCATGGCTACTTTTTGCATCCTCCCTCCCATGCATTACCCCACACCAAAGTATTCTTCAGGCATGAGAAAGAAAAAAACTGAACAGCCTGAAATCAGCCTATAAAGACCAAAAACAGGCTGAAAATAAAAGAAAGTGCAGAAATTTAGAAAATAAAATAGCCTGAAAATTCTCATGCCTGCATACCCCAAGTTCCATAAGTTCCATAGCTACTTTTTGCATCCTCTCCTCCCGTGCATTACTCCACACCCCAGTATTCGTACGTCTGGTTCTACATTAGTCCCAGGTTCCTTGGCTACTTTTTGCATCCTCTCCTCCTGTGCATTACTCCACACCCCAGTATTCGTACGTCTGGTTCTACACTACTCCCATGTTTCATGGCTACTATTTGCATCCTCCCCTCCCGTGCATTACCCCACACCCCAGTATTCGTACGTCTGGTTCTACACTACTCCCATGTTCCATGGCTACTTTTTGCATCCTCTCCTCCCATGCATCATTACCCCACACCCCAGTATTCTTACCTCTACTTCTACATTAGTCCCAGGTTCCTTGGCTAATTTCTGCATCCTTTGCTCAAATATGTTATACTGCTTGGCTGCTGCTTTACGTTCCCCTTGGTTGTACAGGAATACACAGTAGTTGGCTGCTACCATAGGGTTTTTCCTGTGTACAGTAATAATACATTCACATTCATAAATTTCAATCCAATTCTGGGTGCTTGAAGCATAAAATCATGAAGGTTATCAGTCAATTTGAGAAAAAGGCCTTTGAAAACTATAAACACTGAGATATTTCAAATATCCATGCACTAAATCTTTACCATACATTGGTAGCTGCTAGATAGAGGTGTTTTCAAAATATGCAAAATCTGTAATTCACCAAAATGTCATTTTACATGTTTGTGTTCCAAGCACTGGAATAGAATTACATTGTTGCCAGACACCAGGGTTACAAGATAAAGACACAAACGCAAAGAATCATGTGGAGCGTAATCTGCAGCACATACCAGAAGTGCATTTAATAATATCATCACTAAACCAAACCTCACTCCTGACAAAGGAGTTGATAGGTATGCACATTCAATTTCATATTTCAAATGTAATTCATGACATTTTTATAATAAGTATAATTAGATGATAAGCTAACTCAATTGTGTCCATAGATTTAAATTTTGTAGTGACACATATTAGCACATTGTAAATGTACTTCAAGATTTCACACACCATTCTATTGTGTCTATAATAAAGTCCTTAGCGACACATAGAATTAGGTGTTGTGAAAACCCAACCATATTTGGTCGTTCAGTTCAATTGTTGATAATAAACATTTCTGAGCCTATTGGACAAAAAATAGATCCTGAGCGGCGGAATAACCCCTTGTCCCAATTTTCTCCCTAGAGTATGGCTCTATAGGAACCTAAATTTGTCATACGAGGCTAACATTGACTGAACAATTGCAAACTTCATTGATTGACATCAAATTTAATTAAGTATTTTTTCACACCGCAATGGTATTCATAATCAACATTTCTGAGCCTATTGGACAAGATAGAACCTGGAGGCCGGACTAACCCCTCATCCCAATTTCTCCCTAGATTTCTAGCTCTATGGGAACCTAATTTTGTCATACGAGGCTAACCTTATTATTAACAAAGCCTGGGAAGTGGGAACACGAAGCCAAACCACTCTCCCAAGGAATTAAGGTAGAGGTTATTAATAAATGTTGTCAAATGTATATTGTTCTCTAAAAGCAAATGTGAAATGGACAAAAAAGAATGATGATGTGACTCGGGTAATCAAAAAGGTGTATAGCAAACTGCTAACCCAGACGGGTATTAAAACAAACAGTGAAACCAAAGGTCTTACACCAACCACTTGTAATAAGGGTGGGATGGTGGGGAATTTTTCTCTAACTCTTCTGGTATGATCGCAGAAAACGATATGACCTACAAATGAGGACCAAGGAAACAGGGCTGTGTTGAGCCCGATACGCCTGGCTGAACAACAAAGCAAAAAAGCGCGGGTCTGAAAATCCGAATTTTGGATTGGTCCAAAGGAATAAGACAAAGGCCGTCTGAAAAGCCAGGGGGGGAAATCACTGGCAACCCTGGTGCTTGACCAAACCAGAATTATGTTAGACAGGCAAAATAATTATTTTATTACATTTCAAGAATATTTCAAATGAGGTTAAATAATATGTTAAGTAATAGTCACCTAATATATTCCTCCATTCATTTTTACCATTAGTATCCCATTTTATTGCTATGAATTTTGTGAACATTAGTTACATGCATGGCCTCTGAGCAACCATTTCAGTGCAATAAATGTCAATATAAACTGAATTTGTTATTAAAATGAGGTCTTTCCCTTGAAAAGAAAGTTCATATCAGCACACTCATGAAGGGGATGAAGGCTCTAAAATATTATATAAAATAAAGCAGTTTTTAGAGTGCCAGTTATCAGCAAGAACATTTGGTCTAGTGCTTAGGACACCTTTATGTGTTCAGGAGACTGAGTACAAGACATACCTGTGAATGTCTATGCTAAGGTTGGGACATTCTCCGGTATTTATTAATGTTTGTTACTATATTGCCTGTAATGAAATATCATAAACTGCTTTAGATTATTATTACATAACTCAGAAAACTGTTAAAGCTGGCCTACCACTTTAGTATTTCACCACAGACGAACTGGCCATACACCTGTTCACTTGGTGACAGACTGTACAGAGTTAACATGGAGACATTGTAACCTTGTCAAATCCCCTAGAGAACTGGATGTGACTTGTAACCTAGAGTGGTAGCTCGCCTTTAACAGGTTATTATCCGAAAAAAGAGTTCCTTACGTTTCTAGTGAGACGGCTTGATCATAAGCTTGCCTTGCATTATCAGGGTCATCTAAATGAGTAAGAGCAACTGTAATAAAAGATATACAAGACAACATACAGTGTGAAAGTGGGTATTTGTTATGTTCAAATTATCACCAAAATAGGCATCAGATATAGCATCATTATGACACAGGTACCTACTCAGCAATGTATGCAGGTAAGCTCATTCTCCTTTTATTAAATCATCATAAAAAATAAAGAAGAGAACATTAAAAACCAAGACAAACTGGGGCCTATACTGACCACCAGGCAAGGTGTTACATAAAGCACTATTGCACAACAATCAATATAAAAAACACATTTAAAAAGGGAGGTGAGCCGGTCGTGACAGACCTGCTGCCATAAGGACCTATATAAAATTGGTAACGTTCCAATCCCGTTCGTGTCTTGATTGGAAAATGGAAAAAGAAGACATCAGACTCTTTTTCGAGATGTTATTTTTGAGAGCTGTGTCATTTAACTGTCCTAATGAAGTTAAAGTCACATCTGACTAAAGCTTAATCAATTCAGTAACATAAATTTTACTTGTCGGATAGCTTTAGACTTTAATTGAAAGTTCGGCAAATTATGGACCGCTATATATTTTAATCTTATGTTACGCAAATTTGGACCACCAAATTTGCGTAATTATAGATCGCTTTAGATTTTAATCAAAAGTTAGGCAAATTGGGATCACTTTAGATTTTATTCAAAAGTTAGGCAAATTACGGATCGCTTTATTTATACTTTAATAATCGAAAATTATGCACATTTTGGATCGCTTGAGACCGGAAATGACAGTTAGGCAAATAATAGGTCACTTAAGACTATCATTAAAGTTAGGCAAATTATGTATTGCTCTAGACTTTAATTGAAAGTTAGCCAAATTTCTCCCAGAACTTATTGTTCTAGGGACTCCCCTGTCGAAGCCTGCTTACCGTTGTTCGATGTTTTGATCTGACTCATTTGCATCTTTCCCGGAGATGCGGGCATTCCAAACTGAACTATTTCCAATATTTCAAACTAGAAACACGGGTCGCACCGACGTGACGTCACCCCATGTCACGCGCCAGCCCGTCACCCAAATTTCGCTTGGACTACCTCGAAATAATCCAAACTACTTCTGCTTTTTGTCGCAGGGGGCTTAGGGCGGCCGGGCGATCAAAACATCGAACAACGGTAAGCAGGCTTCGACAGGGGAGTCCCTAGAACAATAAGTTCTGGGAGAGACTCCCCTGTCGAACTGCTTTCCGGTTCGATGTTTTGATCTGACTCATTTGCATCAACCCAGTTTAGCACAGAACCTGGAGGAGGTGCGATAAAAAGCCAAACACCGCGTATATTATTTATTAATTTAAAGGATCAGATCTTGAAAGGCCCACATCATAATTACTGATGTCAGAACCAGAAAATCGAACCACGGTAAGCTTAGCTTCAGTCTAGCGTTTTTACTCAAAACCCGAGAAGCCTAGCTCAACCTATAAATAAATAACTGATAGACCAACTAACCTAATTTCTTGGATTTCTGCCCGCAACTGGTCCGGCTAGAACCTTGCGGGCGAATTGGCCCCTGAGCGAGTTTCCGTTAATGCTCCTGTAGTAGGCAGCGGAAAACGTTGAGGTGGCCTTCCATGAAACGGCCTCACATATCTCTCTCACGGACAACCCCCGGTGGTAGGCCCATGAGGTAGCAATACTTCGTGTTGAGTGTGCCGTAACACGCTCGTCATTAATAATTGCGTTAGAGTCTTTGACTACCTGAACCAGCCAGCGAGCAATAGTACTTTTCGCCGCAGGCTTATGTGGCTCGGAGTGCGTCAAAAAAAGTTGATCATTGTTTTTACCTCGCACTCCGGACGTCCTATCTGAGTAATACCTTAGACAGCGAACGGGGCACCATAACCTATCATCGTGCACAGATGATCCGGCACTGAGGGAAGGAAGGTAAAGGGTGGAGTACGAGTGCGAACTAGTCTCGTTCTTGGCTACAAAGCCAGGAACAAAAGACATTGTCACACCCGCGCGAGAAAGAGACATTGAAGAAAATGACAATGCATGAAGTTCAGAAGACCTTTGCGCAGAAGCAAGGGCCACGAGAATAACAGTCTTAAGAGTAATATTTTTGAGGGTCGCTTTCGCCATAGGCTCAAAAGGCGGACCCTTAATGTACTCGAGAACAGTGTTAAGTTCCCAGGCAGGTACGATCTTCCTGACTGGTGGCCTCTCGTTGAACATCCCCTTCAGTAGAAGACCGATCTCACCGCCATCATTGACAGTGGATCCGTCCTCAAAACCTACGTGGACTGACATGATCGCGGACTTATAATTCCGGACAGTAGCTGCCTGGAGTCCTGAATCAAACCTCTCAGTTAAAAATAGCGAAATGCTATTTACATCTGCTCGAGTGGGAGAGATACCTCTCTCATTACACCACTCGTAGTAGGGAGCCAAACGCTTAGAATATGTCTTGAGCGTGGATTGGCGTCGACCCGAGGCGACCAAGCCTGCAGACCTTTGAGAAAAGCCTTTCTCCTGGCATCGTTGCCGGATAATGGCCAAACAGTCAACTGTAGGTGCTCGTTTGGAAGGAATTCGCCGTGAACTCCCTGCCTGAGCAGGTCCTGAAGTGGAGGTAGCAACATGGGGCGACCCACAAGAAGATCTACCATTGGACGAAACCACACGTGTTTCGGCCAGAAAGGGGCTATGAGCAGGACGTAACAGTCGTCTCTTGCCACCTTTTCTACCACTTTTGGAAGCAGCGATATTGGGGGGAAGGCGTAAGCCGTCAGTCCCGTCCAATCCACTGATAGAGCGTCTGCGGCGTACGCCCTCGGATCGCGAGTCCGAGAGCAATACACCGGTAGCTGTTTGTTCTGGTATGACGCAAACAGGTCGATCGCTGGGTGACAAAATCGTACAAAGATTGTCTGTGCTATCTGAGGTGCTAACGATATCTCCGTGGGGTCGGACGTTCGTCCCCTGGAAAGATCGTCTGCAAGGATGTTTGTGACACCCGCGATGTGAATCGCCCGCAGAGTGATCTGGTGATCTCGACACCACGTTATGAGTCTCATGGTGTGGCAACAGAGGGTGGGAGATCTTGTCCCGCCCTCCCTGTTCAGGTAAGCTACCACCGTCGAGTTGTCCGTCTGGACAAGGACACTGTGTCCCTGTAGATCGGATTCGAACCATTGGAGAGTCTTCTCCACTGCCCAAAGTTCGAGCAGGTTGATGTGTACCTGAGCCTCTATGCTTGACCACCGGCCGAAGGCGCGGTTGTCTAGCCAATGGCCTCCCCAACCCAACATTGACGCGTCTGTCGTGATGACACGACTCGTCGGCGGAGATGGAAAAACCATCCCCGATGTCAGGTTGGCAGGTTGGTACCACCAGTGGAGTTCCTCTTTGATCAGGTCTGAGATAGGAACCATTCTGGACACTGAGTGAACACTTGGCTTGTAGTGCGCCAGCAGGTGAATCTGAATTATCCTCATATGGAACCGACAAAGCGGGATCAGATCTACCATGCTGGCCATGAGGCCCAATACTTTGAGCCATGCTACCGCCGGCGCCACACTCGCTTCCGCTAGGATTCGAGCGCAGGCAGCCATGTTGTGTACTCGTGCCAGGGAAGGCATAACCTGACCCTTCGACAGGTCTAGTCGTGCCCCGAGGTATATCGGAGACTGTGTCGGAACGAGATTGGATTTCTTGTAGTTCACTACAAAACCCAGTCGCGTAATCACCTGGATGACTAGCTGTATGTGGTGCGCTGTCTCTTCTCGAGACTTCGCATACACCAGCCAATCGTCCAGATACTGACAAATGTTGACGCCCCGGCGTCTCAAGTATGCTCCCACCTCTCTCACTACCCGGGTAAACACCCTGGGCGCTGTGGAGAGGCCGAAGGGCAGACATGTGAACATGTACGCCTGGTCTTGTACTTGGAAACGCAACCATTTCTGGTCCTTGGGAGCAATCGGAACGTGAAGGTAAGCATCCTTGAGGTCCAAGGACGCTGCCCAACAGCCTTTGATCGGGCAGCGGAGGACGGAGGCCAATGTTTCCATCCTGAAGCGCTGAGGTTTGATAAACCTGTTCAGCGGCTTCAAGTTGAGAATTGGTCTCCAGTCGCCTGTCTTCTTTGGTGCTAGGAAAAACGTAGACCAAAAACCCCCGTGAAACGGGGGGTAGACAGGAACTACCAGTGACTACCGTATCTACCAGTGACTTCTCATCGAGAACCTCTCTAGCTCGCTGTTCTACCAGCTCGCAGAAACGGTTTCCGAAAAGAAATCCCTGAGTAGAGAGCTCGACCTTATTGAGCGAGTCAGCGAACTGCTGCCCATAGGTCGCGCTCAGGAGGGAGAGAGCGTTCGATTGGCGTAGAGATGTAAGCCTGTGAGCCGCGGACATTGAAGACTGCAAGGATTTGTGAGAGAGATCTGACAACAGATACGCCTCACGAGCAATCTCCGACGCCGAGCCTGATCCTGAAGCAGTCAACCTGGTAAGGTGTTCCGCAACGGTAGAACTGAATGCAGAAAGTCTGATAGACGCCCGCAAGCGACTGTCAACCGACTTTAGACACTCCTCCCAATACGGGGAGTACGTTCCGTGATCATGAGCTTTTCCCTCAACTGGTAGGCGTTTTTGTATTTCTGGGTCCATGGTAGGCACCTTGAGATACGTATTGAAATCATCGTCGGTCACTAGACAGCCCTTCTTGTAGGCCTTCTTAGACGGAGGAGATTTCGCCGCCTCCCAGACAGACGCCAAGTCTGCAGGAAGAGTCAGCGCTGGCTCAACTGATTCTGAGAGTAATGGACACGTAGCGCTAAACACACTAGGTGTGACCGCTGGACGACGCGACTCGTAGGCTATGCCTAAGTCCCGCGCAACGCGGGACAGGATCGAGTGCGTGTCTAACGGAAAGCCATTAGCTCTCTCCTCAGCTGGTAGCGGGGGTAGAGGTACCGATTCGTCGGAATCCGACTCATCATCCTCTCCCGATCCCTTTCCCTCGGCCGAAGAGTCAGACGAATCCGACCCGGATTCATCCTCACTCTCTGGACGGGCATCATCCGAACACAAATCCATATCCACCACGCCGGCAACCGGCACAGGGACTTGGATTGGTACTGATGAAGAGGGGATACTCCCGCCGAGATCCGGGCGAACAGGGTTCACCGTAGGATTCCCAGCACTAACTACCGACGGAACTTGAGGAGGCGGTGCATACTGCGCCTGAGAGGCGAGTTGCATACCGGCTGGCTGTCCAGACTGCCACGGGTAAACCATACCCGGCGGCTGTCCGTACTGCCAAGCTCCTACACCGTACGGATAAGCGGGAGGGCTAGCAGCCTGCGTAAGCAAAGGGTTGTACGACCCTTGCCATGCTGGTGCTTGCGCCCAAGGCTGATATGCTTGGTACTGGGCCCAGGGCCCTGCACTCTGCATACCGCCTGCCGCTGTTGCGTAACCACTCACCCCCCCCCCCCCCCCCCCCCCCCCTTGCTGCAACATAGCATGTTGCTGCATAGGAGCGTTAGAGTAGAACGCATGAGTATTATCCGTGACCACCGAAGCAGTTGGAATGGTACTCATCATGGGATAAGCTTGTCCTAATCCTCGATCACCATGACCGGGAGGATAATGACTGGCAAATCCACTAGACATAATACCACCATTCGGCGTGGACGAGTGAGCACTCAATCCTGCCTGAATAGGGCGATTATGACTAATCCCTCCCTGGTTATCAACCGTGGCTAATCGTAAGCCGACAGGAAAACCGGGGGGCGGGGGTAGATCTCGGAGAGTTCTACTAGCGGAACAAACAACGGCAGGCTCAGGGCCGCCCGCCATCGTTGTTACCACCGACTGGCTGGTAGGTGTACCCATACTACCAGAGGTAGCTAGGGCAACTCCCACCGCCAGCGAACCAGCTACTAGTGCGGGGGCGAACCCCACACTCTCACTGGCAGAAAGCGCCGTAGCTGCGGGCACCGATTCTCTCGGACCGCTGCTACTGGCACCCGGCGTGAAAGGTACTAACTCAGGGGTCGACATAACCCCCGAGCTTTCGCCTAGCTCGCCTGACGGAGTAGCGTACTTAACGGGGACCAGTCCCGTCTTTCCACCACTCACGCCGACCGTTTCTACATGCCGATCAGACCGAGCCTGATCGTTAGCTGAAACAGCCACGGAAGCTCTTGTTACAGAGCTCCCCTCCCCCGTGAGAAGGAGGCCGTCGGGCGTACCAACGGACTTTCTACCTACAACATTAACAATACTGATACTGCGAGTGCGTAAACCCTTAGTAAAACCCTTCTCCAAGGCATCAAAGTGACTAGGAGTAAGACCCTTACAAAAGGAATCACACTGATCTGCTCGAGAGCACGATCGGTGGGCAAGACATAATACATGTAAATCCCAATCGGGGATAAGAACAGGGCACTCGGAACATTGGTGCGACATGATTGGATTATGTAAACACAGAACACTGTATAAGTAGAACGTAGATAGGTAATAAACCAAGCGCTAAGCGGCGAAAAGTACTAAGCTGCTGGGCTGATTCAGTAATGTAGTAAGACGAATTATAATCAATCTATTGATGTAGTGAATAAAGATACAAATTCAGTCAAACGCGTATATATAACACGGAATTATCTACCACTGGGGGGATTATCCGTGACTCAACTATAATATGTCACAGAGGGCTTACGTAAAGCTGTAAGGATACATAAAATAGGTATACACGTTAATAACTACATTACACAGACTACATCGATTTATATAAAGATACATCACCAAGATCCATAAACGATATCGTCCATCACAAATAATAATCCCAGCGATCCAGTACGAGTTCAATAAAGATCCAAAGCGTATCCGGACTTGCGGAAAAATATTATTACTAAAAACAAAGAGCCGCCATATTGTATACGTCACAAGTAAAATGGCGGACTCCTCGGAAAATTAGAATTTTACGTTCAGTTTTTAAATGAATTTTGGTACTTAAAAGGTCCGAAATGAAACTAAAACGAGCCGATTTTAAGCGTATAAAATCCAGGAAACTTATCACCCACACGAATTAGGCACGCCACGTGACAAACTCTCAACTCAAGATCCTAAAATCCAGTTATACGGGAGCTCCGACAGAAACACGTCTTTCGAGGTGTCCAAGCGAAATTTAGGAGACGGGCTGGCGCGTGACATGGGGTGACGTCACGTCGGTGCGACCCGTGTTTCTAGTTTGAAATATTGGAAATAGTTCAGTTTGGAATGCCCGCATCTCCGGGAAAGATGCAAATGAGTCAGATCAAAACATCGAACCGGAAAGCAGTTCGACAGGGGAGTCATGATTGCTTTAGATTTTAATTGAAAGTTAGGCAAATTATGGTTTGCTTTAGACTTAACATTTATAATACAAGTTAGGCAAATTATGAATTGCTTTAGACTTGCACTAAAGTAAAGCAAATTATAGATCGCTTTAGATTTTAATTAAGAGAGTTGGTAAATAATGGATAGGTAATAAATAGATATCTTTACTCTCTTGTTAAAAAATAGGCAAATTATAGGTCGCTTTAGACAAATTATGAATTGCTTTAGCATTAAAGTTAAAAGTAAGGCAAATTATAGATTACTATAGACTTTAATTCAAAGTTAGGCAAATTCTGACCCAACCAAAAGTTACGGATTATTAAAATAACTTTGTTGCAAAACTTCAAATACAAATCGTCAAATTACGGACATTTAAAGTTTTGATTTTATTTATAAATCAATGGAGTACATGAAAGTTAAATCCTTCTAAATGTAGTTAAACTCTTCGGTTGTTTTATTTTCGCGCTTTTCGCGCAAAATAATTATATGCAAAATTATAACATGCGAAAATATTGTTTTCAACATTCATGTAGTGCATCCAGAAGGTCGCCCGCGAAGAAAATAATTTGCGAAATGTCTATGATATCAAAATGCGCGAAAATATCTTTACGCAAAAATATTGGCTTTTACAGTGTTTGGTTGGATACCAGATGTATCAAAGATTAGAAAGAATTTGGCTTATTATGACAATGTCCCACATTTGTGCTCTTAAATCAAATTAACTACTGCTGCATTGTGCTTCATTTATATACACTGAGCCAAAAAAGAAACTTATAAAAAAAGAAACTTATAAAAAAAGAAACTTATAAAAAAAGAAACTTATACAATTTTAACAGATCACCAAATAAAATTCTGTGGATGAAAATGTACCAAATTTGGATACAATATTACTGCAATGTATTGCTTCAAATGGCAGTCAATAACCAATTGTTTGCTTCAATGACACAAGAGAAATGTGCACTGACCCTATGGTGATCTGTTAAAATTTCATAAGTTTCATTTTTGGCTCAGTGTATGTTGAGTCCCAATTATAATAGATCACTTAAGACTTTTTAGTTTGGCAAATTATAGATTATTTCACACTCTTGTGATGAAGTGAGTCAGGTAATATTTGGGCAATTTATGGAAAGCGTGACACTTCTGTGATGGAGTGGAGTGAGGTAATGTATGGGTATCTTTATTTATATTTTAATTAATTATGCAAATTATGGACCTTTTTAGATTTAATCTACAAAATTAAAAGTTGGGTTAATTATGGATTGTTTTATGGACATGTAACACTCTTTTTCATTCATAAATTAATCAATCTATTGACACTTTTAATTAAAACATATGGGCTTCTTCAGTTAAAAGTTAGGAACATTATGGATCTTTTAACAATCTTGTGATGAAGGTAGGCTAATATGGACTGCTTTACTCTTTGTTATGAAATAGAAAACACGGATCTCTTTAGACTCTTAATTCAAATTAAGACAAATTTTGGATCACGGATCTCTTTACATTTTTATGAAGATACCTGACACCAACTTGGGAAAGGCTTAATTTATTATTTTCAATTCATCCACATATCTCATCTATTCAGTTGGCAGCTCAATGTTTTCTATATCGTCACTGTTCTGTGGAAACCTTGTATGATTTTCCCGCCCTTCAACATGTATTTACACAAGTTCAGGGGTAAGAGCACTTTTAAGGTTTTAATAGATGTGTTTTTTGTCCGTGAACATGTTTAGAGTAGACTATTTTAAGGCACGGTGTAGAAGTCCCAAGTATGTCAATGAGGATTATGAGATCTACATGTACTGTGTTATTAGAAGTGTGGTAGATAATGACATTGTATTCACGGTGAAATCATTTACATACTTGGGACTTCTACACCATGCCGCTACCCTAAAGTGCCCCAAAGGTTATACATATGAAGTATTACTTTAAACATGCTGATGGGCCAGATGAGATTTTGCTAGAACAGTGATGATAAGACATTCTAATTTATTCTTTTCCATTTGTAAATCATATCATACCTGTGATGCTTCCATCTTGTTTGTCTTAAGGTAGCACACCTCTAAATAATAGGAGGTCGAAATTAGACGACCATTTTGCACCTTATTTTGATCGATGCGCGACGCTTCAAAAGATGATATCTCAATGACCATTGTGATTTAGGAATTGATTTTGGTATCAAATTAAGCCCAAGACAATGCTTATAATATGATTATAACGATAGATCGATTTTAACGATTTAAAGTTAGGAAAATGTTAGGCCTACGGCTATGCTAGAAACCCGACATTTATAGCAAAAGACAAGTTTTTGAATTACGGCCGATGCGCTTAGATTCCTGACTGTGTAAAATCTAACTGTTATCGATATGTAATTTACAATTTTAATCGAAAGCTTGCTAAAATAGCTAGAGTTTAATACCAAATTGAAAGAATTTCTATGTATAAATTTCTATTTATGCCCCCAAACTATGACGCATTATACACGCAGGCCACCGTACTTTTAGATTTTTAGAAGATTTAAACCATGTTCTGGCAAGGTTATTTTTAAATTTACACATAGAAAGTCATTCAATTTGGTAGTAAACTCTAGCTATTTTAGCAAGCTTTCGATTAAAATTGTAAATTATATATCGATAACAGTTAGATTTTAAGCAATCGAGCATCTAAAGCCCTCTACGGTCATTTTTCAAGTTGATTTTTCGCAAGACTTACGGCCGTGCACCGTGAAAGTAGGACTACTATTTATTAACAACAAATAGTTAATATTATTTGTGAATGATCTATCATTAAAATTATATTGTTAGCTTTAATTTGATACCAATAAGAGTTGCAAGTTTTCGCCTGGAACTATTTAGAGGTGTGCTACCTTAACTCTGATGTTACACTTACTTGCTAATAGCATGAATAATCCTCCCATCTTTGGTCTGAGATTAATAGCCGCACTAAGGAAATGGAATGCCGATGCATACTGCTGCATTGTGATGTGTACTAAACCAAGATTGTGCATAATCTTCCAGTCAAATGGTGCTAAGTAGGCAGCTCTCTTTAAACAACTAATAGCCTGTAAATAATTGGAAAATATAGCTATACAGGTTTAATTAGAGGAAAATATTTATGTGGACACCGCTCTGTTGTCACCCATATGTGATGCGATCTGTGAAAACCCGCCACATGGTGGCATTTTTCATATTGGAGATATTTATATCATAAGAAAGCTAAAACTGTGCTGATTACAGAACTGTTTGGATCATTTTTCTACGATCACAACAAAAGAAGTTATGACTGAATGATGATTGTGATGTCATAAAGACCTACAATACAAGAAATCATGAAAACAGGCCAAATAAGATACATATTTCAATAGAATAACATTATCAGGTTAATAATAAAAGTGACTTAAGTTTTTGAAGGTGAAATTTCATGAAAGATGATGACACAAAGTATTGGAACTTAATTTTTTTTTTTTTTTTAATTTTAAATTTAAATTTTACCCATAATCCCTAGTTCACATTTTGCGACATCCGACGGATTTTCACAGATCGCATAACATATTTGCAATTCATTCTTCGGTGTACAACAGATACATTATCATGAGTAAGCCATACAAGGATCTTGTAATATGCATGAGCAGTATTTAATTCATCCAGCCATGTAAATATGTAACTTTCATTGCAAATCACTTCCCCCAAGAGATGTGATTTTTTTTAAATTTAATTTTCCCATTATTTTGTTTTTCCCTTTTTGATAGGCTGAGAGTAACGTTATTCCTGTTAGGAATCACTTTGTTTCTGTGTCATAGGTAACAACTTGTAATTCTAACTACAATGGCTGGCATTATTTGGCCATATTTGACAGAAAATTGGCCATATGTGTCTCTTTTAAGCATGGGTTAAGTCAGCCTGTTAAGGTAATGAAAGTGTCTGCTTTAAATGGTGGCAACATGCATTTACTACCCATAACTCTGACTTTTTTTATCCACCAGAGGTTTCTTGAATGTCAACTTTTTTCTATATATAGGACCAGTAATTCTTAAAATGGTATTTAAAACTATTTCAAATGTACATTTCTTGGCATAATTGTTATTCAATATTCAATTCTGGAATGAACAGTATGATTAAATACTTAGGTTAGTAAGAATTACAGCTTACCGCTACATATTTCTTTTTCCCAAAGAAGCACATGCCTATGTTGTTCCATAAGGGGGCGCTCTCTGGAATAGATGCAGCAGCGATGCGATACTTGGTGAGTGCGACATCATAGTCACCATGTTGTTGCATCATACTACCGGCTGCAAGAATAGCCTGTTATGGAATAACAACAGGTTGGAACTATGTTATCGTTGGTGAAGACAAAACCCTGATGTGAGTTGTATCTCTGAAAACAAAACCTTTATAGCAAAAGTGTATAATACATTGACAAAACTATTGTGTCCAACATGGTTCAAAATGGCGATTGGTCACAAACGGCAAACACGAAAGTGAAAATCTGCGGCGAATATCACATTTTAGCAAGCATAAGAGTAACAAAAATGCACATATTTAACTCAATAAAACCATTTCAAGTGAATCTCCACTATGGATTTGAGCAACATCAACAACAAAAAAGCATTTCGCATTTGACTTTTCAGGCTTGCTACAAGAAACAAACTTGTTTATTGTTTTTTGGCCTAATAAGACAACTCCCAAAAAGTATTTTCAGATTAGAAATTCTAAACTCTGCTGGACAATTTTGTTGATGCACAATGTCCGTTGTTCAAGATGGACTATTTATTCAATCAAATATTAGACTTGTAACCTAACCATTTGAGAGTAGAGTTACAGATTTGATATTATCAATGAGAAGTAGGAGGTGGGTTGTCTAAATTCTCTGTTAGGGTGTACGTGATTGCATTTGTCCTCTTCAAGAATATAGTCCAAAACTTGTTAATGGCTCAATGAACTTACTATTATTACACACAATGATACTTACTTTGACATTACTAGGATCATATGTTAGAGCATTGCCAAGATGTTCAAAGGCTCTCTGATTCTGACCAATCTGTGATAGATACAAAATAAATTCATACTTATATATTAGATTCATGCTAGATCATTCACAGATTAATTCAAACTGTGGACAACATACAATATTGGTACAACCATCCCATCACACAATTCCTAATTGTTGTGCAACACACACACTCTTGTTGTGTGCCATAACCACTGAGTGCATTGTTCCTTTCTGTATTTCTTAACTAACTTCGCGAAAAAATATTTCCTCCAAAAAACGATTTCCCCCTTCCATGTTAATGTAATCACAACACCTTTAGGCTATCTAAACTAAAATTGTCTCACCTAACAGGTCATTATTGCAATGGATGCACATCACATGAGGTCAACCTCACAGGGTCAATTTCACCCCCAAAAACATCAAATGGACATCTGTTGTGAGCTTGTGTCTAACGTAGGATAAACCACATGGCTCTGATTGGTTACTGGAAATATGTGTGTAATATCAGGTAAATAACCAATATCAGCCTAATTATATGCTGGGTCCTGCATGAATGGGCTCCCCAACTGGTCTGTTTTGATGTAATTGGCCACACATGAGTAATCAATCATTAGGCTAGGCTATGCTGGTCCCCCCCCCCCCCCATGCCAATTCATCCATAGATGCAGGTACACATAAATCATGTCAACATAATGATTTGCTGGCACAAAAGTAATGCATATATGACACATATAATTTTGGTAAATGCCAGTATCATGCTTGGAACGATAACAAATTTTCTGATTGGCACAAAATACACTGTGTCTGCACCCAGAACAGCGTCAGACTTCAGATGCATGATATAGAATACTCAACATTGCACCACAGCCATGGCAATGCAACAATGCATTTGGTATTTTAAGCGTCACCTGAACTACAACTTGTGTGTTGATCGTTATTTGCCGTATTTCATAACAGAGCGACAACTTAATGTGGTGCATAATCGATTATCAGTGGGGATGGAGAAGTCTATACCAGCACCTATGGATGAATTGGAGCGGTGATCCAGGGTGGGAAACCAGCATAGCCTAATGATTGATTTCTCATGTGTGACCAATTACATCAAAACAGACCAGTTGTCTCCAGATATGTACACTAAATTCATGTTAAAGAACTATTTGTTAGCTTTAAAATGACACCTAATTTGTCAAAATCAAACATGGAACACAGGTTTGATGCAACTCAGAAGGTTTTATTTTCTATATTTTTTCTCAACTTCTATTGTTATTATCTACAGATGACTGGTCGATTTCCATGTAATGGATCACATATTATCAGCAGATAAATAAGCAGTCAGAATCACTGTAAAATATTCCAGCAAGTATTAACAAATCAGATTCTCTGCAATGTCTTACCTGGAGATACAGCAAGCCTAAGGTTGTTAACAGTTCTGGGTTTTCGGGCGAAAATCTATGGGATGAAAAAATAAAATCCTGATATATGAATGACAAATTCAGCGTTGTCGGTGAAATATCAACACATCCCTCCCACTGATCACCGTAACAGCGCCCTCAGTTGGAATGGGAAGCACCAAAGGTTAGAAGAGGACACTCTGATGAAGTTATTATATTAATTATAAATGTCTCTCTCACATGGCCTGCTTGGAACATCTCCTCTGGTAAAATGAATTCTCTACAATCAACATTCTTTTGTAGTGTCTAACCGATCAGATCGGGAGTTTCCCGATCGGCCCGATATAAGTCTGATCGGGATCTGATCGGTGATCGGCAAAATTCCTTCATCTACCGATCTGATGAACCGATCAATCACTATAGTATGAAACCTAATTAAAAGCTTATCATGTCGTCTTTTCTCCGTTACAATTCCTATTAAACTCGCCTTCTTACTTCTTCACGTAACATATACTAGTTAATTAGTTTATCCAGGTGAATTTAGCGAAGCCTATAAGGGTACAAATCCTTTCAAACTCGCCTGTTTTCAGATTAGTTCGATCGGCGGGATTCAGCGAATGTACATTCAAAGTTTTGTTTTCGTTTTTATCACGGGAAATACCCACGTCATGGCCCGCCAAAGGCGTTATCAAACAAGGCTTGTCATTGGCTAGACTCATTTCACTTCTATGTACTAAAAGATTCACTAAACTAAGTTAAAACTTCGGGTTTATGGATAGAATTAAATATATTGAAAATCTCAAATACATTAATTTACTACAGGTATCTGTGTTTATGAATTATGATGTATTTTTGCAACAAAAAAAATTTGTGGGAATACCCAGCGTGACGTGTGCAAAGCTTCAAATCGCACATGGTCGGACGCAATCACAACGTTTGTAAAATGTAAACAATGACTTGACACTTGATTGACAGGTGTCCTTTGAGACATGGACCAGGTAAACACGATAAATAAAAAGAGTAAATAATTATATTTTTTATTTAAACAATTTGAACTTGTTTTTCACTCGTTATAATCTGTTTTGCTAAGTACACAAATGCTACTATATTTACACTATGTACGGCAACACACACGAGGGAAATGTACTGTTATTTAGGCATTGCAGTTCACTTGCGCATTTAATCGGTGATCGGATCGGGATCGGCCGATCAAAGAGGAAATGATCGGTGATCGGTAAACATGAGGTGATCGGTTAGACACTATAATCTTTTGGTCTTCTCTCGTTATTTATGTTGTTTTAGTTCACAGCAATCTATATTGTTTGTCCCAGTACATTGTTATTGTTTATTTGGTGCATAGCAATTCACCACTTTATCATCCCTTGTTATTACTTGTTTCCCCTACCCAACTTGGAATATCTAGCTTTTATTTCTGCATCTTAATATTTTCAAGATATCCTCTTCTTGTCTCAGTTTTCTGATACTTGGTGTGTTCTGTTTCTGCATCTGTTGGATTTGATAAATTCTCACTTTATGCTTTAGAATTTCGAGATCTTGCCATATTGCCATTACTTACTCAATAGCTCTTTTGTATACATCTATTGCCATGGTTACATCATTTTCCATGAGATATATTTTGGCTAACATTATATAGGACAGATCATGCTTGTTATACTGGATCGCTTGCTTTAAACATTCTTTTGCCTGCAAGAAAAAAAATTGCATAAGATGATAAGAAAAGATTCTTAAGTTCCATTCACAGGAAAAGAATTATATATATTTCAAATTGCTTCTACTATTTCTCAGCACCCACATTCTTTTAATCCAAATTATGTTCTATGCAGGACCAGGCTACATGCTATTCACTCACTATTCACGGTGGTCGAAATAAGGAGAACCTGGCAGTTAAACTCCTGCTAAACTTGCTCTGAGCCCAGTGGCCTTTATACAGGGTGTATCAGAAAGAACTGTACCGAGGCAATATGATTTATTACGGTATGAATTCGATTGATATTGTTCCAACCGTTTTCACATATCTGGCGCAAACGCCCAGCTTTCATAAGAATTTTTAATTTTGAAAATCGGACATTTCTTATGGAAAATACAGACTTTCTGGTAAATATGGTGGATTTCAATTTTGGTCGAAATGATCAATTTAAAAAATCTGTGAAATTACTAACCCTACCTGAGATATCCATCTGTCCATTGGACTGGGTTTATTTTTGGTTGCCATATCTCAACTTTTCACATCTCTTGTATAACTATTTATTATTTGCGTACTTTTGTGGATAAATTTTGATTTTTAATCCGCAAATAAACCAGGATTTGTTCTGCTTGAAATGTTGGGGTGGTATTAGTAGGAAGGATTGATTGAAATTGAAAACACATTTTTCATCGATTTTCGATTATGTCTTGCCACACGAGAACAAAAAGAGATATCTCAATGAAATTAACATATAATAAGGAAACATGTTGACCTTTATATTGCAGGTGTTTAAATTTAAAACAATTTTGTATTTGTTATGCGTTTTAGAAACATGGTACAGTTCTTTCTGATACACCCTGTATTAACTTCACACCACATGCCTTTCACCATTTTCAGGCTTTAAGAAATGTCAACATATTTTGAGCTCTAAGTATTCGTATGAAGTTGTATGATTGAATGTTTCCACATTGTAATCTGATTGGTTTCTCAACTAATACACAGTGTATATTTGAGCCAGTAGTATATTTTAAACAATTTCATATTATGACTAATGAGTAATGGGTTGGATATCCACAATCCACATTCAAAATTGCAGCCTTTGCTCACTGTGTTGCACATTTTAGCTGCCTCTATCTACGAGGGTCATTCAATAAGTTCTACCTCCTCCCTCATAACATCGCTAACATTAATGTCAACCTCATGACATTTGTCATGATTATAGCTCCAAATCATAGCTACAAATATGTAGTAAATGATAATTGATATCTGTTTTACTTTTGTTATGACGCGGTCAAAGATAGAGAGAGATTTTGGACAACGGACACATAAAATTATCTTAAAAATATACACATGTTTTCGGGTGTTTTTTCGTATTGTATGGTTAGATATAAGAACATGATTTAAATACAGAAAATGGAAATGAATGAATGATATCTGAATATATTACAGTATTGTCATGTATAGATAAGATTGTAAACAATATTAACTCTTGTAGGCTTGCAAATAGTGTAATATCCACTCAAATGTATTGCTAGGCCATTGGCATACCAGAATACTGCCATCAGTCAAATTTCGTTGTTACAACTTAAGCCACAATGATGCCTCGAATGTTAAATCTTTACCATAATAGTCACTTTATGAGTTTTACTTATGCGCAACCTTCAGAATAGTCAATCAGGTAGTCAATGATAGAAAATTATCGCTTTGACAGACTTTACATCCCTCCATTTAGTTCGATATATTGAAGATCGCTTAGTTATCATGAAAGTCAAATTACTTTTACAGGGTTCTCTAGGGAAGGGGTAAACTGAATGGTTGTTCTGACCTGGATTTGGCTAATCAGAGGGCATATTTTTTCCAAACCAATCCGTCCACTTTATTGTTTACAGTCTGTTAAAGAGATATCTGACATTTAGAACGGTTACAATTGACCGATAGGCAGGCCTCAAATTTCGTCATTTTAGGGGCACGGCCACTTTGGCCTTAAGAATATACCATTTCGAAGGGCACCGAGGCCATGTTCTGGGGCACCAAGGCCAAACCAAGGGCACACACGGCCTCTGTTAAAAATAGGGCACGGCCATTATGGCCGTGAATTTTTTACTGATCCGAGGGCATCGCGGCCAGATGTGAGGGCATCGCGGCAATGGCCGCGATGTAATTTGAGCCCTGCCGATAGGTATGTTTTGCCTCTTACAATAGGCCAATTGAAAAGCATTTTGGCGATATTTTGCTGTTTTTCATCCATTTCCGTCACACTAAATCGAGATTTGGTTTTCACTGCATGTCCGGAAAAGTACAACCAGTACTCAGATCAATTAACATTGGATTTGTAGCTGAGGTTCCAAGCTACAATCGTGTGATATTTGATGAGACTGGCTCATATAATAATAAAGTTATGAGGTAGGAGGTAGAACTTATTGAATGACCCTCGTATATAAAGATTGATAGCTGCCTTGTGGTCTTACCTTCATATATTCTTTAAGATACATGTAGCAAACACCTTGGTTGTGACTCACTTCCCAGTCTCTCTCACTCATTTTAGCTGCCTCTGAATACACATCTATAGCTGCCTTGTGTCTCCCTAGCAGAAATCTATAAATACATAGAATACAGGGTGAGTCAAAATAAACGTGTACTCCAAGTGAAATAATTATTAAAAATATTTGTTATCAGAATATGAAGCCAATTGGTATGTGGCAATACATGCATTTGGTCACTATCATCAGCAAAAAGAATCATGAAATTTCATGGTACCCTTTACACATTCATATCTCTTGTTTAAATATGCATTTGACTCTGTGTATGTTTATCTCTGTAGTTTTATGATCATTGTTGTATTTTTGCTTTAATCTTTTATTTTTATGTTGTACAGCGCTTTGAGTTTAGATCTCACTAAAGTAAAGCGCTCTATAAATGTGTGTTATTATTATTACCAGATATGACTATTTTGGTAAAGTTACTGCATTTTGAAACCGAACACAATATAGAATATTTTGACTCAATAATGCTCGATATTAATGAACAAGTGGATTTGTGTATGGTACACAATTATAGCTAACTAATAAAAACAAATCAAACATTCTCAGTTATTTTTTCAAACATTAAATGCGAAATAATGACAAAACAATGTCATTATCACACAAATTTAGCAACAAAAACAAATATTTGATGTAGACTGACAAGTGGAGGAAAGTTAACAAGGGCCCAAATGCTCATACAGCAAAAAAAGACCCTAATTAGGGAGGACGAACACAAAGGTCTTTACAAGTGATGTTTTGCTGATTTCAAGTACAGATTACCACTCAATACTTACAATGATCTTGCCACCTGTTTCAGATTATCTGGGTTATTTGCATTGATAAGAGCACACATCTGAAAGCATTCCAATGATTCTTGTATCCTTCCATCCTGTCTCAGTATGAGTGCCTGCACATAAGTGGGGTATTCACACATACTGCCTGTCTCCTCCATTTGTTCTTTGATAAATGACTGTATATTTGGGTAGAGGAATTTTTTTTTGAGTTATCATAAAATGCTTTAGGGATGTTAGGGGGCAAATTTGGTATCAAATCTTCATAAGGACAACTTAATGGGTTCCCTATAAGGTATCCATCCATATGGGTGTTTTTTTCATAAGGACAACTTAATGGGTTCCCTATAAGGTATCCATCCATATGGGTGTTTTTTCATAAGGACAACTTAATGGGTTCCCTATAAGGTATCCATCCATATGGGTGTTCATAAGGACAACTTGATGGGTTCCCTATAAGGTATCCATCCATATGGGTGTTTCTTCATAAGGACAACTTAATGGGTTCCCTATAAGGTATCCATCCATATGGGTGTTTTTTCATAAGGACAACTTAATGGGTTCCCTATAAGGTATCCATCCATATGGGTGTTTCTTCATAAGGACAACTTAATGGGTTCCCTATAAGGTATCCATCCATATGGGTGTTTTTTCATAAGGACAACTTAATGGGTTCCCTATAGTATAAGGTATCCATCCATATGGGTGTTTTTTCATAAGGACAACTTAATGGGTTCCCTATAAGGTATCCATCCATATGGGTGTTCATAAGGACAACTTGATGGGTTCCCTATAAGGTATCCATCCATATGGGTGTTTCTTCATAAGGACAACTTAATGGGTTCCCTATAAGGTATCCATCCATATGGGTGTTTTTTCATAAGGACAACTTAATGGGTTCCCTATAAGGTATCCATCCATATGGGTGTTCATAAGGACAACTTAATGGGTTCCCTATAAGGTATCCATCCATATGGGTGTTTTTACATAAGGACAACTTAATGGGTTCCCTATAAGGTATCCATCCATATGGGTGTTTTTACATAAGGACAACTTAATGGGTTCCCTATAAGGTATCCATCCATATGGGTGTTTCTTCATAAGGACAACTTCATGGGTTCCCTATAAGGCCTAAAAAAAACAAAGGTTTGATTGGCGTAACATGACCAAAACAAATAGGGTAGGTCGGTCGGGATTTCTTTTTATTTTTATTTTTTCTTTTATTTTTTAAATCACCTACTTTTGAACACATCGTTGAACACAACGATACATTTTTGCCCGGCAATTAAATACACTAGAGCTATGTGTAGACATTGCACAGTACTGTTGTGTTCAACAATATATCATTTCGATGGGGACTTAAAATAGCCGAAAATGAAAGCAAACAGTCAAAAACTTTATTACTTTGTTCAATTTTTATAAATATATATTTTTTTTTTTTTTCCCCGGCCCTCAAAATAATAAAAAATATTCAGGGTCGGCGATGTATTTAGGGTCGGTCGGGTTACGCCAATCAAACTTCTTTTTTTTTTAGGCCTAAGGTATCCATCCATATGGGTGTTTTTTCATAAGGACAACCTAATGGGTTCCCTATAAGGTATCCATCCATATGGGTGTTTTTTCATAAGGACAACTTAATGGGTTCCCTATAAGGTATCCATCCATATGGGTGTTTTTTCATAAGGACAACTTAATGGGTTCCCTATAAGGTATCCATCCATATGGGTGTTTTTTCATAAGGACAACTTAAAGGTAGATGACCCGATCACATTTTCGTAACACAGAATTATTTCAAACATACGGAGATTTTCATATCATATGAAAGCTCATATTTTTCTCATCATCATACTGAAATTTGACGGCCTAAATCGGTATAATTACGGAGAAATCGATGAAATAACGTCGAATTACCACGAATGGAGGTAACCACCGATATAGTTTGTGTACTACTCAATGGGTACAGTTCACAGCATCTTGTGCGTCTAAAATAAGAACCATTAGAGCTATGCAACTCAAACTTTGGAACACAACTTTTTTAAGGATGACCTTTCATGTAGAATAGAAAACTTCAAGTTGAAAATCGGAACATCTACCTTTAATGGGTTCCCTATAAGGTATCCATCCATATGGGTGTTTTTTCAAGAGACTGTCAATCTTTGGAACAAGTTACAAGCGACAAATCTGTTTCAAGAAATTTAAGAATACTTCCCAAAACCACCTTGGATATGACATTCCAATTGTGACATAGACTGTATTTCACAAACAAAATTTGATATGGTATTGTTTGATATCTATTATCTCTGTGTAAAGATGCCACAATTATTGTCAAAAATCATTGCAATACTATAAAATGTCTCACATTAAACAGGTTATACCATCTATACCAATTATGTCCCTGCTCTCACAAAACAAATAGACTCTTTGATATTTAATGGTTCCATGTTACCCAAGATTGGACAACATATCCCTATTCTATGGTACCTTGTTTTTAAACTTTGAATATTTCTTGAGATTTTAAAAATATTTTTTCAATCTACATTATGACTCAATCTAAACCTGGTAATGAAGATGTACCTTATCACAATTTGGGTACTACTAAGTACTAAGTACTACTACATTTACAAATTAAGACCTACCTTGCAACTATCAAACTCTTTTCTAACATAGTGTAAATGTATCAGCCAATTTCTGCGCTCAAATATTGGAATTTCTGGAGCTGTAAAAGAAAAACACACACATATGACGTTAACTATCTGAAATATCTATGGCAAATATTTATACATTAATTCACCCAAACTGACCTAAATGTGAGTAAATTGCCAATCAACAAAATAAGCGTGTGTGCCGAAAGTCACATATACACGTCATAGAGACTAGTCTAGTTTTGAAAGTATTTAAAAAATGATAGCTTTGATGTCCCTCTTTAAGGTTTTATCTGTGATAGGTGATGAGCTTTTAGTAACCCCATGTTTACATCATGAACAATCCTAGCTTTTTATGTTAGTGGCAATCCTAGCTTTTTGTGTTAGTGGCAAAGTAAGTGACAATCCTAGCATTTTGTGTTAGTGGCATAGTGCATTTGGTTATATGGCTCATTCCATGAAGTTGGGGCATTTGTTAAAATAGCAGAATTTGGTACTTTAGGCAGCTTATAAACTGTTTTACTCTATGTGTATATCAATTTTTTTTAGTGTCCAAAAACAGTACTAGGTTATAGTATTGAGCCATGAAAAAAAAAAAAAATTTGACCCTTCCTTGAAGAAAATAAAAATAAAAAATGAGGTGGTGTCCAAGACCATTTTTGCTAAAAAACGTGACATGGAAAACACAACAATTAATATGAGTTTTATGTAAGCAAAACTATCATAGAATTGCTTGGAAATCGATTTGATTAATAAAAGATACATGTATTCATAGTTTACTGACCGAAACACCTCGTCACGCTGGACTGATTTTTCACCCAAGCAACATGAAAATTGCCTTTCCGATGCTACACACGGTGTCCACAAAATATACACGTGTAGCATCGGGAGTTTTCATTGCTGAATGGGGGTAGTTCTCTATCATACCTTTTTAAATTATATTCCAAAATTAAGAGCATTTATCAATTGAAAACTATTGCAAATGAGAATAAATTTCATGAAGACCATTCCATATATTCATGAAAAAGTATACCGTGCCGTGTGCATGGTGTCCTAACCATAAAATGTAGCATCGTTATAAACATCCTATGCAATTTGTGGGAATCCCCCCCTGGAGATAAATAAAACATTCCATATTTCTTTTTGTAAGGATAGAGGTCAATAGCTATCAGGTTTGTTTGGAATTTGCCACATGTGGACTAGTTTTATCAAGGTTTCAGTCGCTGGTGTCCCGTTGTAGCATCGGGACTTTTATGTAGCATCAAAATGTAAACATTGGATAGTTTTGTGAATGGTAAGTGCGATTGTAATTATTTCTTAATGTTGCTTGTATGTCTGTATTTATTAATGCATTTTTATTGAAAGGGAAACACTGAATCAGAATTTCTTTTCATGTTATGATATTAATTTTGAGTCACGGACGCCATAATAATTTGGCGTCCATGCAGCATCGGGCATAGCATGGGCAATATTTTGCATTGGGTATCGTTATAGTTCGTTGAAATTGTAATTTTTTTGTAGAATCACATCATTAATAAACTTTGAAGTTAATAATGAATTAGTTTTTGCTCTTTTAATGTTAATAATATAGCTTACCAGTACGATGCTACATGGACACCATGTCCATGTAGCATTTCATAAAATTGGCCTAATTAGACTAAAACAATTACCCCATTCGAAATTATCCATCACCCAAAACATTCAAAACATTGCCTACATTTTACTACACTTTACAGAAAAAAGGCATATTATGAGAGATGTATATCTAATGAAATATATTAATACACAATGCTACATGGACACCATTTCCATTAGCATTTCACTGAATTCGCAATAAACATTCCCTTATTTTAGTTTTATTTACTATAAATAAAACAAATAATTGTAAATCATTTAAGTTCTCTATCCTTTGCTATTCTTTTTCATGTTAAATGAATAATAAATAAAATACTCCAGCATGATTTTAATATAAATATTTTCCTGCAACACAAAAAGTGCAACATGAATAAATAATCTACTCCAATATCAATACACAATGTTCCATGAAGATACTAAGCCATAGGGTTTATTTTGTTTTGCTTTGCAGGTTCTTGACATTAATTCAGAAGACAGTTCTAAGGTCCTGGAATTTATGGAGATGAAGACAAGGAACCCATCATTTTCAGAAACTAGTACCTTTCCAAAGAAATCCATCATGGCAATTAAATTATTTTTTTGCAAACTGACTTTTTAAGTGATCAAACTTTTCAATCATCTTTATCAATAATAGAGGATGATTCAATCAGAAACGAGCAAAGAGACTAAGATCACAAAGGGTACTTTAAGAACAACACTGCATGAAGTTTGTTTCAGTGGACATCTTAAGTTTCTTTGATCAATGGTGTATTGTTATTGTGATATTGTAAGAAATGGTGTATGTGTATCATAGGTAATTATGTTTTATGCTTCATGGCAGGTTATCTTTTTGTGTAATTTGTAATTTTACAATCCATGATATTAATTTTATCGTGTGCTTATAACATAAAAAGTTAACATCATAGTACATCCTCTCTACTGATCTGAAAAAGATGCACCTGTTCAAGCTGTTCCAAATATTTTAGGGCACGGTGTCCATGTAGCATCGTAATACTTAAGTACACAGAAAAGGTTAATTTTACATGAACAGTGTTTAGATAAATTTCAAGCAATTCACTCTGTGTATCTACTTGATATGATGAACAAGTAGACAAACCATTCACACTTAAATAATTGTAACAGTATGAATAGTCTTATTATTAACAACTAGCGGGCACCCGCGCTTCGCGCGGGACCCGCTAGAAGATTTCACGGGGAATAAGTAAACAAAGCGTAAGAAAATTTGATACAATATCAAGAACATGTCCGACATGTATACATAATCCAGACGGGCACTAAATAATCCGAATATCACAGGTGCTTATGATAATCCAGGTAGGATGTGAGCCCTACCCCTAATCCAGTTACCAAGGTGCCCTTAATAATGCACCGGATACCACATAATCAAGGTACTGCAGTGTGCCGTTATATCGAGATACCCAGGTGCCCTTATTTTATCAAATTAAACGCGGGTGCCGAAGATAGCGGACAGTAATAGTCATATCACAATTATAGGCAGAGGTGAGTAATATCAAAGCGTTATAAATGTTTATATAAATATCAAGAGTATATCCTTACATAATTCAGGTACCTAGAGTGCCCTTGATATAATGTAAGTGACATGGTGCCCTTAATACACCATGAGCCTAGGCCAAATGTGCTCTTAAATAATACAGATACCCATGTTCCTAATCCAAGTAGCCTACTCAACGTGTTCTTAATACACCGGTTGCCCGATAGGTCTAGGCCCTACCCCTCACAGATGGCCTTAATAACCGGTGTTATATCCATACCAATGTGCCCGTATTATATCCAGTTTATATTGAAAATCGCAGGTATAGGTGCCGAAGCTATAGCGGGTGGTTAGTCATATCAAAACGTAAGATGCGGGTATTGTAAAACAGCAAGAGTATGTCGTTGTTACTCCATGTATCCTAGGTGCCCTTAATACTGACATTGGTACCAAATGTGCCCTTAATAATCCATATATACCATGTGCCCTTAAGAAATCCATGTACGCCATGCATGTATAACACATGGTGCCTTGAATATTCATTTACCACCACATGTACATTAATTATCAAGATTGTGTATTAGTGATCCAATAGGACCTCCCTGGACTATGTAGTTTATCTTGAATCGAATATTAAGGGCACCCGTGATAACTGTGTATGCGGCTATTAGGGCCTACGTGGATTAATAAGGGCACCCGAATGGTTATTCAGATGTAGGAATACTTAGAGTATTAGAGTATATGCCTTAATATAAGTATAGAACACATGGGTGGGTACCCCATGTGACCTTTAATCCAGCAGGTAGACCTACACCCTTAGAAAAAGGGTGCTTCAGGGGTTCTTGGCTGTCCCGTATATGGAACCCTCAGGGTTAAAGGTTCTTTTAGTTTAAAGAACCCCAAAAACTTCTGTAGAGAACCTTTAGAGGTTCTAAAGACGCATGTGTTGTTCTTTTAGAACCTTTAAAGGTTCTTTGTGGAACCTATACAGGTTCTAAAAAGGGTTCCATATACGGGACAGCCAAGAACCCCTGAAGCACCCTTTTTTCCAAGAGTGTACCCCATCAGGTGCAGTGGTGGCACGAACGGTGGAGGGGGGTGCCCAGTCGTGACCCCCTATACCTCCTGTCAGCGCATGTCTCTACCTATTTTGTACCCCCAAATAATAAAAAAGTTTAATTTGAATGTCAAAACTGAAAGTTATGTACATAAAATTAGTTTTAAAATGTCTCCCCCAATTCTTATATAGCCCGCCACCCCGTTTTCCTCCTTTAACATTTTGATGCTGGTGTCGCCACTGCCCATGTGCACATACTGTATCCAGGTAATTCAGTAGGCCTACGTTCTGAGCGTTATATAGTGTGTTCCATATTTTTATAGTCGGTCGTTTAGTTGTATGGCCTGCGGAGTCTATCATCAAGATCACTTGTACCATCCCATGCTTGTACTTGAGCACTATGTGTTCCATCCGGTTTTGTTTGGCTTATTTACATTAAATACATTATTCCTCCAATAGGCACGTGGGGCCTTAACGTATTATAGTAGTAGTCCCTTTGTCATGTTTGCTGTGTTCTAAATAAGGCCTCCCGAGATACTACCTGATACACCCTTAAAATCCAGTTATAACAGGTGGCCCACCTGCGCATAGTATATCCAGGTAATTTGAGACTCTCTGCGTTTTATAGTGAACCCCGTAATCCAGATACCACGGGTGCCCTTAATAATCCAGACACTCTATAATAATCATGATAATATACCACGCGTTCCGTTTATCCAGATGCCCCATGTGCCCTTATATCCAGATTATCAAGTAAGGGAAGTACGGGGAGGAGTAGGTGGCTTTAGGGTACACTATTAGAAAAAAGGGTGCTTCAGGGGTTCTTGGCTGTCCCGTATATGGAACCCTAAAGGTTTAAAGGTTCTTTGATTTTAAAGGACCCAAAAAGGTTCTGTAGAGAACAACCTTTAGAGGTTCTAAAGAGCCATTTTGCCCATTTTTTGCCCATTTTGAACCTTAAAATGGTTCTTTTTGGAACCTTTTAAGGTGATATTAAGGGTTCCATATACGGGACAGCCAAGAACCCCATGAAACACCCTTTTTCTAAGAGTGTATGGACTGCAGCCTGCTTTCACTCTGCCCCGTTACAATGTGCAGTTTGCGCCACAAACGCGTACACACTTTGTCTGCGTCATTACGTGTGCGCCGAATCGCGCGCGCCATGTTAAACGCGGTCGGGCAGCCGTCAACATAGAAACGGTTGGTATGGTACCGCCAGTCTCTTTATCGTTAGCAAACTACGCGTTCATCTATGTTACTAATGTGACAGTGTCACTTTAAGATCTGTGTAAGAGTTTTTGTTTACATTTAGAAAATGTCGTAAAATATTTTTATTTGTTGGACGTAATAGTCCCGTATAAATGCTTGTACTCATGCGATCTTTAAGAATAACAAACGGCCGCACATATAGAAATGTAGCTATATCCCTGATGAAAATATTTTGGGTGAAGACCATATGTCATCACTAACTCCGAAAACCACAATTTGTGTCCGAACAGTAGCTACCCGAGTAAAAGAAATTCAACATTTCGGATTATCATCTTTGATCCTTTCTGCGCATGTCTGAAAACGGGAAAATACTGGCATTGAACTATCTAATTAGCTCGTTTATTAGAGGCGCAATTACCACGCTTTTTCAGTTGAAGAGGGACGCGAGTGTAAAATTATTATTGAACTATCTAATCAGGCGAGGGACCGAAAATTAGTATATAGATGTTACAAGACGCGGTGTCCATGTAGCATCGGTAGTGCATTTTATAACATTATACAGGTAAATAATACTTCATATACTTACTTTATGACTATAATGTAATCAATGTGCATGGTTTATAGAGTACTTTACATCAAACAAATATTGATATGTACTTTATTTAAATTCATTATACAAATTGCAAAATAAAGAGTCACTTTTCAATGAGTTTTTACATAAAACAGTTAATCTACGATGTCTTGTTCGTTAAGTTATGTTCAACCTAGACAAATCTGGTTTCTTTTCATGTATTTGTGGTTCCAAGTTAGTTAATTGAGGTATAGAAACTTGGCCCACATCTTAAGCTAATTTATTAGAAAATGATATGGAAATGGGAAATGGTGTCCATGTAGCATCAGGATTTTTGGAAATGTCATCCAACTGTTGAACATGTGCGGTTATTTTACACCAAATGTTACATTAAAATAAAAAGTTCTACATTGGACTATGGTAAATGTAGAACCTAAAAAAGAAGAAAGAGTTGGAAAATATCCATTTTGAAAATTTCACTCGGATGTCACATAATATGCCCCAACTTCATGGAATGAGCCATATCCAAGCAATAATAGTAACAAGACACCTACCTTTCTTTGGCCTTGGTTTAGGTGGTGGCTGTTGTTGCTGTGGTGCCTGATCTAGCTGAGGTTCCTTCTTAGGTTCAGGGACTACTGTGATAGGTGTGATTGGACCATCACTCTGAAAAGATATTAGTGATTACATACATGATCTAAAACCAATCAGTTTCTTGTTATAGTTCAGTCAGTTCCAAATTACATCAGTTTTAAATCAACAATAGCTGAATGTGAATGTGGTTTTACCAATGTAACCTTAAAATAACTATTGAAGAAACACAGATATTCAAGGATTTGGCACCTCTAGGGTTTGAACTTCTGGATAGCCTGTGGGCAATTCCATGTTACTCACGTTACGCTTTTTCACTACGTTACACTTTTGGAAGTGCCATATTTTTTAGAAGAACAAGCTTGACAGAATTATTTTTTCTGCAGTAGTTACACAAGACCCAACACTAACTTTATATGCAATTAGAATTGCAACACAAGACATGACTTGCGAGTGAGAAGGAAAACACTTTTGTTACTCACGTTACATTTGATTGGACACCATAAAATGGCAACAAGCCTTCATTCACAAAGTGTCCTCATACAGGATATTTTTGGAAACAAGTTTAAGATGGTTGATAAAGCTAACATTAAGATCTACAAATGCAAGGTGAAACTAATCTGATTAGACAAACACTTTTCAGAAAATTGACTAAAATAGCTGTTACTCACGTTACGTTACTCACGTTACTTGTTTTTACAAATTCAAATTGTATTTATATAGCTCATGCAGATTAGCTCAAAATGTTATGAAATAGTCTTGACATGATGTATTTAATTTCCCAAAATGTTATTATGTCTCCAAACGGTCAAATATGACCGCCACACAAGTTCACAGGACATTTTGCAAACTCTCTACCTGTTACATCAACAATATATTGATGAAAATGGTATCATTTTGCATTAAAACAGAAACAATTTGAGAGCTATTTTCTTTTTTGAAACTTAACATTATGTTTAACAAGTGTTTAGTGAAAATAATTGCATATAATTGATGAATTACACCATAGTTATCAAGGTTGCCGAATTCAGCACCTTTGCGCAAAATCAATATTTTTGAACTTAGGAACGATGAACGCAAGAAATATGCAGAAAATGCTCTACAATATTTGTGTACATAAGCTATGCATGTATACTTAACACTTTGTAACCAACAAAATTGAATATTTTCCTTCAAAAGTGACTTTCAGAGGACAAAGTTACTGTTTTACTTGTTGAAAAACTTGGAAAGACACGCAATGACCCCTGGAAATAGTGCGTACGAAGTGATGGAAGTGCCAGACTGACATAAGACTGATAAATGAATAAAACTAAGTGCAGTAAAAACAAAAACAGATCCATTTCTTATTGCTACAATGCATTTTAGGCCGTTACTCACGTTACATTTTTGTTACTCACGTTACAATTGTTACTCACGTTACAGTTTTCAAACCTCTGCCATTTTAATAAAACTACACATAGCCCATTTTATTTCCTGTTTTCAAATTAAGTACCTGGAGTATGATTATTATTCCATTTGGCAGAATTTAAAAGCAAAGAACAAATGAGTAGGACAACTATTTGATGTTTATCGTTACTCACGTTACATTTTCAATTACCATCGGACACACAGGAGATTCCTCCCAACTTGTGTCAATGCATAGGTATTTTTCATAGTTGGTAACTTGAAACTAAGGTATTATGCATTTCAGAAATCAACAAATATTTATATTTACAGTTAATATTAAATGTAAGAGGTCAACATAACCTGGACACACATTTTTCACTTATTTTTTATGAAAAAAACATTATCCAACTTATGACGATAATTTCTTGAAATTTACAAACAAATCATTCAAACATTTGATTGTCCCATATACCTACAAGTGTATACAATAAAATAAAATGGGTAATAAGCATCCAAATTGAATTTAAAATTTTCAGGTCATATCACCAATCTATGGAATTGCCCCTATGGTCACATGTGACCCTCCATAGCCTATATCTTGTGAAAATGTATTACTGATGAACTACAATATATTTCACTGGTTATAAGCAAGAAGCCAATAACAATTCAACACATTGACATTGCAAGATTGAATGGAAGTGTGAGATCAATATCTTTCAGTTTTCTTCAATTTACTTTTTGCTTATTGCTTGTTAACTATAATTTTCTGTGAAAAGGGGCCAATTAGTTATTTTTAAGAATGAAAATTGTTTGAGGAAGAAAAAAAAAGCCTTCCCACCAACCCATCTATTGGCATCTAAACATTTTCACTTGAGGGCAACACAACAAACAAACATTTAGCCTTATTCATTTTTTTGATTACAAATTATTATTGTACATTATTTTACATGTTACACAGTGCCAAATCATGGGTTAATAGTTTGACCATTTTTATGATTGAGAAAAGAACACAAAAGAGGCACATTTTAAATTTCTACATCAGGGCAATTCCGTAAGATCGGACATACATTTCGCACACTTGGGGTTGGGTAGTTCTCACTATTAGTGTTGGGTGGATTTTGTTATCCTTTTTGTATGTCCCCCTTGTAGTACTATTATTCTAACATCAAATAATGGATCATCAATTAACAGTAATGTGGGAAAAATTGCCAAAACCTCCTTGGGTCGGATGTACTCACACAGAATGATTTTTTCAGACATACTTTGAAAGATTACCCATTTCAAGAAAGTATTTTAGGGATATAGTGCATTTTTATTGATGAGGGTTTGTACGAGACATGCCTCTATAATGCAAGAAAAAAATACCCACTATCATATCCAACAAAATAATACAAGTTTATCAAAAGAAGGTGGGGGTCGGACGTACATTTTGGAGGGATCGGACGTACTTTTGCAAATAATTCACACAGCGTACATCCGACCTTTATCCTGCACCCTCTTTCATAGTACAAGTCACATCATTCTGTATTAGTATCAGCCTATGGTGTTAATCCTGTACTTCCATGATAGATTGATGCCTCATCCATTCACTAAGTACAGTGCACATCCTCTTGAAAATGTGCGTAATCCTGGAATGTACGTCCGACCCCACTGCTATTTTTACCCCAAAATAGTTTTTTTTGCTCTCCATGACAAAATAATGCCAAATTTCGTCAAAAGTATGTGTAAGATATAATCAAGTCATGTACAGGGTGTCCCTAAAAAAAGGGTGCACATGTTTGCGCAACTCGTTGACCATGAAGTCCTAAAGTTTGGTGCAATATGTTTATACACACGGAAGGGGAAAACACTCAGCTTATCTGATTTGGATTTGTCAATCCTGAGATATACCCAGTTTATCAAAGCTCCCCAAAATCGACGTTGTGCCACTTTTGCAGAAAGAATGATTATGAGCGTCAAAACGATACTAACATTGGTCTATCCATGGGCATCAATCGTCTTGAAACATTGGGGTGGGCATTTGACCAGAATTGTTTAAAAAAGGCTGAGGACAAAAATGATGTCCTTGGAATATGTGGTAAGGGATTTCTACGAGCAGTTATGCTGGGATCCCTCTGAAGTGCACGCCGCACGTTATCAATGTGTTACTGTGTCCTGCCACTTTTCATATCTTAGTCCAGAATGTTCTTTATTCATAATGGTGCTTGTACCATCTACCATGTATTTCCAATACTCCTTTGTATGTGTATTACTAGATGGTACGTGAGTGTTTGGGAAATGAATGGCAAACTCTCTGGTGACTTCTGCTGAACTTTTCGTTTCATGATATTTTAATACCATGAACACCCTCTTCTAAAGTTCTAATGAAAATTGAGGCCGCACCCAGCCATATGGACGTCTGTCTTGTTTTGAAAATGTATGCCCAATAATCATTTTTTGTGAAACCTCGTCAAAAGGACTGGTTCGAATCATGTAACAAACATTTTTATATTCAGTTCTGCTTGGATACACAGGCACACATTCTATTATTTAAACCTATTCAATCTCAATACAAAAAATGTTATTTTGCATAACACACTGGTGAACATATGGTGAAGGACAATCGTACAAGTGGAAGTTGTTGTATCTTAGGAGTAAACCTTTGAAACTGTAAACATGTAAAGTGGCACAACATCGATTCTGGGTAGCTCTAGTTAATTGTCCATATCTCAGGATTGACAAATCCGAATCAGATAAAATAAGCAGCATCTGAAAGCCAGGTGTTTAGTCTTTGAATATGTGTAAACATCATACACAAAATGTTAGAACTTCTTGGTCAACAAGTTGGGTAAACACGTGCACCCTTTTTTAGGGACACCCGGTAGTGACCCTATAGTTGCCATAAACGCAAAATCTGCCAGGATTGATGATCAATTATTAGAGGGAATCCTTGAGGGAAAAGTCTTGATCACACGTGTGAAGCGGCCCGAAAATACAATTTTCCCGTATTTTATGCACTATAAAGGTGAGTGTTTTGCGAAATCAAAATTACTGAAAAACTGGGACTGTCGATCATATGAAATGGTGATAATGTTGAAGAAAACAAAAAGAGGAAGATTCTACAAACATAATGAATATCCCAAGGCTAAGTAAGGAGGGGGAGCCAGGGGAAGCCGGGTTTATAACATGCATTTCAATGGAAGCGACTATGGTGGTGTGTACCCTTGACTTGTTATGGTGACTAAATGAATGGTTCCCATCGGCATTGCGGCTTAAGTAATGAGCCGCAATGGCTGTAATCAAAGATTCCGGCCATATGAAAGGACTGATAAACATGCATTGTGGGTCCAGAATGGGGCAGATTTTGCACTTTGCGATCCCACAATGCAACAGAAAAGGATAATCAATGGATTTTTTTTCGATTCGCGATAGACCTATAGGGCCTAAGGCTAAAAGGCTAGCTTATTTGCAAACGTCTAAACTTTTTTGGGGTGCCGGAAATATTTCCACTAAAATTGCTCGCTTCAGTGACACCGTTATACGTTGCCAACTGGGATCTATCGTCTATGTTAGCTCCTCGTATGACGATACATGCGATATGAGAAGATAAAGTTGGCTCACTACTCTGTCTGACGCTTCACGAATCACGTTCACGACACGCGTCACGTTAAAAAGTTGCAGACCTAATAATATATGTCCTGATAGTATGATTTAAGCCTTACATTAATTAAGAGCTGCGCGACGACGTTTATATTTATATCCCAATTGTGGAGTTTGTCGCAGTATCTGACAGATACAGACTAAAATTGAATAAGGTTGTTGAATTCAACAACTTGTGCAAAACAGTGTCATTTAAACTGCTCAAATAAGACCAAATCCGCATGATCATCGTTGTGCTATGAACGTCAACAGATAACTGTGCATGAACTTGTTTCGAATCTGTAACCAATTCAGCATCTAAGATTATATAAAAGGTGAAAACAAACCTTTTCTGGGAGGTCATCGATGTTTTCCCTGGCAACGTTAGCAGCCATTTTGAAAGAATGTTTTCATGAGCTAGTCTTCAAAATCAGTCGCTTTGAAAGTCTTGCATCAGGTGGTATGGTACGGGGGGGGGGGGGGGGGGTGGCGGGCGGTAGAGCAGGAGGGAGGGGGAGGAGGAGGGAGAAGGAGGGAGAAAGGAAGATTTTCTTCTTCTTTTTTGTCACGTACTGCCCTACATATAAGAACTCACGAGATATACCAGCAACATATGGGAGCATCAGCCGGAATTTGAACCCGGGACCTTCTGCAACAAATTGAGCGCGCAGAGCTCTTTAGACCAAAGAGGACCCGTCGGCCGTACGCAGTAGGTATCGGACTGACATTAACACACCTATAATACCGCCATACCTCGTGACAATACACACACGGGAGGATTAAAAAAGAAATCAAACAGTGTTTATTTCGCTTCAATAGCTTGAAGTATCATGGAGGAGTTTAATAAGGACAACGTCGGCTGAAAGACATTTTGAGTCTCACTCTGTCAATTTCTTACTAACTACTACTACTAGGCCTAATAATAATTTCCCCAAAATGTTTTTCTGCCCCCCCCCCCCCCCACACCTTTTTACTCCCCACCAAAACAAAATTTAATTTAATTTTAGCATACATTTTTCCCGTGCTTCGCGCGCATTTTAGGCTTACCAAATTAGGTTAAAGTAGACCAGTGGTTCCCAACCTCTGGGTCACGACCCTAGTTGGGGTCGCGACGCACTATTTTGAAGTATCATGAAGGAGTTTAATAAGCACAACGTCGGCTGAAAGACATTTTGAGTCTCACTCTGTCAATTTCTTACTAACTACTACTACTAGGCCTAATAATAATTTTCCCAAAATGTTTTTCTGCCCCCCCCCCCCCACCCCCACACCTTTTTACTCCCCACCAAAACAAAATTTAATTTAATTTTAGCATACATTTTTCCCGTGCTTCGCGCGCATTTTAGGCTTACCAAATTAGGTTAAAGTAGGCCTAGACCAGTGGTTCCCAACCTCTGGGTCACGACCCTAGTTGGGGTCGCGACGCACTATTTGTGGGGTCGCGGATTAGTCTAATGTAACAAAAATAAAATGCTACATGAAAAATGTACTGTATAGTTATAGCAAATATATTGGCTAATAACCCAATGTAAATTATGGCCTTTTCGCAATAGCCTCTGAGAATCGATCGTTCCAATCGATATCTGCGCAGAGATTACGGAGAATTATTGCATGATTATGTGACTTTATTCTGCAAGGGGTCGCGCTCTGATGCTGGTTTTTAAAATGGGGTCACCACCAGAAAAAGGTTGGGAACCACTGAACTATATAGATCAAATGTTGTCAATTTTAGCATAAAACAGCTAAAACAATACTATAACATGAACTACCGATTGGGGGGGGGGGGGGGGGGGGGGGGGAGGGACTATTAATAATCATGGCATAGCAATTCAGGGAAACTACCGGGCGGTAACGATATTAGGCTACTAGGCAATGTTGGGTCTAAACGGGAAATACGTACTGCATGGAAAATACTTAATTTTTTTTTGAAATTCCAGGACTTTCAAGGACTTTTTCGGAATTTAAGGTCTTTCCAGGCCTTAAAAAATGAAAAAGTAAAATTCCAGGACTGTCAAGGTTTTCAAGGACCCGTATGAACCCTGTATTAATTCCCTGATTAATTCATTAATATTATTGTTGTCCCTGATTGGATTGCTGCTCCTATTTCCAAATTCCAACGTCTTCCATGAATATAATCTTAGGACTCCACACACACCATAGCCGGGGACCTGGATTACTATTTCTCTTTTGCTAAGAGGAGTAGTGTGGTGGGTTCGAGTTTTAAAAATAGTAAGATTTAGATTGATATCATCAACATTTAAATCTAAAAAACACTCAATTTATTCCACTTGGCTCTTGGTTTTACCATTTTTTACAAAACAGATTTTTCAGAAACCTTTCTCAACTTTCAAGGTCTATCTCAAGAATTACAGAACCAACACTAGGCATGTTTTCACTTATTCCTATGCATGTCTCATGGTGATTTGAAATATGGAAATTCAATAATTTTGAAATTTTGAAATATCGTCTGCAGACGCCTGCCGCGTGGACAGTGTTAAAGGTAATCCTCAGGACTTAAAATTCCCGTTAAAATTGCATTTTCATCAAAATGCTATTTCCCGGGTATTGACCAGATATGTCCCAGTATTTACTAGTATTTCCCGGGAAATTGCAAACCCTGTATGGATACAGAAAACGTAACGACACCCCTCCCCCTAACCGCTTATGTCATCTGAAACCAACATTCAACAAGAGTTGTGCATGTTTTCTCCCTCAACTTGACCCCCTAAATAAGTGCATGATAGTAACTTATGTTTGCTAGCTTAAAGGTATATTATGTGATCTTTCCAGGGAACGCCCTCAACATCGGAAGAAAAAAAGTAATTTTCTTGTATGTATGATTTACATTTCTGATCATAAATCGTACATACATTCCAAGTTACAGGGCGATACGATTCTTAATTACTTCAAAATCATGATTTTCATTTCTAAATTCACTCTAAAACCATGATTTTAAGGTAATTAGCAGTGTTGGAGTCGAGTCCTCATCATCCGAGTCCAAGTCCTTGAGGAGAGGACTCGAGTCCGAGTCCGAGTCTCTGCCAATTTCTATGTCCGAGTCCGAGTCCTCAATGTCCGAGTCCGAGTCCTTATGTATCAAATTCAAGACGCAGTTCACCAATACTATATCAACGTTTTATTAATCAGAATTTCAGTTCTATACTGTTTACTTGTACTCACTAATTAAAGTATAATCAAAGTCAGTTCAGTAACTAACTTATTAGACTTGTGTTGTCTTTGTGGTTGTTCTTTTATTTACAAACTGCTTATTTGCAATTATTTGCATGCAAAATTACTTAAATTAGAAAGAGTGTACTAGGAGGAAAACGTGAGGTCCGCAAGACGAGAGCAGCAAGTGTCACAACGCCAGATACTGATCACAAGTGCCACACACTTGGGAGATGCTTCCTTGCCCGTATTGGTCTTGTTAGTCATCTTTTGACACATAGATCAAATTCAACTAACTAATCTTTGTTGTCATTGTCATATTTGCGATGGACGAACAACAGATCAAGCTAAAGAAGTAAATTATTGCTATTGCTAAGGCTAATAATTCTGATAAAAGCCAGTATATAATATAAAATTCTTTGTATTTCACTGATTTTAAAGCAATACTCAATCGACGATATCTTTGGAACTGGGAGTACTTACATTGAAAGAAGATGTCAGTAAAATAAAGCTATGAAAATGAAACAGGGAAGAAAATTGAATATTTCATTGCTTGACAACACCTGAGTTTTGACCTCATCAATCATCAAAAGCAGTTTGAGTTGGCCTAATGTTGAATTTAAAGAAGATGCTCATTGCACTTCAGGAACATCAGCATCTGCACCATTTTGGGATAATCTGGCCCGATGTACTCAACCCCCCTCTGCTGAGAATATGCATTCCACGGGAGCGCTACTTGCTGGTACAGACAGCACCCTCTGTGCTATAACTTATGAAGGGATGTAGCATATCTTGGTTAGGCTGTCTGCTGCCCAGAGTATCGCACCTCGGCAGGCAAAATAACGGATGAATCAATTTATTTGTTGGGCATTTGTCTTGGTTCATTGGATCACAAGTGCATTTAATGCCATTTATTAATATATCGGGAAGCTATTTTTTTGTTAGCGGCGGCCTGCGGAATTCAGTCCCTCAGCAAAACAAAATTCAGGTAAATTAATGAAAATAAAACACCTGAAAAACCCCAATTTTGCCGGACTCGTTGAGGACTCGGCTTCGAGTCCGAGTCTTTGAGAACTGGGACCGAGTCCGAGTCTTTGAAAAAAAGGACTCGAGTCGGACTCGAGTCCGAATCCGAGTCCCGAGTCCTACAACACTGGTAATTAGGAATCGTATCGCTCTGTAACTTGGAATGTATGTAGATTTATGATCAGAAATGTAAATCTGCAAGAAAATCTACTTTCTAAAAAAAAATAATGAATAGAAGGCACTCTCTGGAAAAGATCACATAATATGCCTTTAAGTCTCAGCTCATAAACATATGTTCCAAATTATGATATGCTATCGGGTTTGTGTTATGATCGAAGTGATCAGTGGTTTTAACCATTATTTCCATGTTCTAACAAACGTTAGCTGCGAATTTAAAAATGAGCAAACAGATGAAGTTGCTTTTTGTTACAAAAGTTGTGCTTTATTAATCACATTCTGATAAACTTTCTGATGTACTATAATGAACACGTTTGTATAATTAAGAATTGAAACAATATGTACAGTATTTATAGCTTGATTCGTCAATAGGTCATTACATTCATAGATACTACAAAATAAGTTTAGGTCAGGGTTTGTGGTAGACCATGGGAATGAACCATCCGTACATGCACTGTAACTAACCTCGAAATTGTGTGCGGGTCTAATATGCATAGCATTTTATGTCACCAATAAATAACTGCTTTCGGAAGTCGTCTTTCTTAAGCAGTGAAAAAGACTGCTGTTTTGTTCTTGTTACTTGAACACCAACAATATTTCCTCTTTATACTAACATACAATGAAACAAAATATGAAACAAATCTTAAGTCTGCTAAAATGAGCATGATTTAGAATTAAAGGCATATTATGGCGCCCTCTATCCATGATTTTTTTAGAAAGTAGATTTTCTTGCAGATTTACATTTCTGATCATAAATCATAAATATATCCTGAGTTACAGAGCCATACGATTCCTAATTACTTCAAAATCAGTTTTTAGGGGTTGAAAATAGATTGTTCGAGCGAACAATCTATTTTCACTCTTTTTTCACTCTGAAAAACATAATTTTGAAGTAATTAGGAATCGTATCGCTCTGTAACTCAGAATATATTCATGATTTATGATCAGAAATGTAAATCTGCTTCCAATTTTGTTTTGAGCATTGAGGGCATCCCCTGGAAAAGATCACATAATATACCTTTAATCTAATTAATACAATGTCTTATCTCTATTTCTGGCAGTCATTAGTTATCATTATACCACTCATATACCATACATAAATTCTAGATGGCCAATTACCAAACTAACTTCTGTAAAAGTTGGAAATGTTCATGCTTTGCACATTTTGAACAATTTTGTTTGTTTTTATTTTTGAGCTTCCTTACATAGACCTACATACAAAATGAATATATTCATGCGTTTTTATTTCGTGCTTGCTGATTTTAACGCGAAAATAAATATAGTGCGAAAATTTTCACTTTAACAGTATTAGGAGGGCCTACCTCCTCCAAATAAAAATGCAGACTCCACAATTAAGATATTATATGGTAAGCTCACTGTCATGGCTAAAGCATGCTGCTGAAAGTGTAAAAAGTTATACTACAGTTATGAAATGACTGTCTTAAACTTTGTGTAATGGCCAAAGTGCAATCACTTAAAAGATTATGTTCCTTCTACTCTTTTTGCTGGCTCCTGGAACGGAACAGTCCACTTTTAGTTATCACATCAGGACTTTATTTTGATCATCACACCCATAGCCAGTCATCTTTTAAATATATAATAATAAACCCTTGTATAATGATAAGGTCAAGATGATGCACACCACCATGAATAGAGATGAGTTGGAGTCTGAGTTAAGTGCATAAGTGTACTACTCGCAGAAAGAAAGAACCACCTTATCAAACATACAATCACAGATACAGAGCCATTCTGTCAATTGAGAGAGATTACATACTTTTTCTAATGATAACATTGATTAAAACTTTGTTCATATAAAAAGTGTGATAAAAGCCTAAAACCTAAAATGGAGAACTTTGTATTAAAACCATCATCCTACATTTTAAAATATATAAATGTTGAAAAGTATAGCATTGACTCAGCAAGTCCATCATATTTTTTTCAGAGAAGCAGTTTTAACCTCATGAATGTTACCATCTTTTGGGGGTACCACATGTTAGCAGATATTACAGATGGTATGTAACCCGCAACAAAGGAATTAGTAGAATTACAATAATTCAAAAAGGATATCTATACAGTACATAGTTTAATGACAACAAGTTTTTAACAATTGATTAAAGCAAAGTTTGTTATCTACTGGATAAAGTCATCAAATTCTAGCCAACTCGATATTCGCCCCCCCCCCCAAAAAAAAAAAGTTTGTCTTTGCAAAATCCAATTTTGTTTTGGGGTATTTTTTTGTAAAAATGCTATGTGAAATGCAGTATTTGTATTTAAAAATAACATGAGACGGGCTCTGTGAAGCAAGAAAATGAAGCTGATACGGTATTTCAATGCAAAATTAAAATTTGAAGAAACCTAGTCTAATAAATCACTGGAGTCAGTTTTTTTTTTGCGTTATTTAAATACTGTTTTAATATTGGAATTTCTTTTTTTAAAAGCTATGCGGGCGGTCTTCTGAGATTAACTTCTTTTTCATTTAGCCTATTCAATATTTTAAAAAGGGAATAAGATACATACATTTGATTTTAATGACAAAATTGAGTTGTTATATTTAGCTGGTGGTACTGATGATCAACTTCAAATTATCTTTATTATATATAAAAGTCATCTAAAACCCAACAGCTTTGAAAACAACCAGTTAAAAAACACTAGACCTCTGAAAAATGTACCAAAGATCATATAGTTACAAGACTGGCATTCTACCAACTCAGCAAATTACTAAGGGAAGAATGGGATTAACAACAACTTGGTTTACAGGATGTGGGTAGGTACATGTTCAAATTTTGTATTGATTATCTAAATCAATGGTTCCCAACCTTTGGGTCGCGACCCACTTTTTGTGGGGTCGCGGACTAGCCTAATTTAACAAAATTCTATGTTGTATCATAGTAAACACATGTGACTTTGTTCAGTGAGGGGTCCGATCTGATGCTGGTTTCTGGAATGGGGTCACCACCAGAAAAAAAGGTTGGGAACCACTGATCTAAATGGATTACATAATGTCACACTGAAGATACATGAAATTGCATTGTATTAACTTGCATAAAATTACCTTGCTTCTTAACCATCTAAAAGTAAAATTTATTCAAACTATTAAAAATAACACTCTTTTTATTTGCTCTCCTTCCACAATTTGTTGACCTTCGCTGTGATGATGTTCATATCTTGTGATTTCTTCATCTTGACATACTTCTCTCTGCGGATATTATGGACAGTCAGCCACTCAGGTAGGATCTCTATCATCAAATCTAGATGTACTTCTACTTCGTCTAAATATAAAGAGAAAAAAAGTTATTTGATTTATTGGGTATAGATTTCAAAATATCATAAGACATATGGAGTGAGGATAGGTACATCGCACCCGTTTCAGGTTTTGTAATTAGAGTACTTATTAGAAACAATTGGCCAGGGGTTAAAATGTAAGTCACATAAGTATACATATAGGGTGTCAGTGTCACAGAAAGATGTATACCATGTTTGAAAAATAACAACTTTTGTAGTGGAAATTAAAAGAGGACACAGCAAATTACTTGCATATTATTGAAATAGAGCTTTTTGCCAAACATGGTCGATGATTTAAAGTTATCAAGTTTTATCAAGTTTTCAACTGAGGTAATTTTGGTCAAACTTGGGATTTAACATTTTTACAAAAAAGTCTATATTTTCTAAAAGAAGCATCAGATGTTTAAAATTCAAAAATCCTACGAAAGCTATATATTACATGTTATAATCATAATGTCGCTATTCTTTCAAAACCTCGTATCTCCAACTTACCTCGAAATTGATTTTTTGTGTTTATCATGATGTCAGAGACATTATGCAAATGATGGTAATGTTTTTATTTGTCACAGCCAATCAGAAGGCAGACAAATTTGGCTTTTTCAGCACCTGTGTTTCAAAACCTCGTATGTATAAGAGGTTTTGAAACACAAGTGCTGATGACCATGTGCTGAGGGGAAACTTCCAACTTTCTTGATATTTCGCAGCAAATGTGAAGTACAGGTGAGATTTTATTGCAAATGGCTTGAATTGATATACGGATTGGTTTATGGCAGTTTTTTCGTTTCTATTCTTTCAAAACCTCGTATCTCCAACTTTCTTTTTTTCATCCTAAGGGACCGTTCATTATTAATGGTGGAGGGGGGGTTGGGACAAATTCGAGACTCGTATGTTAAAATTACCTAACCCCCCCAGAGCTGAAACTGAAAATTACATGACCCCCCTGCTAACCAGTAGCTTTTTACACAACCCCTCCCCTCCCCGAAAAAATCAACTTGTCACATACTTAAGGGCTGTCTTTACCTTTGGAATTTTGTTCATGGATATGTTGGCAAATTTTTGTTTGTGTCCTATCTGAACGGCCAATAATTTTATGATGCCCCTTCTTTTTATTTTGTGAAATTAGTAATGGCGAGCGTAGTGAGTTGGAATTTTGTTTTCAAATTTATACATTTTGGGTGGTTTTGTGAGTCTTTATAACCCGAACAAGTTAGAACATTCTGAGCAGAAACGTATAATCCAGTGAAACGTTCTACTTTTGTGAGCATTGGTGCAAAGCAGAGATGAGGTGAAAGGCATGCAATCAATCACATTTTTAAATCATGATATTGGATTTTGTAACATTATACACCCTGTGGCTCGAATGTCTCGACCGTTGATGATTATATAGATGTTTTTCCACCATATCGTTGATGTGCTGTCCAGAAGTCGTCTCATAGTAAAAGTTTTTGAAGTCGATAGGTTTTAAGAAAATATGTGCGAAGCGCAGAAAAAATGGCATTTACACTCCAGAATAGCCTCTAAAATCACTCCAATCACCACCATCTTTAATAGTTTAAACAAATTTACACAACCCCCCCCCCCCCCTGTTCAAGAATAAAAAGTTACATAACTCAAAATAACTCAAAATTATTCTGAGACTCCCTGTATAAGCAACCCAAAATCCAGCAAGTCTCACGAGTGACAATTTTTTAAAATAAATCTATTGTTTTTTTGTATGTTCAAATACATTCAGATTGTTTTGTATCAAAAAGACATTGTACGGTTTATCAAAAGACATTGTATATCAAAGCTATGGATTGAGTTCTGAGCATACGTGTAAAGCAATGGGCTTTTTAACTCTGACGGAAATGAAATATAAGCTGCTGTTACTTGAGGATTTATCATACTTTTTTTTAGTTTATTTGAAGATGAAACTCAATCTTTGTAGGTTTGGCTTTGATGGTACGTGATCAAAGATCAAGTAGGGAATCTTTTTGGGTCGCAATTTTTGCTATATTTGTGCAATAGCAATTGCAAGTCTTCAAAAATGTGTCGCATTTCGCGATGCTACACCGGTTAAATCAATGCTGCACTTAGGCCTAAAAAAAGTGTTTGATTGGCCTAACATGACAAAAACAAATAGGGTAGGTCGGTCGGGTATTTAAATTTAATTATTTTTTAAATCACCTGCTTTGGGGACTTAAAATAGCCGAAAATGAAAGGCAAACAGTCAGTAACTTTAATACTTTGTTCAATTTTTTTAAAATTTTGTTTAAAATTTTTTTAAAATTTTTAAAAATATTTATTTTTATTTTTTCCTCCCTCAAAATAATAATTAAAAAATCAGGGTCGGCGATGTATTTAGGGTCGGTCGGGTTAGGCTAAACTTCTTCTTTTTTTAGGCCTTAGTTGTATGCACTATGCAGGTTATTGCGGGGCTTGAGCTCTACTCCCAGTGTGTTTGAGAGAATTCACAGAGTGTGAGACTTATGGATACGGGTACACGTTACACGCACATAGAATGACCCGTGTCATGTAAGAAAAATTACACGGGATAACTCATGCCTTCTCTATTTGATGGTATACTTTCATCTAGCTAGTGGGCACATCCCAACCTGAAATTATTTATAGTGAAGATTCTTTTTTTGAAATCTCACCCTGTTACAAATACCTACCTCGGCCAAGTGTTGAACGAGTGCTATCTCCTAATTTCTTCACTATTTCATCATATACCAGAGCTGTTTTCTTCTCTGCTAGAAAATATCTGTATAAAAGTTAGTCAAGGCCAATCAAAAAGTTGGTTGATTAGGTTATTGAAATGCAATATTTATGCTTATTGAATCAAAATACAGTCATCAAAATGCTTCGCTGGTTTTGAGTGTAATTTTAGCTTCTAATGCAAGCGTGTGCAACCTGCGGCCCGCGGGCCACATGCGGCCCGCGGACCTCTAATCTGCGGCCCGCAAAGCAATCCTAAAATTCCCATTGATGCGGCCCGTTTTAACCGGAACTTCCTAGTTTTACACAAATGGCAGATTGACTTAGTGGTGTGCTCCCCTAGAATTAGTAGAGTGACGCGCTGTATTAAGTAAATATAACTCAAGGCGTGATTGGTGATAAAATCCCTGGTTAAAATGGCGCTGCAGCAGCAACAGCGAGTAAAAAGAGGAAATTACACGAAGAGAAGCGGGTATTCCATGAGCAATGGATTCCCCTCTCCTCCTCCGGATGTGTTTTGGAATGTTTGACAATCACTGCGGCCCGTGAATAGTTCTCAAAATCACAATGCGGCCCGTGTGGTAGAAAAGGTTGCACATGCTTGTTCTAATGTGTGAGGTGTTTCGCAGACAACACTGGTGTGTGAAGGCAATTGCTACTGTCCACGGTCTGCCAATTTACTCTGCAGAAATACATGTAAAAGGTTGTCATCAAAAAAGTTAATTTACTAATGACATTAACATGGTTTTGCTGTGGTGATGTGAGGATTTCAACATTAGTCATAAAATAGACTGAAAACTTGGTGGAGTGTACATTTCAACTTCGTCAAAAAGTTCTCACACACTTATGCGGAATAAATAAAGTCTACACTATAAAGGATACACTCTAAGTATACGGCATAATTCAGGTATTCTCTCTAGTCTGCAGATTCTCTTCTCTAGCTCAGGATCCCTGGTCATTGCTTCTACCTGTTTTTGAGCCTCCTTAGCACGGATCTAACAAAGAAAGATTAAAAGAGGTTAATCAAATGATAAAGTCCTACAATAAAATTGAGCATGTTTGTTAGCCATTTATATGTAATTATATGTAACCTGATCTCAAAGTAAAGCGCGTTCAACACACAAGTATAATATCTAATCATCAATCAACAACATATGAGCCATAAAGTTGTCAAAAACATTTGAGAGAGTTATATTTACAAACAATAGAAAAGGGAATTTCTTGCCCAATTATTGATTTTAGACCGTATTCCCAACAAAGAGGTAAAAGCTATTTCCTATGCTTAAAACAATTTATAATGATTTGTGTTTGCTTTTCTTTTTGAGCTCTTCAAATATCAATTTTTCACCTGTAAATTCTTATATTTTCTATTGACAAATTTATCAACATTTCTCTAAAACCGTTCTCTCAAGTAATTGATTTTAGCTTAATTTAACCCTAACCATGTGCTAAATCAAACAAGCGCTTCTTCATTGACCTCTGTCCTCCCAGTCTATAAAAATATGTGCTCTCTGAAAAGTTGTTTTGGGAGCGCGACCCACATGGCATGATCCCCTGGACGAACACCACTGCATCCTGGGTTCAAGTCCCAGGGACAGGGAACCCATTTTTTCTATTATTATTTGGCCCATGATTCCTACAACATACTCTGATTACTGACTTACCCTATCAAGTAAAGACTGATTGACACCTTTCAACCCTGACCCCTGCTCACACGACTCTTGACCTTTGACACTCGGAGCAAGTTTGGAGAGTGTTGCACTACTTGAACTTGATGGTTTAGGCTTGGCTGATTTCAACATGTCAGAGTGCTTAGCAACAGTTTCCAAGGCTTTCACAACCTGAGGATGATACAAAAATGTGTAGTAGAATCAATAAATTAATACAGGTGTCCTAGAATGATTTATACCGTGGGAAAGGTGCATTTATTTAGCTATGAATGCAATTACTACAAGATATCAACTGTTGGTCCGGTGGGGAGGGCACTTGTATACGACGGTGGATATCATGCGGCATTATAAAACGCTTAAAAAGGGTTGTTTCTTACGGAAAGTACATCGCTTAGGGTATCAAAAAGGGCAAAAAGAGTATGTTTTGAGAGACTCCATGTACGTGTTTAGGATATTTTTTTTTAAAAGGAACATAAAAAATCCCCCTGAAAATCAAAACAACAAATCTCAGAAGTGTGATTTTTTCTTCTTCTTCCGGTGTGTAAGTTTTATGGGCTTCCATTTTCCTTAAGTTGGGGACCTGGTGGACCGCCACCACCTGAGCTGAGCATGGTGCTCGCCTGGTAAAAAGGAATCTAAAAAGTAAACAAATTGCAATCACCAGGATGTAAAACCTTTCGATAACCCGGCAATTTAAATCCCAAGCGAGTGTTTTTCCTTGATCGAAACCGGGATCAAAGTTGAGTTATACCGGGTCTATACTTTTATAGTGAGTTTCGGAGATGAATGTAACATCTCTCTGGTTTATGACAATTGTACATTAAAGCATTAATTGACATGTGCAGTTTGATAATACTTAAAACCTTGTAGTGAAATAAAACACATGAAAATGTTAATTTAAAACATAAAAGAGTTTGTATGTGTACTTATTGATGGTCTGTAGGTATGATAACAAACAAAATAATTAAATACTTGTTTAGGGTATGAAAAATTGTTGAATACTTTTTTATGGTGGCGTTATTTTTAAATACTTGTTTAGTGTAGGAAAAAATTGTAAAAATACTTGTTTAGGGTGTCTGTGGCGCATGAGATAAATACTTACAAATGAGGGCATATGTGAGCATGATATCCACCGTCGTATACAAGTGCCCCCCCCCCCCTCCCCCGGGCTGTTGGTTCTATGAAGTAATATGTGAATGGTGTGAGGGGATTGTTCTACTTGAGCGATTTATATCATATTTTCTTTAAGCGGCAAATTGGAAGTTTGGGGTGAATTTTATCAATTGAAATACACTGAAAGTAAAAAACAGGTTTTCACCGATTTTCAATCATTTTATGCCATATCGAAACAGATAAAGATACTTTGATGAAATGAACGAGTAAGTTGGAAACATGTCCCCCATTATATTGCAGGCATTAGAGGCTGTACTCTAATCATATTGTATTGTAATTGCTCAAATCTAGCATAATTTAAATGGATGAGCATTTCATTCAGCAGTTGCCCTTGGTTCTGGGTTCAATGTAGTGCTTCCCATAGAAACTAAAACACCATATTTGTACAGTCAGTGACTGTATTTTGTTCTCTGTAACTTTTGACCTACCCTGGGTGTCATCATATTCCTTGCTTTGTCCAAAACATCTTTGGCATTGGAATAAGTTTTAACGACTGGATGCTCAGGTAACAAGGACGGTTCTACCTCAGGAATGCTATCTAATGGGAACTTAGGATGCCAGCGAGTCAACTTGTCTTCAGGAACTGATAGAGGGCGGTCTAACTTGGTCAAAAATGTCTGGAAATAAAAGTCAGAAATCACAGTTATAATTATAACAATATATTGGAGAAGAATTAGCCTACGAAATCATTGCAGCATATCAATCTACATACCATATTTTAACATATGGGCAGAAATGATCATCATGATTCAAAATATATTACGATATAAAGTCTGGGTAACTAAAATCTTTTTAAGAGGCTACAATGTACAAAAGCAAAGGCTTTCTAAGTCAATAAATAGCTGGTGAAAACAATACAGATTTAAGTATTTAACAATTTAGCAAAGGCTCACTGAGACTAGGGGAGGGGAAAGCTCTGAAACATTTATGAAACATTTACATGTTCTATTATTGAAAGAAGAAAAGAAATTAGGCTATCCTAGTATGCTTTCCTCCTGAAACTATGAGTATAATGTCACAATGTATTCCTGTGATAATCAGGATTGTGACTTAAATGGAATGGAATATTTTAGGTAGAATATAGTATACCTAACTTCTAACACATGAGAATTTGACTTCTTATTCCACATTCACCTGATGACTTTCATAAAGGCATGAGCATCTTAGCAAAAATGTGAGTGCCCTCTGCAAAAATAGTCTAATATAAGGCCTTTCCGCAAAATCTATGAGTTATGTTATGTGTTGTTTTACGGAATATTTATCCCAGAAAAATCGCACTTGCTGATTGGTTGATAATGATGTCATGAGTTATCGGCAGAATATCGGGCGACGTCATCGATATCAAGTGCTATCTTTGAATGTTGTCGTCAATAGAATAGGCTGAGCTAATCGCATGTTACGATGACAACATTGTTTGATCAACACACAATGCTTACACAGTAGAATAGCTATTTCTATTTCTCCGCTCGGCGGGTCGGTCTCCCGGCCTCGCTTTGCTTGGTAATTTTGCGAGGTGTCTTTAACAAAGACTACCAGCATTTGTGAGGGAAGTATATTAGGATGTTCAGAATATGAATGAAATCTACTTACCCTGTGATGTTGTTTGACGATATCCACCAGACTATTGTGAAACAGTGATCTCCTAGCAATCAACATAGAGGGGGTAAACTTCTTCTGTAAACTGTTGGTTGCTCCTAACATGGCCTGGCTTCCAATGTCACTGCTGTCATGGGCTGCAATATTTATGAAACCAAAATAGCAATGATGTAATATTGTTCAATGAATCGGAATTTTAAAAAAATGAGTGCCCAAACCGTTCCAAACAGCACAACACAATAGCAAAAGCACAAAAAGAGCCTAAATTGAAATGTAGGCAAAGCAAAACAATTCTTAAAGATCCATTCACTTAGTCCCAAACCATATCATTCATAATAACAACAAAAAAGTGTTTACTGAGGATTCCCACTGCATATTTAGTATTTATTTCAGATTTGCAATCCCTTTATTTATTATTTTCCTCTCCACCACCGATAAAAGCAAAGATATTCTATATAATGAATCACATAAATCAAAAGTGATTCACATGGAAGCTATAAAGGTTTACACAGCACATGGAATTAAAAGTTTAAAAAAAGTTAGTTCGTAAAAATCACAAGTAGGGTAAAGTCGCCATTTTCGGTCAGCGCCTATTTTCGGTCACTTCGCCCTAAAATCATGTAATTGCATCGGTCGTCGCCATTTTAAAGCAATACTGGGCATCAACTATGCGGCGTTTTTTTAGCCGTCAGTTTATAACAACGAGGTCATTTTCATTACACAAAGTGACCGCTGACCGAAAACTGGCGACTTTATCCTATATGTTAAGAGGTTATCTGGTTCGCTGTCGGACAAGTTTAAAACTATGAATACCCGTCGTAAAAACCTATCTCACAAAAAATCATTAGATTCATACACTATATTCTATTCAAGTAAAACAAACTTCAAATACTTGAACCCTGATTCCTGACCACCTACCACTTGATGAAGTACCATCTGACTCAAGGTTAGGTTGTACAGTCAGCTGATATCCTATATCTGTTGATTGGTTGGTTGTCTTACGTTGTTTTATCACCTCCTTCTGCTGACTTAGGAAGTATCCAGTTGGATACACTGTCTTGATCTGACCCAAGTTGCGAATGTCAAATGCTCTACAAAGAGAAAGCAAGAAAGATACGATTGCACTGATAAGTTATTGTGAATTCTAAAGCAAGTCCTTATTAGGAGTCACAATACTGTCCCATTACTCTGTCATGAGTGGTTTAGTCTAAAAATGTTGGAAAATAAATGTGTGTCGATGTCACCTTTAATTTTTTTTCTCCTTTAAAAGGGGGCCGGGGGACTCAAGGAAGATTTTGACTTGATTTGTTGAATTTCTTGAGTGCTGTAAGACGTTATTCGTAATTGGCGCACTTACGTCAAAAGACGGCCGTGCTATCCAACTGAGCATGCTCAGAGCAATTAGTGCTCCGAAAACCAGGCTAGTTATGTAGCCGAGACGAGAGTGATGTAGTTTTTCAATGTGGTGAACTTTGCACATAATTAATCATAAAAATTCTTCACACTTCTGAGCTGTTCAATATTTGACCTTATTACAGTCATTAAATAAACTTGAACGTATAAACTATCTTCCACTAGTATAAATGATCTATTCCACTAGTTTGAAATGAAATGTTTGATGGTAACCGACACCCTCTAGGAAAATGTAGAAGTTCACAGTTCATTATATTGCAGTAAAAGTATGAGATAGTATGTTTATCGGCGTGACATGTCTCCCTCTTTGACATGAAATCGCCAATTACGAATAACGTCTATTAGTCAAATTTGTATAAACGTATACATGTTTAAAATGTAAAAAGATGAATCCAACGGAACCAGGAACAAAACACACCAAGGATCAGAAAACTGATACAAGCGGATATCTCGAAAATATAAAAATGCTAAGAGTAAAAGCAAGATACCAACAGGGTGTGGGGAAACAGGTAATAACAAGGGAGAATAATGCGATAACACAAATAAATAACAAAAAACAAAAACAAATGGAAATGCACTGGGACAAGCAATGAAAATTGTTGTGCAATAAAACAACAAAGATATATATATGAGACTACTAAGGATATGGTAACAATAAAGACCGACGTTTCAAGTGGATATACCACCCTTCATCAGGGACAAAATATAAAAAACAAAAGTGTTAAGAACTATAAATAAGATAATGAACTAGACAAGTCCACCACTGCAAATATAGCACAATGCCAGTAATAGATGTTACCTACTAGGCATCCAAGTTAACACATTATACATGTTTGGAAAGGAACTTTTTGACCCAAAATTAATGGGACACGCTAACAGTAAAAATGCCAAAATCGCTTATAGACACTAACTTGGAAACAAATATATCATTTTTTCACCTAAAGGGAGCACACAACTAAATACAATGTAGGTCTCGCGACACGCTATCGATCAAAGTAGAGTACTACAATAGTTCCTATTTGGCGGAAATTATAGAAGAAATTTGTGATTTTTTGACGGTTTATGATATAATTTTTTATTCATACATGTATGTTGTGTTTGAAATGTGTAGTTGATGTTCTGACATTAAAACTGGATGATTTGAGGTCAATTTTAATTTCGGGGACCGATTTACACACGCAGTGTATACCAGACCGGAGGCTGAATTTACTTGGGCATATCACTACGTAGTTATGTGGAGCTTTGTATCAACAAAGGTGAGTAAAACATATCAAGATGTTATTGACCCAAACGATCGCATAGAAACTAGAGCCATCAAAGTAAGCCTTTCCTAACATGTAAGTCTATGGAGAGCGTCCTGGTGTTGTGCTCCCTAAAACTAATATTTTTTGAAATTTTGATCAAAAGTGACAAAATTGTGATTTTTTCCCCCATTTTTTAGTCAAAATTTCAAAAAATACAAATTTAGGTGAAAAAATGAGAAATTCGTTTCTAAGTACATGTCTTAAAATCATCATAATCAAGCGATTCGGGCGTTTTTTACTTAAAAAATATTTTTGTTAGCTTGTCCCCAAAAAATTGATTTGCCTCCTATACTTCAGTAAGGTCTTCTAGGCATACAATTGTAACATACAATGTAGCTGAAGAAAATTGTAATAACATTATCAGACAAACCTTGGAATTTGTATGAAATTGAACGCCACTTGGTGTAAAATCAGGGATTGTGTATTATCAGACTTTGTGTTTCTACCGTACAGAACTATACACTCTACTATGAGAATGATCAAATTGACATTTACATTGAAAATATTTCAAAACATAAATTAGCAATTTGCAAGTCATTCACAATTTTCACCAACTTGATATCAACATACTTGCGACACATCTCTTGCACAGCATCCTTCAGCTTAGGGAATGTACAAATCTCTTTGCGGTTGTGTAAGAGACTGACAACAGTGTCCATACTATGAAACATCTGCTCTAAACCTTTGTATTTGAATGGCAATGTAAGCGATGGAGGAGCTGGTGATGCTAGACTGTGATACTTCTGGTAGGCTGGTACAGAATTACACCTGGGAAATAAAGGAGAAAAAAGAGTTAAAAGTAATTTGTGTGAGAAAGTTTATTTATTGCAACACCAGGCTTCTCTCACTATCAAAATGGCCTGGGTTTCATGTAACAAACAATGTTCTATTGTTTTTCAGATCTCAAAATTGTATGACAAACACTCGGCCGTAATTTGGCAAAACAGCGTAACTCGAAAATGACGTTTTTGAGATATGAGCACTTTAAAGTTTAAGTGTTTGCATTTTCTCTATTATTTACAGAGGAAATTGATTTAAAAATGGAAACGTGCTTTATGTTTAATTTTTTTAATTTTTAAAAACTTATGTAAAGTAAACTATTTTTACTAAAGATACAGCTGATTTTGTCCAGATACGCGGGTTTGCCAATCCGACATCTAATTATACGCAGAGTTAATGTTGCAAAACAGCGTAACTCAAGTTACGTGTAATACTTTGGTTACTATTTTTTCGCCAAACCCGCGTATCTCGTAGCAAAATAGTTGTTTGGAAAAGACGCGTAACTTAGAGATACGCTGTTTTGCCAAGAAAAATAATAGATTTTGAAACACGTAACTCGAGTAACGCTGTTTTACCATATTAAAATGCTAAAAGTTGCAAAATAAGGCTGAGATACGTTACGCTATCTTTAAAACGGTGCGTCGAGGTCTTTTGAGACTCTCACAGATGAAAAGAGCGCCCTCGATTTCCCCAGAAATGCATTTAACTCAAAAAGTCAATATTTCGAGTTACGCTGTTTTGCTAAATTACGGCCGCACTGTAAATGCATCAATGTGAAGGGTGATGAATATTGTACAGTAAATTCCCATGTATAATGTCATCTGGTGGAATGCCCTTGACAACAACATCCTAGACTCATATTCCATTTTGTGGAGCTGTTGTTGTGCATCCAGTTGTTTTATGTGCACTTTGTAACAACTTGCCCTGAACTAGAGCAATGAATGAATGAATGAGTTTGAACCTAGGTGTCTATTATTCATGAGTGAAAGATAATGCCTTGAAGTATGCAGCATCAAAGTGTAATTGATTATCACTATGTCAACTGGACGACGCTTTTGAGTACGGCTACTGAGCCTAGATTGAAATGATCGCCACATAAAGTCTATGGCGTTAGGCCACCCACCAAATGGTGCGTAATCCAGTTACCAGGGCCAAGAAAGGGGGTTATAATCACTTTGATAGGGAATAGATGTAGTAAGTATAAGAAGAAGCAGATGGATACAAATGTAGGTCTACATTAATACAAATGTTCACTAAAGCCATGTAAAAAAGTAACTCCAATTGACAGACCAATTCAAAGATCGAGTATGGTATACAATACATGTTTGGACTTCTGAAGCATCACATCTATGATCAAAGTGTACTTATCATAGCAGGGTGATGATTGTGTAAAATTTGTGTTCTTCAGGAAGCCTTGGGTAAAAATGTCTGACAAAGTTCTGCGTAAACTTACTTTTCTTCCTTCTTTTCAACAACACGTTTTGCCTTTTTAGTAACTGCAGGTTTTGCTTCCATTTTAGCCTGGTCTGCATATTCCTTGATCTGTGTCAGTCGTGCCTGGAGCTCAGAAAGCTTGCCTGATTTAGACAAACGGTCTCTTACCATTGAAGGAGTCAGTTTACCCTGAGAATTGAAAACAATAATACAAGATCAATTCTTCAAAAATAATAATAATAATAATGGTAATTTCTATAGCGCCGGTATCCGTCAGAAATGACGCTCATGTCGCTTTTGTAAACATGTAATTATAAGTAATTAATAGCACAAAAATGATAAATAGCATGACTCATTTGTTCAATGCGTACAAAACATGTATAATACATGTTTTGTACGCATTGAACAAATGAGTCTTTAAAGTTTTCTTAAGACTATGAATAGAATCTGTACATTTAGCATCGCGTGGTAGACTGTTCCAAATTCTTGAAACAGCAACGAGAAATGAACGTTCTCCCCATTGGTTTCTTACTGGGTACTCGGTAAGAAGCATTTGTTTTGATGAGCGGAGTCCACTGTGTCCAGGTATATAGGGTTGCACAAAAAGTACAGTACTAATTGAATCATATTTAAAAAGGTGAGAGAACTTACTGTATTTATGTTGAATTGTTTATTGCTGAAATCAACATTTATAAATGTTAAAAGAAAAAGAACAAAAACGAAATTGCCCATGAACTGTAAGAGTTGGTTACTGGAACCATACCATAATCGGTCCATAAAGAATCATGACACTTTCACTGAAGATCAGAATTATTGGTATACTGTATTTCTACTATTTTGGACAATGTACATGATTTAACTACACATTTAGATGGTTTTTCTCCTGCATCTGAAGAAGAGGTTTGTAAAATCATCAGAGCTTCACCATCAAAATCATGTGATTCTGACCCTATTCCTACTTGGCTTTTAAAGAAACATCTTCACCAGCTTGCTCCACTTATTACACGGATTGTTAATCTTTCATTGGAATCTGCTGTTTTCCCATCTTGTTTCAAGACTGCACTTGTCACACCTCTTCTTAAGAAGCCATCGCTTGACTCTGAGATCTTAAAAAACTACCGCCCTGTCTCAAACTTGGCTTTCATCTCAAAAATAATTGAGAAAGTTGTATCATCTCGGATAGCTCATCACCTCGCTTCTAACAACCTATATGAATGTCTTCAATTTGCTTATAGGAAACACCATGGAACTGAAACTGCATTACTACGTGTTCAGAATGACATTTTATGTAATATGGAAAAAAAACGTGGTACGTTTTTGGTCCTACTTGATCTATCTGCTGCCTTTGATACCATAGACCACAGCATCCTTCTGTTGCGTCTCTCATCGTTTGGTGTCAGAGATAGTGCACTTGAATGGATCCGCTCTTATTTAACTGATCGAACGCAGGCTGTAAACATTAATGGTTGTTTGTCATCATTCATTCCGCTCCTCTTCGGTGTCCCCCAAGGTTCTGTACTTGGCCCGCAATTCTTCACAATTTATTCATCTCCAATAGCGAACATTGCACGCAAACATGGTTTAGAAGTGCATTATGTATGCCGATGATTTTAGCTATATTTATCTTTTGACTTGGATAGTGCTTGCGATGAAATTGCCTCTCGTTCTCGAATTGAATCTTGTATCAAGGACATAAAATCTTGGATGACTGCAAATAAGTTGAAATTGAATGATGACAAAACTGAGCTTCTCATTATTACTGCAAAATACCATCAATCAAAACCTAGCACTGATTTTCTTCAAATCGCTTCCTCCAACATTAAAGCTTCTACTAGTGCTCGAAATCTAGGAAATATATTTGATAACACGCTGTCAATGGACAACCACATCAAAAATGTGTGCAAATCAACATATTTCCAAATAAGGAACATAAATGAAATTCGCCAAGTGCTTGATGATGATACTGCTGCAACACTTGTTCACGCCTTAGTCACATCACGTCTTGACAATGGCAATGCTTTATTATATGGGATCACTGAACGAAATCTCAATAAACTTCAACGAGCTCAGAATGCTGCTGCACAAATGCTCACAAGGACTAGAAAATTTGATCACATTTCACCTGTTTTACAGCGTCTCCATTGGTTACCTATTCGGTATCGCATCCATTTCAAACTTCTTCTCCTAACCTGGAAAGCCCTACATGACATGGCACCTTCTTATATCAGCGATCTTCTCAATCCACATATTCCATCACGTCGCCTCAGATCGTCAGATAAACAGTTTCTCTCAGTTCCTCGGACACATTCTTCATATGGCGACCTAAACTGTGGAACTCACTTCCTTCAGATCTTCAATTTTGTGATTCACTTGATGGTTTCAAAAAGACTTTAAAAACTCATCTGTTTAAGATTGCTTATGATTTGACTGATTGACTTATGTAATTGTTTTTATATTTTAACTGTTTGTTTTTATTTGTTTTAATGTTTGCGCCTCGGAATAGGTTGTCTAGATAGATGGCGCATTATAAATGCATTATTATTATTATTTATTATTATAGTATACTCTTTACCAATCTTTGTTCCAAATTGCTTGCTTCCATTTTGTTTGGTTTGAAATTATCTTCAAAGCTGGTATTTGAAGCTGAAGCTGAACCTTCTTTTAAATCAGTGGTTCTTTAACCTTTTTGGCCCCACAACCAATCAGACATTCTTGGTCAGTACCGTGACGCCCAATTGTTTTTGAAAAAATTAAAACGGAAACTGCTTAGTTTATATGATGAGAGTGTAACGAACAGGAAATTTTACATATTTTAACAATTTTTGGGGTTTTTTCTAATCCTTCTTAGAGCGAAACATTAAATGGCTCCCCAAAACACTGCAAATTATGAGCATTTACTATTGGACAAACTAAAAGTAAATGCAATTCTAAACACAAAAGTAAACGTAAAAGTAAACGCAAAACTAAACGTAAGCTAAACGTTTCTTGCATTTTGCAACGAAATGACCTCAAAGCATGCTCCAAGTGAGTGAATATCACATGAATATCACAGATGTTTCCACCATCTGTGATATAATAGTATTGATAAAGGCGGGGTGGAAAACAGCTTAGTTGGTGGGCTCACATAAGTGTTTAGTATTGCGTTTACTTTTATAGTTTGTCCAAAAGTAAACGCTCATAATTTGCAGTGAAAGCTATATTTACGACCCCCTGGAAAACCCCAAACAACCCCAGGTTAAGAATCCGTTGCTTTAAATGATTAGTGTCTCTCAGAATGATACACTATTTATTTTGTAAAACATGAAAATACAACTTTGTTATATTTTATATTAAATTTACCTTTTTCCCGACACTGGATGTCGTTGTCGATTCCTTTTGTTTGACTGGTGATTTCTGATCCTTCATGGATGCTCTGATACGATCCCCCAGTACATTTGATTTGGATGTCTTTCTTGTACTCCTCTTAGTGCTATCAGAGGAGGACGCATTATTCTGCTCTGAAACAGGACCATGCTTTGTCTTATCTGATTCAGACTTGTTACACATTTTATCGAGATGTTTGTCTTCATTGTTTTTGGTATTACTTGGTTTTGATTTAGACTGTGATGACCTTTTACTAGTGATGGAGACTGCGGGTGTAGGACCTTGGTCAGTTGATAACTCTTGTGGTGGTGGTGAAGTTGTTTCTTTATCCTGTTGAAAAACAAAAAAAATAAATCATAACATTGACATTCATATCGCCTTCCAAGGTCAAAAAGTGTTTTAAGTCGAGATTTGCAGGTTCATACATAGTAACACTGTACACAAATAATTGACAAGTTGGAAACAGTTCAGCGTAGAGCCACCAAGATTGTACCAGTCGTAGGATAGCTCCTGTATAAAACAAGATTGAAGATGCTCAACCTCCCAAATCTAGCATACGTCTTCGTGGTGATCGGATCCAGGTATACAATGTATCAAATCATGCAAGATTTTTCCGACTGATGCTTTTTCAACATCAATTTAAATTTGAATGAACCCTATCAGTGTTTTCACTCACCCTATATAAAGGGTGAAATAACCTTTACTTTTGATTTTCACCCGGCCTTCAAATTTTTTCTCAAGAGTGAAAAATGTTGTGTATGCATTGTTTTACTGCCCAGAACACTGCACAAGCACACATTTTGGCCATCATTTTGGTTTTTCACCCTCAAGAAATTAACCCAGTGAAATTGCTGCCTATTGATTAAAGTTTAAACCGCAGATCATATTCGTCATTCAGCTAGTTCACAGGATGTTTTATCCAGTTCAAAGTTCTAGCTATAGTGGGCGGCGCCGGGCCCGGCCGGTACTGACCATATCCGCCCTGGACTTTGGGTCAAAATGGGCTTGGCGTCCACCACTCTAAAAAAAAGGGGTAAAAATAAAAATAAAATTGTGGATAAAATCATTAAACTGCCTCATAAAACAAGAAATTATTTGGCAGGAACCCTAAAAGTGCATTGAAAAACCCTAAAAAAACATTAAGAAGGCCTCTGGATCCCATGCCATGATCCACTGCACTTTGTTCGTTACACTTTCTCCGTTCGCCGTCAGTTAATTTACTCAGCACTAAAATGCGCTGATGTTGTGAGCGGTGTTCCCCAAGGTTCAGTACTGGCTCCTTTGCTATTCATCAATGACCTACCTAGCCATGTCAAATAAAGTATTCAGATGTTTGCAGATGACACCAAAATATTCACTAGTACTGTCAACACTACTCTGACCTACAGAAATGTGACATTTCTGTATGTCAAACATTAAAAATGACATACTAAATAGCCTCCTGAAGCAGATATTAATTGTTAGGAGGGCTTTCCTTGTTTTTTGTAATTCAACACATTGAGGCTACCTGAATAATGTGAAAGGACTTTGAAATATTGTCATTTTTTCGAATTTCATGAAATTTTATGACATTTCGTGACTGTTTTTATAACGGTTGTAACATTGACATACGTTACAACCGTTACGCATTCGGAGAGTTCTCCAGACCCTGATATTTATCAAAATTACCCCCAGTTGGTTTTGTTTCAAGTAATTGATGTCCGTCAACTGAAGAAATAAGCACAACCCACATACATGGTCAACTTTTCAAGATTTAGTCTTTTATATTTTGTATGTCAAAATTGAAAAGTTAACGGTTGTAACATATGTATGTCAAAAAAATGTTACAACCGTTACCATAGGGTTTGTGTAAAAAAAAAAATCAACATTAAGCTAGGATTCTGAAATTTTGCTCGCTATCTCCCTGCTACTTTACAGTAGTGTTGGCCAAATATGAGCTAGAAAATCAATTTGAAACAACATTTAGAGCCACAAACAAAAAAAGGTATCATTACTGTGGAAACACCCATATAGCCAAATTCCATAGGCAAATAATAATAATAATAATAATAAAACCATACTTATTGAGCGCATAACACAATTAAGTCCCTATGCGCTATCACAAACAAACAAACAAACAAACAAACAAAACACACAGTAACATGAGTAACAAAAGACAAAACAAAAATAAATTAAACATTAACATTAAATAGGTAAGTTTTTAGCAATGATTTGAACTGTTCAAGAGTTTTGGCGGATTTAACATGACATGGTAAATTGTTCCAAAGTTCAGCAGAAGCATCTTGAAAAGAACGGCGACCATATGAAGTAGAAGGTGAAGACACATGCGCAAGAAGATATTTTGAGCCAGAACGAAGATTGCGAGTGGGCTCGTATTGTTGAATAAGATCTTGCAGATACATAGGAGCAAGAGCTCGAGTACATTTAAATGTTATCAGAAGAATCTTGTAGATAATGCGAGATCTGATCGGTAGCCAATGTAAGTCACGAAGGACAGGGGAAATGTGACAGCGAATCCTAGACAGCGTAACAAGTCGAGCAGCAGAGTTTTGAATCCGTTGAAGTTTTGAGATTTGCGTATCAGGGAGAGCATAAAGTAAACTATTGCAGTTATCGAGTCGGCAAGTCACAAAAGCATGAATAAGTCTTTCAGTTGTTGGCTGATCGAGATAACGCCGGATTTGACCTATCTTATAAAGAGCATGAGAAGCCGCACGACAAATGTTGTTAACATGAACATCCATCATAAGATCGTTTTGAAGGATGACAGTCAGATGTATAAATACAGCAATTTTGCTCGCGCTATGCGCGTATGTGCCCTCAAAACAGTAATATTAGTTAATATGCTGCCTACATATGTTAAAATATTTTGAAAATAATGTTATAAAGGGGCAGTTCCAAGCAAAACAGGACATTACAAAATAATTGAAAAAAGGCTGTAAATTTACAATTTAAAGTACTACCATCACATATTTAGTATCAAATGAAAGATATTTTCAAGCTCTTTCAAATGAGCTATTTTTCTTTTTAATTGATATACATTAAGTTTTTTTTATTTTAAAAACCCTGATTTTTGGTAAAAAATAGTTATTTTTTTTGGAAAAATGCCCATTTGTAGCACCCTTCTCTGACCCCTTCTTATGCTTTTATATAAGTGTTGTTGCATTAAGTTGCTAACTTACCCCTTGAATTTTCATAAATTTACACGTTGTACATGATTTTGTTTTTTCTTATGTATTTTATTATGAATTTTGCATTGTGGACAAAACGTCATTCCGTAACGCTCTCATTTGTCGGTCTTTACGTCATATTTCAAAAAATATTTAACCAATTTTTACCAGGAACTTGTCATATTGTAGGTAAAGGTATACAGAATCACCTAAAAATCAATAAAACGTGATACATTTCTAAATATCACAAAGTTTTATCAATGTCTAAATGACTAGAAAAATCATGTCCATTTTGTGTCATTCCGTAACGGCAATTATAAAAATCAATATTTCATTAATTAAAAATCTGATGGTCAAAATTTGTACCTTATCTGAAAGTGTTTAGTAGTTGCTATTAAAATATATTATTAGTTTGGTGAGAAGTAATAAACTTGTCAAGATATTATGATTTCAAACATAAAAATGCTTTGTGAATGTCATTCCGTATAAACGCTTGGAACTGCCCAAAGGGAATTTTGCCATTGTAAATTCTACAAAATATGACCAAGTGGAGCTTCAACAAGTTGGTTACTAAAATATGGCGCATCAGTAAATCTAGTTGAGAAAGCCTGGTGTAGCCTATCATATTCATTTCCATTATGGAACATTGAAAAATTGTGTGTTTTAACCCTAACTCCCATGGCTATGTTTTTGCGTGTATCGGGGAGAGGGGGAAAAAGTACAATTTTTTAACCTGAAAAATCACCGAGCACCCCCGGGATTCGATCCCGAGACCATTCGCACCCCAGTCTGTGCCCCTATCAACTGAGCTAACTCCCCAGCGCATATGCGGGCACAAACTTCGTGCCCACGTATACCTGCGGTAGGTGACGTAATCGCGCCAATGCAGCAGCACACGCGTGGAGATAGTTTTATTTGTATGATTTTGTATGGTGTAGTGGAGTTAGGGTTATGTTAAAGTGATTGATTTAGGTGCTCTGCTCAAGATTGCTGGATGTTTTTCATACCACTGAAATAACACAATTTACAAGCAGAATACCAACTTATTTATAATCTTTACCTCCTTGACTTCTGAGTTTCGCTGTTTACTTTCATATTGCTGAAAAGTTTTATCAAGGCTTTTCTTTACCGATGCCTTAGATTTTGTTCTACTGTTACTGACACAATGCTTTGGTCTTGATTCCCTTGTCTGTACAGGTTTAGAAACCTCTTCTGTTAATTCTTTGAGTTTGACCGATTCCTCTGGTTCAGACAAATCGGGTTTACGTCTTTTTCTCCTGATAGGTGCATCAGAGCTCTGCTTGCTGCGTTTGGTTGGCGTGCCAGGCAATGACTTGGGTAGAGTTTGATTATGATCATCAGAAACCGACGTCACCTGTTCAGCATCGCCAGATTTCTCAGACAACACAGGCTTGGAATCTTCATCGGATTCAGGAGGCGGTGAAGTTTTGTCTTTGCAATTTTTAGCAAGGATTTTGTCCATTGGTCCATGCTTGACTGATTTTTGTTTTGCAGTTCTGCTTCTTGTTGATGTTCTCCTTTGCGTAGATGCAGAAGCATCTGTCTTCTTTGTTGCTTTACTTTTACTAGAGGCACAGACCTGCTCTTCGGTTTTCAACAACAATGCATCTTGTACAGTTACAGTTTCAAACCCTTCCGAATTCTGCTTCTGCGAAAAACCGGTATTTGCACCCTTTAAATTGAGCAATTCAGCAACCGATTTTAGCTGTTCTTCGTCCACAGTTGAACCACGTTGTACTTTTCGTCGTTTCGATGGCTGGAATGGATCAGTGCGTTTCTTTTTAGTGAAAAAATCTGTGACTATTCCTTGTGCCATTTTCGGTTCACTCAAGTCACAAATTCACAATGCGATCGCGATGGATTTTGATCGGACACTACAACAAAGTTTCGCGGGGTTTACCGTCAGCTGGGCCTTGGATTAGTCCAAAAAGTAAAATAGGGATGTACTAATACAAGATTATAAAGTAATCATAATTTTGTTCACCAAACGTTACAAATAATATTGAATTGAACTTAATTTTATTATATATAATCATATACTGATTTCATTTATATTTCAAGTCCAATTCTAAAATAAATAAATATTAATACTTATATCAATGCAGTTATCTTTAATCTTGATCCCTGTATATCAAATGAATTAGCCCGTCTCTTTAAATTCCCTGTGACACGGAAGTAAATCACACCAAATGAATGACATTTTATAAACAAGGAAGTAAATTGTTTTAGAGAAGAGAAGGCCTCCTGTATTTTGTCTAAAACTCGCCCACATTTTAAGTCTTTGTCTGATAGAAACCAAGCTTCAAGATGGGTGAATGGGCTATGTGGGCCAACGAGCAGGCTTTCTTAAGTGGAATATGTAAGTGGTGAAAATATTCAAATAATAATAGCCTATAAATAGGCCTATTTATTTTAGTATTTCATGTATTTATAAAGTTTTAAGCTTTTTATTTTTATGGCTAGGCATGATCATAAAATTTTGAAAATAAAAGTATCTCTTTGAAAATGGAATACATGGTAACAAAGTACTTTTTAATAAACAATGATGGTTCAACCATGTCTGCGGCCTCTACTATGATAGTCAATGATGAACATAATAATAATAATAATAATAAAACTGTGTTTCTAAAAGCGCCTCCCACCGAAGTGTCTAAGCGCTTAAAGGTATATTATGTGATCTTTCCAGGGAACGCCCTCAACATCGAAAAAAAAATTGAAAGAAGATTTTCTTGCAGATTTACATTTCTGATCATAAATCGTACATACATTCCAAGTTACAGGGCGATACGATTCTTAATTACTTCAAAATCATGATTTTAGAGTGAAAATAAACTGTCGGAATTCCGACAGTTTATATTCTTCACTCTAAATTCACTCTTAAACCATGATTTTGAGGTAATTAGGAATCGTATCGCTCTGTAACTTGGAATGTATGTATGATTTATGATCAGAAATGTAAATCTGCAAGAAAATCTACTTTCTAAAAAAAATAATGAATTGAGGGCGCTCTCTGGAAAAGATCACATAATATGCCTTTAACAGTAACATAACAACACTTAAATAACATTACAATATAAGAAAAATCCAATATGTGGATGAACATGCAAATACATTGTAAACAGGGAAAATCAATCATCAAAAGCGATTGTGAAAGTGTGTCTTTAGAGACGATTTGAAATGGCTAAGAGTTTTGCAGTTCTTGATGTGAAGCGTAAGTAGATTCCAAAGTTCAGCTGAAGCATAACGAAATGAACGATGACCATAAGTTAGAGTTGACACAGAGGCAATGATAAGTTGTTGTTTTGAAGCCGATCGTAAATTTCGAGATGGTTTGTATTCCTGTATGAGTTCTTGTAGATAAACCGGTGCTAAATTATAGATGCTTCTGAAGCTTCTGAAGTACTGGTGTAATTTGATGAATACCAATGTGATCATAATAATGAGTGCGTGTAACAAGCCTTGCAGCAGAGTTTTGTATTCTCTGTAATTTTGCAATGTGTGAGTATGGAAGACCATAAAGGAGGCTCATTGATCAAGGCGACTCGTGATAAAAGCATGAATAAGTATTTCCGTAGATTTTTGATTGAGAAAATTCTGAATACGACTACCTGTCTAGGCTCTAGTTCTATCTATCTCCTTAGTTACTGTGTGGACTTATCAGTCTGAGTGATAAGTCCATGGTTACTGAGACAATATCAGGGGTGTACCTCCATTTTTCCCCCAACCAGCCAGTCAGGCAGGTAGAAAGTAAACATTACCAGCCCGAATGTAAACATTACCAGCCCAACAATTAAGTAATTATAAGATTTCTGACAAGATGAAAATAAAAGCTTATAAATTTGAACCTTGAACTGGAATCAATGTCTGAATTGCCTTATATTTTCACTTTAAATTCACTCTAGTAAAACCATGATTTTGAGGTAATTAGGAATCGTATCACTATCACTCTGTTACTTGGAATATATTTATGATTAATGATGATGAGAAATATAAATCTGCAAGAAAATTTGCTTCCAATTTTTTTTTGAGGATTGAGGGTGTCTCCTGGAAAATATCACATAAATATACCTGATATCCACCTTTATTTATCTTGTTTTCCTAATGGTTTTTTCTCATGATTGTCTCTTTGTTTTTGTTGTTTCTTTCAGTGATGGTAATGGGTGGTATTACTGGCTGTTTTAGTTTTGACGGATTTGGATTTGCTGTTTACACCATGTATCCTTCTTATAATAAACTACAACCTAATTATCGATTTGCCATACATTAGCAGCCTAAAGCTGGGCTTCACTGTTACCTTGGCAACAGCACATGGGTTAAAGTAGCCCAATTCTGTGGTTTAGTTGTGGTTTGGCAACGATGTACTCGCAATGTGTGTGGGTAGGGTTAAAAAAATGCTACTCTATATCCAAAGTTTATGATTATTCTGAAAAGAGCAAGGGTCTTTTTCCTATACCTTAATCCTAACACTAGCCCATAAAGGCCTTGATTTTACCGCCCCCCTCCCCCACCCCCACCCCCCCCCCCCCCCCTTCGTCAGCTCAAGCTGCACCCCACTTTATCCCCAAAATAATCAAAATTATTGATTTGCCAAAATAACTTAAAATAAGCTTAAAATTGGTTTGAAATATCTAATTTCACACCAAATAAAAAACTAATTTCAGGCAATATTCACATTAAAGGGGCATTGAGAGATACGTATGGAAGTGCGCCCTCAATTATCCTGGAAATCAGTTTTTTTTGCATCAAAGTAATACTTAGGCATATACAAACTACCATCTGAAACAGTTTACCAACATTCGCCGTTTATCATATAAAATGTCATGATTTTCTTAGTTTCGATATGATCATATCGAAACTAAGGTGCTGAATTCGGAAGTTATGCTTAAGTTTTACTTACGGACTTTCGCGGCAAATCTCAACCCAGAAGTGCTTATTTAGTATATCAATACATCTCTCAATGCCCCTTTAAAAGCCAAGTTTTGTGCCTGTTTCACATGCATCTTACCCTCAATTTATATTCTATTACCCCTCACCAATATTTTCTTATCCCCATAATTTGTATGCGAGTTATGTGTAGTTTAGGCTCAAACCTTGAATTAACTGGGGCCCCAGGAGTTTTGTACACCTGGTTAACTGCTCGACTCTGTATAGAACAGACAGCTGCATGTATTGTACTTTTACCTCTATAAAACCTTCCATCTGTATTGACATATGTGATGCGATCTGTGAAAACCCGCCACATGGTGGCAATTTTCATATTGGAGATATTTATATCATAAAAAAGCTTGAAACTGTGCTGATTACAGAACTGTTTTGATCATTTTTCTACGATCAAAAAAAGTTATGAGTGAATGATGATTGTGATGTCATAAAAAGCTACAAAACAAGAAATCATGGAAACAGGCCAAAAACGATACATAGTTCAATAGAATAACATTAAAGGTTAATAGAAAAGTGACTTAAGTAAGTTTTTGAAGGTGAAATTTCATAAAAGATGATGACCCAAAGTTTTGGAAATTAATTTTCAAAACGATTCTTTAAAAAACCCAATTAAAACAACAAAAAAAAAAAATTATTTGTTTACGTTTTACCCATAATCCCTAGTTCACATTTTGCGACTTTCGACGGGTTTTCACTTTCACAGATCGCATCACATATGTCATCCCCCAAATTCGTTTTGATGCATTCAGGTGAAAAATTGTATTTTTCAATTTGTGGTGCAATCACTCCTTTTCATTTTCAATTTGTATTTGGCACAAATGTTCATCCTTCAACAAACAAGTCTTTTGACAAGATAGTCTTCAAACCTAAGGATGTGAGAAAACTCCTAAAACACCTCAATCCAGATAAAGCCACTGGACCAGAGTACCAGACCTTATCCCAACCAAGGTTCTAAAGGAATGCTGTGCTGAGCTCGCCAGCCCGCTCTGCAGGCTTTTTGACCTCTGCTTCAAGCATGGTGTGTTTCCAAACCAATGGAAGATAGCCTCGGTCACTCCAATTCACAAGAGAGGTTCCAAGGCTGACCCAACAAAGTATCGTCCCATCTCACTGCTAAGCAACATCAGCAAGATCATGGAAGCTGTAGTACAGAAACAACTCCAACGCTTTCTTCTAAGCAATAACCTGATTTCCAGCAGACAGTTTGGATTTAGAGCAGGCCACAGCACAGCTGATCTCCTCAACATCCTGTCACAGAAGTGGAACCACTCCCTAGACCAAAGCGATGAAGTTTGTGTCATCGCCCTTGACATTAAAGGAGCTTTCGACAAGGTATGGCATAACGGACTCTGCTCGAAACTGTTGGCTAAAGGTGTTACTGGAAGACTGCTTTCGTGGATAGACAACTATCTATCTGATAGATCCATCAACGTCGTCATGTCAGGTCAGGCATCCAACACTGCTCCAATAAATGCTTCTGTTCCACAAGGATCTATCCTTGGCCCACTACTGTTCTCTGTTTTTATTGATGACCTTGCAGATGTTTGCGACAACGAGCTATATCTATATGCCGACGACTCAACACTCTTTGCACCCATTAAGTCATCAACCGATCCCAACACAGTAGCTGCTAGGCTCAACAGAGATCTAAGCAACATGAAAGTATGGGCTGACGAATGGAAAGTGACCTTTGAGCCTACCAAATGCAAAACCATGGTAATCTCCAGGAAAAGATCCCCATCTGAACTTGACATCTACTTTGGAGAGTGCAAACTACCATCTACAAAAGAACTGGATATCCTGGGCGTCACCATTGACAGCAAGCTTACCTGGTCAAAGCACATCTCAGGCATTGCAACTAAAGCTGGTCAAAAGCTTGGCGCTTTACGCAAAGTTGCAAATAAACTGGAGGCTAAAGGTAGATCTACTGTCTACAAGTCGCAAGTCCGCAGCATTATGGAGTATGCTTCACTAAGCTGGGCGAACGCTTCACCCACCATCCTAAGCCAGCTTGACAACATCCAAAAGAAGGCACTTAGAATCATTGGAGTTAATGAAGCTACTGCTCGTTCACAGCTCAAAATTGACAGCCTGCTTCACAGGCGACAGGTAGCAGCGGCTACGGTCTTGTACAAGATGCATACTACCAACTGCCCACAAGATCTAGCAGGGTTACTTCCCGCACCATACGTCCAACGTCGTGCTACCCGTTCGAGCGTATCAATGCCAGCCCATGCTCTTTCTCTGCCGACAGCCAGAACTCGCTGCTTAGACAGAAGCTTCATTCACACTGCTGTTCCCTTATGGAATAGTCTTCCAGATGATATTGTTGGTAACATTTCAGCAGCTGGAATCCAGGCTTTCAAGTGCCGTGTGCATGGTCATCTTCTCTCAAACTCTTAACTTGTCATAGCCTTCACACTCTTTCATGACACCCTTCATTCAAGTCCTTTCAACATCCGACTGATACATAAAATAGCATGGTGGTCATGGGTTAAGTGTAGGTTAATGCTTGGTTGGGGAGATGGTGGTCCTGTAAAGCATGTAGCCAGCTGGGCTGGTGATACGGTCATGCCCCAACAGGTGACAACAGGCAGCTCCTGGTAGATTTAGTTCCCATGTTTGTTGTATAGGTTCTCTTGATGCCCATCAGACCTCCAGATATTATTATTTTTCTATAATTTATATTTTAATTATGTTGTTCTCTATGTTTGGGCTTTTATCTTATTATTATGTCACTTTCATTGGCATTTTTTAACCTCTGCCCATTTGTGTGTCTTGTTTTATGCATATTTTTTCTGAGTTGCAGTGAACCAATTGATTGGCCTTTCAGAGCTCTCTTTCGGGAGTTACCAGTTTGATTTTTAATCACTCTGGTCATTAACCTTGTTAATGTCTGTTGGGCTATTGTTCACATTTGCGCTTTATATACAAAAAAAAAAAAAAAAAACTTATTCCTAATTTTGTACATTTGAAATTTACATCACAATTATGGGTGTGAAATTTGGAGAGCTGGGCAATAAATGGTCATTGTGTTTCTGGTTCACATCCTTGACATAACATGTAGTGCTGCTGGTTGTGTAGTCTGTGTATTGGAATATCCAAGAAGTATCAGAAAGAAAGGAGGGATTGTGGAAAGAAGGTAAGAAATCAACTGAACTGCTCAAAAAAAGGTTGGACATTTTTTTCAATCACAATTTGTTCAAATATCTCGGGATATGTTCATTTAGTGTAATATATCATTTAAAAGCTGATGTGTTCATCTTTACAATGATATCCGATATGAAGCAATCCGTTGTTCTAGTGCTCAGCTATATGCTTGAGAACATGGGGAGGTCGCAATCTGAAAATACCAAAATCAACACTATTTTGTGCTTAAAAATCAATATTTTATTTATTTATTTATTTGAACATACTCTTTTACAACAGTGGCACTCGTCTACCCGACGGTGCGTTCATATAATATATACATACAATAATTGACAAAACGAAAGAACATTAATCATGTTAATAATTGTTATATAGTCACGTATACAGATCATCACACTAGTGGTCAATGTAACACTTCATTGAACAGACGACAAAGATGTTATTTTGAGCACGAATTAGCACTGATTTTGGCACATTCAGATTGTGACCTCCCCATGATCTCAAGCCAGTAGCTGAGCACCCCGGTGTTCTCTCTTCGTATTCAGAGGGGTAACACATGATCGTTCCAGGATCTTCAAATACCCCTATTTACGGCGTTTCGCGGACAATTTTGCTAATTTGACCCCCTTTTTCGCACAAAAACGCGGACATTTTGTCTGAAAATAACCCCCCTTTTTTCACTATTTCAAGGACACTTTCTAAATATCCCCCCTTTTTGCGCAAAAACACGGACACGTCTGGTTCAAAATACCCCTTTTTCCTATTTCCAGGACAATTTGATATGACACAAAGCTCATTCTATTTGTTTTTCTTCCTCGCGGACATAGCCTCTCAAAAAAACACCCCTAATTTGTTGAAATCGCGGACATAGCTTCCAAAACGACCCCTTATTATTGGAAATCGCGGACATAGTTTCAAAAAACACCCCTAATTTTGGGAAATCGCGGACATAAATGTCCGTGGAATGTCCGCGGACATGGTACGGAAAACCACCCTTTTCCGCGATTTTTGGAACGATCATGCGTACCCAAAGTCAATGTTGACTGAAACCACCGGGCTGAGCACTGGAGCAAGAGATTGCTTCACATTTGGTATCATTGTAAAGATGAACACATCAGCTTTTAAATGATATATTACACTAAATGAACATATCCCAAGATATTTGAACTCCCCTCCCCCCCCCCCCCCCCCCCCCCACCCACTGCACCATACATACAAAGTGATCAAAATGGGAAATTGTTCTACAGTTAAGCCAGTGACAGGTTTAGCAGATAACACGAACTACCAATGTGGTAAAGAGAAATCTGCCTAATAACCTTTTCAAGATTATTTTGGTACCAATAAACTCACTGTACCACGCTTAATTATGGTAGTAAAATCTGCCTAACTTTACAACATTATTAGTATATCATCATGTTTTGCACAAATACCGTATTATCCCTATTAAGCGCCCAGGGCGGTTAGCAAAGTCATTTTGGGTGGGCGCTTATTATGTTACTTTTTTTTAACTCATTTATCGTGGAGACTGTCGAATTCGACAAGGTTGCGAAGACATTATGTTCGGTAAACATACCAATAATAGAGCGGGCGGCAGCAGCGATCGAACCAGGCTTACTGGTACTGCTTTACTGAAGGATGCTGTGGCGAAAAATATTGTTGTACAGTGCTACGGTAATTGAAAAGGTGGGCGCTTATAAGGGATTGTTTGTTGGTAGTCATTGAGAAAAACGGGGTGGGCACTTATAAGGGCATGGGAGCTTAATAGGGATAATACGGAACTACTACTGTATGATAGGCAGTTTCCACTATGCACAGGTGTTTGTTTGTTTGTTTGTTTACACGGTCGGTCCGTACGGACAAACGCTTGGGTCCTAAAGCATTTAAGGGACCAGGCTCAAGCAAAATGCTCGGGCACACTCGTGGGTCCTAAAGGGACCAGGCTTAAGCAAAATGCTCGAGCCAGGCTTAAAAAAGCCTAAAGCATGCTGGCTGAATGAAATGAAAGTGTTGATCCCAATGTTGTTGTTGTTGTTGTTGTTGATCCTAAATGATGTTGTTGTTGTTGTTGTTGTTGATATAATTATGTAATTTCATTGTTTAATATTTTCAGATTTCAACACCTTCTGCATCCTGTAATGACCAGATTGGGCCCTGTGACAGCCAACTACTTTGTTCGTTTTGTTTTTTACCTACTGTAAGTATGCAACTTTATTGTCACCAAGTTACTGTATTAAATAAAGTAAAGAGTAAAATTGGCTGCATATGATGAAGAGGTATTTTGCAAAAGGGCCTACATCCACTTTGGCTCTTTTGAGAAAAAGTTTAAAAAAACCTGTTTCTAATTATTCAAGTTGAGCAATTGAAAAACTGAATGGATTATGAAAGAGGTAGGGGAAGGTGGGGTAATGGCGGACGCGGGGTAATGGCGGACAGGGCTGTATCTAAAGGCAGGTGAAAGAAGGTGGTATTTTGCCACCCTATGATGTTAGGTGCCTCTCCATTGAAATCACACAAAACCTAAATGGGATGGTTGTCTCGCAAATTCTCGCGAGAATTACAAAAATCACTTTTTGGGCAAGTTGATATTTTGGTGCATTACTTTCTCTTTGAAACTGGTATTTCTACATCAAGGAAAACAAAGTCTTATTATTTTTTTATTTAATGTATGATACCTTCTGATAAAAAAGAAATGAATTCGGAGTCACAATGATGAGCATAATAATAAGAGAGGATGTGCCACAACATTGTACATGGATTGGGGTAATCCCGGACATGTACCGTTTCCATGGGAACCAATATGGGCGTGGTCAATTTAACATCATAAATCGGTAATAGTTGTTGACCATATAAATATGTGACATTGTTCTTTGATTTATGCTACACTTTTAAAAAGGGTATTTTTTAACTCCCATTGAAATACTGTATTCTAATAAAAAGAGGGCTGCCATTGAAAATACGGTCCGTGATTACCCCCAGAGTGTGGGGTAATGCCGGACGACGCCATTTTTTTTATTGCGTCGTAGCTTCTAATTTCAAAATGATGAGTTGATAAAAACTTGATAAAAGGTAGAACCATCACAGTGCTTTGTGTTTACATGATTTTTATTGTTATATGACGTATTATATGTGTGTTATACCTCTCTGACAAAAGGTGTCCGCCATTACCCCACCTTCCCCTACACCACATACTAACTTAAATTGGAATAAATTTCAAATGTGCTAGTTTTTAAGTTTTTTTAAATCATGTTTAATATTTTTGAAAATTTGGATGTAAGCCCTTTTGAAACAAAACTCCATCTGTTTGTACATTAGAGAAAATACCACACAAAACAAATCATTTATTTTAATCATTTTTCAAAAATGAGTTTGATATAGAAATGTATAGGGCACAATCAGTCATTTTTTTCTCAAAAAGACCTGCATCTCATTGTGTACAGCCATTGAAGTTGTTGTTTTGTTGCAAAAGGACCTATATCCAGAATAAATCATTGGTACAGGGAGTTTATTGGTACCAACATTTTTAACTCCATTATTACTTCAACATTTTTAACTCTGAGAGAAAGAAGAGAGCAACTAAGTCTAAACTTCTTGAATTCTCTCATGAAGTCTGAGCAATTTTGTTCCTGGGTCCCACCTACCAGAAGCTCTGTGCATCAAAGAAATCTTAGGAACTCCGACAGATTAAGTATCCCAAGGGTCAACACAATACGATGTAGAAAGAGTCCTCTTTTGCATATGGCCGATCTCTGGAATAAGACTCAATAGTGTTTTCAATACTTCTCTTTTAGTACAATGAACTGGTCACTTGTTGGTATTCAACTTTTATCCTGTGCATACATTTCGTCCTCTTAGCTGTGTATAATATCGTGATCATTTAAATTATTTAATGTGAGTAGTAAGTTTGCTTTGAATGTATGTGGATGTGGTGGGTGAGTGTTGGGCGTAAGGTATTTCTGTCTGTGTGTGGGGGTGTGTGGGGGAGGGGGGGGGGGGGGGGGGGGGGTTGTATGTAGGGGTGTGTAGAAGGTATGCCAGGTGGGGTGGATTGGTTTGTGAGGTGTGTATGTAATGTGTGGTTCATTTATTTGGTTAAATACTGTTCTTGATATTATCTTTTAAATAATTATTGATGGGCTTGTGCAATTGTATTTTGATATTTATACATGTTTTTATATTGTAAAATTGTTGCAATTCAGATGTTATTCTGCTATAACAATTATGTTAATAAACCTTTTATGAATGAATGAATGAATGATGAACTCCATTATTACTTCTACCATTTATTTGATATAAATAAAGAAAATTTGAGGAAAGTTATATTCCATGATCAAGCATATCAAGTCTTTCTGAAAATGCTTATGGCCCGTATTGTTACTCTAGACTAGCTAGCCTCAGAGAAAAATGGATGACTTGTGTCAATCTCGAATAATGACTCCTGTTTAATATTGTGATATTAATCCTCATACATGACACAAAAAGGCTCTAGATTGTAGATTGTATTTCTACATGTATAGTAAACAAGTTTAAGATTTGATTTTACATAGTGTTTTACAATTACATGTACTTTTTCGTGCTGTAACAATGTATGTATTTTTTGTGTCATTGTATTATACAGATTAAGCATTCCATGTGTGTTCCAACTCCCGACAGTCCTTGGAGGTGTTTCTATCTTTGTAGCCAGTCTTATCTATTTCAAAGCTGCCCTCGGTGGCGAATCATGGGCATGTCGTATGGCCTCCGACGTCAAGCGCAAGGAAACTCGTACTAACCGTGCACCTAATGTTCCGCCTCCAAGACCTCCAGCACAAGGTCAATCTAATAACGGTTTCTCGGATGTTCAGCTAGAAGCTTAAAATGGGCATTAACCCCCTGGGCACTACCGGCCTATCTTACAGTGGTTCTGATTGGTTTATTGCAAGATATACTCATTTTAATAGCCAATTAAAATGCAGCTTGTAAAATATTTCACCCGATCTTTATCAGGGATACAATTATTTAAACAATGTCTCTGATTGGTGCAATAAATGATGTATCCATCTTTCTGACCAATCGGCCGGTAGTTCTCAGGGGGTTAAACAGCAATTGCCTTTCTTCTTTTTGACGAACTTTTATGTTAATATATTTATGAGGGCCATTCAAAAAGTTCTGCCTCTACTGTCACAACTCAGTCAATTGAGATTTGGTTATTTACATGATATTGACTGTCCAAAAATAATAACATTGACTCTCAAAATATTAGAAACATAATGTATGTTTAAACCCCTGCACTTTCAGTAAATGGGGTCAAAGTTGAAATAAGATTTAGTGCTACATTACAGAAATTGTAAAATGAAACCTACCTTAGAACCAAACAGTTTAGGTTCATAACCATCTGCCAGAAGCAGTGTATATACTTTAGGTCCTGCCATGTATTTGATGGAATAGAGTGAACCCTTTAGTTATAATAAAGCACATTATTATTCCATATAATTGATACCTGCCTGGGACCTATAATACACTTATTTGATCCCATCTGCCTTTTTGCAAGGAGTACTAACACATGCCTTAGGCCTAAAAAAAGAAGAAGTTTGATTGGCCTAACCCGACCGACCCTAAATACATCGCCGACCCTGAATATTTTTTTTATTATTTTGAGGGAGGAAAAAATAAAAAAATAAAACATTTTTTAAAAAAATTACAAAAAAAAAATTACAAAAAAAAAATTGAACAAAGTATTAAAGTTTCTGACTGTTTGTTTTCATTTTCGGCTATTTTAAGTCCCCAAATCAGGTGATTTAAAAATAAAAAATCCCGACCGACCTACCCTATTTGTTTTTGTCATGTTAGGCCAATCAAACCATTTTTCTTTTAGGCCTTAGGCGTGACATGGGATCCCTGCACGAGAAATCACGGCTCAATAACTAACAAACAGTGCTATCAAAAAGCCCACTCGACTCAAATTGGTACCCTCACCCAAAAAAAGTGTGTGGGTTGTGGGCCACAACCCACACACTTTTTTTTAAATATAAAACATTTTTGATGCGGGGGATTTTATATGCTTGGCGGGAGAGCGGGAGAAAGATTGTCTAGGCGGGATCCGGGAGACTCCCGCCAAATGCCGGAGATTTGACAGCCCTGCAATAGTTTGATTACATCTCTCAATTGCCACAGAGTGATATTGTTACTGAAAATCTTGAACTGTTTTCAATGTTGTATTGACTTTAACATGCACGTGTAGTCCAGCGCAGTGGCGTACCGACCGGGGGGGGGGGGGGGGCAGGGGGGCAAGTTGCCCCCCCTGACTCCAAATATCGGGACGCTAAATTCGCAATACCGGGACGCTAAATTCCCATAAGAAGAAAAAAAATGTGGATTGGGCATTATTTGTTGACTGTTGTGCTTTTTGGACTGAGAAATTTTATGACCGTGCGAATTTTTTTGACCGTGCGAATTTTTTTGACCCTACCCCCCCCCCCCCCCCCACCCCACTTACGTGAAATTCACGAGGTGACTGACTGGGAAAAAATTTGGGGCAACCTTTTACGAAAATTTACGCCACTGTCGGGACGACATACTGGCTCACCCCTGGCTCACATGCCGCGGTACGCGCCTGGTCCAGCGGATACGTTCTCACTGCACAATACAAAGGTTGTGGGTTAGAGTCCCATTGCGGCTAGTCTACTCGTATGCCTTGTATAATTTCACTGTCACACAATCGAACAACACCCCCTGATACTTCCCATCCGAGAACCGATCTCGGGGGTGAGATCAGAGGATGGGGAGCGGTCCATGGGGAGTGAGCCCTCTATCGGTACATGTTCATAGAGTGACAAGAAAAAGGTATACTAAAGCAGACTACATTGCGGCCAGCGTGTTGTGTCCTTAAGCAAGGCACTTTACCGCACTTGCCTCTCACCCAGGTGTATAAGCGGGTGCCGGCATTAATTCATGTTGGGAAGTAAAACAGACTCGCTGTGCAGGAGGAGTGGCGAACCCCCCCCCCCCCCCCCCCCCCCACAGCCAAAATTGCATGGAGGATTCTGGCACTAATGCTAAGGAAAGAGAGATGGGCACTCTGTGCGCGAGCTTAGCTTGGCACAAGTCTTTACTTTATACTTACCGTCCAAAGTAAAACCAGAACATATACCCACATCTACAGCGTGTCCCACAAAACTGGGTCCAAAATCTGCAGAGCTTGTAACTTTAAAAGTTGAAAACGTAGCTGCTCCATATTTGAGGATATTAAGAGACATATACCTGACCTTAATTGGTTGAAATGTGAGACCAATCAAATAGCAACTTCCTGAAATACAAAGCTTTCAACAGTGCGTGGTTAGAACCCGTTTTTTCCAATTTAGCAATAAACCACCTTATGCCTTGCATTTGCGTTGTGTGCAAGTTTTCCCTACATCATGTGCATGGTGTTTATTCTCCGAAATATCTTATGTTTAGTGGAAAAGGATTAAATTATAGGTATTTTGGATCAATATTCAGCATTATAAATACCATTGCAGTAACATTGTTGTTAAATATATACAAAAACAGAGCAATTATTACCCTGACACCATGCCTGGAAATAGCACCCGCCCACCTGCCCATAGCGGGTAAATTTTGTGTCGGGAAAAAGTACCCCGGCAACCGACTGGCGGGTAAACAATTTCAAACTCACGGTGCAAGTGTGAGAGTTACACTCGCTGATGGAATTTCTGTCGGGCAGGTATTTTTGTGAGTTACCTGGCCGATCCCGACTGGCTGGTTGAAAAAAATCTTAAGTTCCAGCCCTGCCTCTAATGAGATGACTGACTTAACGGCTGGTTTCAAATTTTGAAGAAATGGTTCTTGAACTGCTTCAAAAATGGCAGTGTCTCAGAAGGTTATTTATTTATTTTTCTAACAAAAATCATAGGGTATTTAGACTTGTTATCCCCCTTATGACGAAGATTTCCCATATTTAAAGTTATAAGCTCTGAAAGTTTTGGACCCAGTTTTTTGGGACACGCTGTAATACTAGGTAAAAGCCAAAGATGTAACCAAGGAAAACTATATCAAGGATATTAGCCAACTTTAGAGTTGTGAGGCAGAACTTTTGAAATGTGAATAAATCCAACCAAAGAATTTTATACATATATAGTAAAATATAGTCTTTCTCAGATAATATATTATTATTTATAAGCCAGTCATCGTCGTCGTCTACGCTTTCCGGCTATGTTGCCATTGCGCTCGCAACTATTGCTTTCCAGGTCTTGACCTGTACGCTCAAGTTGCGCTTTGACAATTAGAGTAATAAACTCAGTGGTCCGTCACGATTCACTCCCGACAACCTAACCTAACCTAAATGTGTGTACAGACACAGACCGGGATGATCCCCTACTCTTTACGAAGGAGTCTGTGACCTTAGCCAGTGAAGAATAATAATTTGGTTAGGCAAAAAAAAAATGGACTTGCCCTTTCCGACCGACCCGAATTTTCGGAAATCTCGGGTCGCTATTTTTATTTTTTTTCAAAGTAAAAAAAAAAAAAATTGAAAGAAGCACATAACAATAAAGAAAGATGAAAACGTGTTTTTGAGTAGTATCTGCTTGTTTAAAAATATTAAAAAAATCAATTTGTTTTCTTCTTTAAAACATGTTTTTGTGTAGTATCTCCCTGTTTCAATTTTCAAAAAAACCAAAAACAACAAAAATCCGACCGTCCGAACCAGACTCTGGCCCTGAAAGGGCAAGTCAACTTCTTTTTTTTTTGCCTTATAATAAATCAAATGCAGTAATGAAAACAATTGTTTCCTGTAGGGGGCATTCCATATTTCAACCATTATTTTAGTATTTCTGATTTCAGTGTATTAAATGATCAAATCGTGTATTAAATAATCAAATTGGACATGAGTAAATGAAACTCAACTGATGAAAAAACACACCTTACTTAATGTGTGTCTAGGTTACTTTCCTTGATTTGCGAATAATTACAGAGTAAAACTTAGATTTTTGGAAGTGCTACAGGAAACCAATTTAAGAAAATATTTGAAGCACAAGAAAATCGCAGTGCACAAGGGTGGTCATGCTCATTAATGTACCCTGTGTTAAGTTGTCTGATATAATATCGCAGATTTCTCTAAGATTAGATTAGAAAGTTTCTCGACAGAAAATCAACTGAAATGCTGGTACATGCATTTATTACATGTCGCTTAGATCAATGTAACAGTCTTTTACACGGCCTTCCAAATTCGCAGATAAACAAGCTTCAAAGAATTCAGAACTCTGCTGCAAGATTAATCACTCTTTCACGCAAACATGATCACATAACTCCAACTCTCCGTGATCTGCATTGGCTGCCTATCAAGTATCGTATTGTGTATAAAATATTACTTCTGACTTATAAATGTCTTCATGGTACTGCGCCAATCTATCTTCAAGATCTAATCAAACAATATACACCTTCACGCAATCTTCGTTCTTCATCTCTATCGCGTCTTGTCTGCTCTTCAACGTCCACTCAGTATGGTCAACGTTCCTTCTCTGTGTCAGCTGCAGAACTCTGGAATAATATTCCACTTCATGTGAAAAATGCAGAGACTATATTTCAGTTTAAGAAATCCTTATAGACTCATTTGTTCACAAAGGCTTTTTAATTGTAGTCCATATCCATGTATTTGTTTGTTATTATGTTTTTATGTTAAAGCGCTTAGGGATCTCGATGTTAGGCGCTATACAAATATGGTTATTATTATTATTATTATTATTATTATTAAGAAACACCGAGAATTGCCTAAACATTAATCTACTTTATATGCATATGTAGCTCTGTCAGTTATATAATAGTCAATTTGCTTCCACAGACAATGATATGGGGCCAATGATATCAGCTTTGGATGAAAAGGTGTACTCAGCAAAATAGTTGTTTAACAATTTTAAACAACCAGGGGTTGTTCAAATACGCTGCTTAAACAACTTGTGAATATTATAACAGTTGTTTAAAGGTATATTATGTGATCTTTCCAGGAAACGCCCTCAACATCGAAAAAAAAATAGAAAGCAGATTTTCTTGCAGATTTACATTTATGATCATAAATCATGCATACATTCCAAGTTACAGGGCGATACGATTCTTAATTACTTCAAAATCATGGTTTTAGAGTGAAAATATACTGTCGGAATCCCGACAGTTTATATTTTTCACTCTAAATTCACTCTAAAACCATGATTTTGAGGTAATTAGGAATTGTATCGTGTAACTTGGAATGTATACACGATACGATCGGAAATGTAAATCTGCAAGAAAATCTACTTTCTAAAAAAAATCATGAATAGAGGGCGCTCTCTGGAAAAGATCACATAATATGCCTTTAACTATGGTACTTGAACAATCCTAGTTGTACAGCATTCTTACAGTGTTTTTACTTGTACCAAAAATGATATTATTAAAGCCAGTATTTTAGTATTGTCAGCTCAAGCTCCTGTTGGGAGGTGATGTTATTAAGCAATGTAGTCATAGGCTGAGATAACTATAATCGTCTCAAGTCATACATGTAGGTGGAGTATTTCCTGTGCAGGGTTGATATTTTGAATTTAGGCCAATTTGTGGGGGGGTGTGTGTGTGTTGCCCTCAGAGACCAACACAAAAGTCTGAAAAATCAGGGTCGCAATAAAATAATTTAAAAAAATCTTTCTTTTTTTTCAAAATATTAATATTTTCTGTTTGAAATTAATACATTTTGCTTTAATAGATTGCTTTTAAACTATTATCACACTAGAAACATTAGTCAAATTGACATTTACCAATTTTTGTATGAACCACAGTCTGTCAGTAATATTTATCAGCCAAAAAAAAAAGGAAAATTGACCTACCGACCCAACTTTTTTTTGCAATTGAGGGCAACACAACAGGATTGACATAGTTCTTTGATCGTGCTGGTGTAAATGCCATCACATTTGAGTTACGGGTACAATATTATGATGTGATAACTAAAATATGCGCTTGACATCACCTCCCAACTAAAGGTGACATGGAGTATAGATGAATGTAATTTGTGACCAATCATTACTGCATTGACATCACTGTCTTAAGGATGAGAAATAACCGTTATGTAATTTGTGACCAATCATTACTGCATTGACATCACTGTCTTAAGGATGAGAAATAACCGTTATGTAATTTGTGACCAATCATTACTGCATTGACATCACTGTCTTAAGGCTGAGAAATAACCGTTATGTAATTTGTGACCAATCATTACTGCATTGACATCACTGTCCTAAGGATGAGAAATAACCATTATGTAATTTGTGACCAATCATTACTGCATTGACATCACTGTCTTAAGGATGAGAAATAACCGTTACCGTATGTAATTTGTGACCAATCATTACTGCATTGACATCACTGTCTTAAGGATGAGAAATAACCGTTATGTAATTTGTGACCAATCATTACTGTATTGACATCACTGTCTTAAGGATGAGAAATAACCGTTATGTAATTTGTGACCAATCATTACTGCATTGACATCACTGTCTTAAGGATGAGAAATAACCGTTATGTAATTTGTGACCAATCATTACTGCATTGACATCACTGTCTTAAGCTGAGAAATAACCGTTATGTAATTTGTGACCAATCATTACTGCATTGACATCACTGTCCTAAGGATGAGAAATAACCATTATGTAATTTGTGACCAATCATTACTGCATTGACATCACTGTCTTAAGGATGAGAAATAACCGTTACCGTATGTAATTTGTGACCAATCATTACTGCATTGACATCACTGTCTTAAGGATGAGAAATAACCGTTATGTAATTTGTGACCAATCATTACTGCATTGACATCACTGTCTTAAGGATGAGAAATAACCGTTATGTAATTTGTGACCAATCATTACTGCATTGACATCACTGTCTTAAGGATGAGAAATAACCGTTATGTAATTTGTGACCAATCATTACTGCATTGACATCACTGTCTTAAGGCTGAGAAATAACCGTTATGTAATTTGTGACCAATCATTACTGTATTGACATCACTGTCTTAAGGATGAGAAATAACCGTTATGTAATTTGTGACCAATCATTACTGCATTGACATCACTGTCTTAGGCTGAGAAATAACCGTTATGTAATTTGTGACCAATCATTACTGCATTGACATCACTGTCTTAAGGCTGAGAAATAACCGTTATGTAATTTGTGACCAATCATTACTGCATTGACATCACTGTCTTAAGGCTGAGAAATAACCGTTATGTAATTTGTGACCAATCATTACTGCATTGACATCACTGTCTTAAGGATGAGAAATAACCCCCGGGGGGTTTCTCACATTGATATGGTATACGTATATGTGCCTACCTTTTGGGGTGCCTTTTCGCAAAATTGGTATAGCGATGGGGTGGTTTTCATCACAGACCAAAGCGCCCAATTGACATAAATTGGGTGTATTTGAGGCATTTTTGGAAAAAGCGCCCAATTTGTGCACAATTGGGTGCTTTTCTTACAAAATTGGTATATTGATGGGTGGGAAATTAGCCCAAAAATAGGTATAGGGAAAGTCACATTTTTGAAGTCCGGTAGGCACATCCACATACGATTTTGGCGAAAGTAACCCCCCCGGGAAATAACCGTTGTCTTTCACAGTTTTGCAGTGTAGTTAATTGGCAGTAGGCTACTAATAAAATTAAGTTATATCTAAAAGAATTGTAATAAGTAGTGTTTATGGATTTGTGTGATTAGCATCCAGGCATGAGCATTTTTAGTTTTAAAACTGAATTCAGGTTTTGTGTGATCAAAATGTCTGCACTTTCTTTTAATTTTAGCCTGTTTTTGGCCTTTTTAGCCAATTTCACGCACATTTTCAGGTTTTTTCATTCTCAAGCCTGAGTATCTGTTTCTTATTGCTATATCTTACACAAGCCTATCTCCCCTATAGTAGTGGCCAATTAAAGGCATATTATGTGATCTTTTCCAGAGAGCGTCCTCTATTCATTATTTTTTTTAGAAAGTAGATTTTCTTGCAGATTTACATTTCTGATCATAAATCATACATACATTCCAAGTTACAGAGCGATACGATTCCTAATTACCTCAAAATCATGGTTTTAGAGTGAATTTAGAGTGAAAATAATAAACTGTCGGATTTATCCGACAGTTTATTTTCACTCTAAAATCATGATTTTGAAGTAATAAAGAATCGTATCGCCCTGTAACTTGGAAGGTATGTACGATTTATGATCAGAAATGTAAATCTGCAAGAAAATCTTCTTTCAATTTTTTTTCGATGTTGAGGGCGTTCCCTGGAAAGATCACATAATATACCTTTAAATCAAAAGGGGCTTATAAACAAAACATCTGAATTGTGGCAGTCAATATTACCATACAACTGCAAGACACCCCCATACAACATTCATACACCTCATTCAACTGCCAAACACCCTAACTGGCCACATCTAGGGTTAGTGCCACAAAGGGCTATCTGCATCTCATCATTGTCACCTTCTGGTTTTGACAAGTTAAAAGAAATGCTATTCAAACCTTTTTGATTAGGTGAACAATTCATTATAATTGTTACATAGAACGTTGTGCATTATAAATCATTAGGAAAATTAGGTTCCTGATCTTGGTGTGGATCATTTTGATACCAAAATCTAATTTTGGCCAAAAATGCAGATAGCCCTTTGATATGTTTGATGCACTAAGCACTTGACATAGTAGTCAACTAACTTCCCCAATCAGTTGTTAACATATTATCAAAACAGTTATCTTTCTCAAAGAATATTCAAATCCCATACAGTCATCAACTCTCAAACATCCACTTTCAGAAATAGTCATTAAAAAGTTAACTCCCAAACTTTCACTTTCAGAAACAGTCATCATTTTGTCAACAAAATGTTATAAACATTCAATTTATAATTCAGAGATACGGCTTTTCAAAACATTTGTGTACCCCATACTTTATAAACTGCTCAAAAAAAGAAAAAATTTCAATCACAATTTGTTCAAATATCTCGGGATATGTTCATTAAATGTGATATATCATGTAAAAGCTGATGTTTTCATCTTTACAGTGATATCTAATTTGAAGCAATCCCTTGTTCCAATGCTCAGCCACATGCTTGAGAACATGGGGAGGTCGCAATCTGAAAGTGCCCAAATCAAAATCAACACTATTTTGTGCTTAAAAATCAATAGATCATCACACTACACTGTAGCGGTCTATGTAACACTTCATTGAACAGACGACAAAGAGCACTTTTGAGCACGAAATACTGTTGATTTTGGCACATTCAGATTGTGGCCTCCCCATGTTCTCAAGCAAGTAGCTGGGCACTGGAGCAAGGGATTGCTTCAAATTTGGTATCATTGTAAAGATGAACACATCAGCTTTAAATGGATATATAAAACTTGCTGAACATATCCCCAATATATGAACAAATTGTGATTGAAAAAAAAACTCCAAACTTTTTTTGAGCAGTTTATGTCAGAAACAATGGACACTTTCTCAAATGATACTCAACTACTGAAAAATGGCCAGAAACAATTTGTATCTAAAGTTGACGTCTGATTTGGAAAGGTTATGACATTTTGAGAAAGTAGATGACTGCTTTAGAGATAATGGCCGTTACCTTATATAAATTACTTGTGTCACTTGTATGGGTAGTAATCAGTAACCTAACTAGGGTCTTCAATTTGGGGGCATGTGGGGGGACACACATGTCATCAGGGGGGCATATCTGACTATTTTTTTAGTATACATAGCCTCACATAGGTATACATAGAGTTTGTCATTTCATTTGGGGGGGGGGGGGGCATCAGGGGGCAAGCCTTCTGGCAGGGGGAAATCCCCCCTGCCCCCCTTCTGGTTACACCACTGGTAGTATATAGACAGTTGCATGAGAATAGTTATTGGCTATAAAGGAAACCAAAAAACACATCACTGTAAAAAACCTTTTTTTAAATCCAAAAAACCCTTTTAAAAAAGGGTTGGGTAGGCCTGTTGAACCCATTTTTAAAAACTTTTTTTGGATTTTTAAAAAGTTGTTTACAGATTTGTGTTGTCATTTTGAAGGGGAAAAACAAAGCGGAGAGGTCTATCCGCTCATTAAACAGGTTGTTTCATCGCCTGATGGTTCTTAATATTTAGCTTCATTTCATCTTGTTAGATACCATTCTTTTAAATTCCTCATAGCATAGCCTTACAAATACATTTATCTGAAGACTCCTTACTACAAAACAGCAACATGAAATGATCCAATCAACATTACTTTTTCATTTTCTATTCTGTGTCATTTATTTTATGTACAAAACATGTGTCATATCAAAACAGTATATACAATAATAGACATAATGTAAAATATATTGCAGTAACCAACAAATACCATTTGCCAATCCTAATTACAGGTGGACAAAGGGTTCATTATTCATAATAAGGCACATTCAATCTTACTTTTGGTGAAGTTGAAATACATTTATTGTGTTTTGTTTAAAGGTGTATGTTCCGATCACTTTTTGGGGCTATGATTTTTTTCTTCACATCAAGATATTTTGATATCAGAAGAATCCCCATATTTTTCTCATTATGTCTGTAAAATCTCAGGGGCCAGAAACGTTCCATTTAGAAATTATAGGCTAAAATGTGATGAATTACTGTCAAAGGTGGTTAACCACCAGCCAATTTGTGTACTACTCAATGGGCAAATTTCTTATGACCTTGTGCTTTTAAAATAAGAACCATTGGAGTTAAACAACTCAAACTTTGGAACGCGACAATTTTAAGGATGACCTCATGTAAAATAGAAAACATCAAGTTGAAAATCGGTCCAGCAATCAGAACATCTACCTTTAAATGAGTTTAACCTTGCCCATTTCGTTGGTGGCATTTCATAGTGATATATGTATGTTTGGTGGTATTACAAAGTGATGTATGGTAAATTTGGTCATTTTTTGATGATTACCCATAGTTTTGAAATATCAGGTTTTTAAAATGTGAGCAAGTCCCAAAGAACAACAATACATTTGGTGTGATGCAACCAAGCATGTTTGACCAAGGCTTTCCAGACACTCCCAAAACGTGTAGTTCCTCTGAAGCCTAATTTCACCATAAAATGAGGATTTGTATAGGCCAAAAAAAGAGTATATTCATTCGCGAGGATTAGCATGTTTTCTCCTCAATTTAGACCCTAACACTTTCCATGCGGCAGGCAGCTGCAGACGACATACCAAAAGTTCACAAAATTTGTAAAAAATGTAAAAATTATTGAATTTCATTACCTTATTTGGAATCACCATGAGAAATGCATTGACATAAGTACAAACATGCCTAGTATTGGTTTAGTAATCCATGAGATAGACCTTGAAAGTTGGGAAAGGTTTCTGAAAAATCTGTTTTGTATATGGTAAAACGAATAGCCGCGTGGATAGTGTTAAGCTTTATTTAGGGAGTGTTCATAAATACTTTGGTGGGGGGGGGGGGGGGGGGGGGGGGGGTTGGAAAATATGAGGGGGGGGGGGCAACCAAAAAAAAGGTTCTTAAAAGGGGGGGTCAGGGAAAAAAGTGCTTGTATAGGGGGGGGGGTCCAAAAAAAAAGGTTGGTATTTTTGTTATATAACGTGAACAGACGGGGGGGGGGGGGGGGGGGTCAACAAAAAAAAAAGGTTCTTGAAAGGGGGGGTCAACAAAAAACCCCACCCTATTTGGGGGGGGGGGGGGGTCAACAACAAAAAGATGTCCATGGCTCAATTGTTTCCAACCACCCCCACCAAAGTATTTATGAACACTCCCTTAGTAGAATATCAACAGGATTTGGGAAAAAGTACTCTTTTTCTTCAAAATTGTTGATTTTAGATCCCTAGGCATATTATATGCGATCTTTTCCATGGGACACACTCTATCCTTGATTTTTTTTAAAGCAGATTTTTCTTGCAGTTTTACATTTTCTTATTATAAATCATAAATATATTCTGAGTTACAGAGCGATATGATTCCAAATTACTTCAAAATCATGGTTAAAGAGGTTGAAAATAGATTGTCCTGCTACAGGACAGTTTATTTTCATTCTAAATTCACTCTAAAACCATGATTTTGAAATAATTAGGAATTGTATCACCCTGTAATTTAGAATGTATTTATGATTTATGATCAGAAATCTAAATCTGCAAGAAAATCTGCTTTCAAAAAAAAAATCAAGGATAGAGGGCGTCCCATGGAAAATATTGAATAATATACCTTGTAACTTGTAGCATACCCCAAACAACAAACACCCCTCATTTGTGTGGCCATGCATGCTTATAGTTGACTTATTTGTGTTTTGAAAATGAAAAGTCCCAAATTACAAAAACATGATATAAATAATGGAATTGCTAGTATTCAATAATTTATCTATCGAACCCGAGCAAAAAACCTGATGATATAAATATTAGTATGAAGTCAGAGTTCTATTATCAGATGACTGATACAATACTACATAATGGCACATGAAGCAAAATGGTCAGCTAAGCTGATGAGTAAGACATATTATAGGATTTTAAAACAAGCTGAGTTGGATGTTCATGAATACATGTGTTGCCTCCAATAATTACCACAAAAAACTTGATATCATTAAGTTAGGCAGATTCGTGTACTGACCATGTCTATATAATGACAGGTCATTAAAGTTAGGCACAATTGCTGCACCATTATTTCACAAAATGAAGTTTATATACATCGAGTTAAACAAATTGCACTCTCTATGTAAGTTTTTGATTAGTCATTGGAAAGTAAATTAGTCATCAGACATCATTTTGAACAATTTTAGTGATAAATTGTCAAACAATATCCCGGTATCAGACTAATCTGTGTAAAAATGCCTTACTTCCTTTGAGAATGTAACAAATCATCAAGTTAGGCACATTGCTTATCACAACATGTTTGGCAAGGGATGATGTCAACAAAATGGGCATTTCCACTGGGTATTGCTAAGTACCTATTTTGATACTGAATTTAGCTTCATAAGCATATATCAAGTGGTTGATGGGCAGTTGAAATAAAGGACTTTATCTGTGTACTTGGTATAAAATGTTTGTTTCAACTTTTTACTTAGAAATATCACTGTCTTAGTCAAATGTAAACTATTTGTAGTTGAAATAAGTGGTTTCATGTGTCTTACAGTTAAAAATGATTCCACGTTTGAATAAAATTGTCACCTCTCTGTGATGACGTCTCACTAAAATGATTAAAACATGTATAATATTGGAACTATTTTCCAAGCTCCCTTCATGTTTACCTACTGTATATTAATTGCAATCAAGTGTCCCATTCAGCCTGCTCTGCATACAATCAAGTAATGAATGATGTATACAGAGCTGTTTAATGCACAGCAATCTTATAATACAATAATACAAATATTAATTTAGAGGGAAAACATATATTTTATATACAGACTATAATACATACAATATCATAATTATTGCATCAACATATTTGCCATAGATACGAAGGCACTCTTGATGAGGACTAATTGATTAACATAACAAAATACTAATTAATTCCAGGCATTTTCAGAATCATTTTTATAATATACCTTGGACGGAAAGAACTTGGGCGTGATATTAAATTAATTACACAAATCTCATAATTATTCAGAAATAGGAGACCATTCCTTAACACTTTCCACGCGGCTATTATTTTCACCATACAGTATTATACAAATCAGATTTCTCAGAAACATTTTCCAACATTCAAAGTCTATCTCAAGGGTTACCGAACCAATACTAAGAATGTTTGTACTTATTTTAATGCATTTCGCAAGGTGATTCCAAATATGGTAATGAAATTTAATAGTTTTGACATTTTTGAATCATTTTGTGAAATTTTGGAATATCGTCTGCAGCCGCCTGCCGCGTGGAAAGTGTTATAAGTATGGGATATGTGAAAACCTTATATATTAATCTGCAGTTTGCAACAGTTTACAAACACGTTGAAATAATTTTAAATGCCATAGCAATACCCTGAATATCTGAATTAGTTAACCCTTACCTGCTGATTAGAAATTATATCTTCCATAAGGCGACGAAAAAAGCCACCCTGTTTTACGGGCAGACGGACCTGTCAAGTAGGGTTGGTCGGTCGGTGTTTTTTTATTTTTTTTATTTTTACCAAAATCTGCACAAATTGGGAATTGTTTTACAAATTTATGAGACACATTTTTTGGACAGATTTTCGGCCAAAACCGGCTTGATTTTACATGATTTGAGAAGAAAAAAATGTATTGCATTAGATGTCCTCATGCTGATTTCATAGTCATGTATTCAAATGTGAAATTGAAATGTGCGCCTGATCTGAATGGTAATGCTCAGTCATTTAGCAATACAATTATAAGATTAAATGTATTTCAGTCTCCATGTTTGTCAGATGTTTTGTGGGACACGCTGTGATCAAACTGTTTGTTTCTGATGACAAGGATAATTTATGCACATTCGTGTACAGTCCCCGCATGGTCCCCGCCATGTCCTGGGTCCCCGGAAGCCGGGCTTGCAATTGATAAGTGCATAAGTGTGACGATCTTATACAGGCTGACTCCACATGTTTGTATAGGTAGCTCTTCCAAGCACCCCGGGGCCAGGCTTGCAATTGATAAGTGCATTAGTGTGATGATCTTATACAGGCTGACTCCACATGTTTGTATAGGTAGCTCTTCAAAGCAAACGATTTGTTGCATTTCTCACACGCATATGGTTTGACATTGCTATGAGTTTGGATGTGCGCCCTCAAGTTTGATTTGTCAGCGAATGCTTTACCACATTGTGGACAGGTAAATGGTTTCTCACCTGAAAGTAAAAATAAACAGGATAAGGAAAAGTTAATGATCAGTTGTTTATGTAGTTTATATTTTGGTTATTTAATGTAGAACCACCCAACCAATAGTGTATATTTTGTTATTTGTAGATACAACTAACATAACCAATATTGTTTATAAAGTTATAGTTTAGTTTTTTAACCAAACAACCAGTAGCCAAGTAGTTGGATTGGATATTTTCGGTTTTTCTTGGAGCTTGAGGGTGTTGTGACTGTAACAGTACAGTACAGTACAGTACAGTACAGTACAGTACAGTACAGTACAGTACAGTACAGTACAGTACAGTACAGTACAGTACAGTACAGTACAGACTGTACAGTACAGTACAGTACAGTACAGTACCGTACAGTACAGTACAGTACAGTACAGTACAGTACCGTACAGTACAGTACAGTACAGTACAGTACAGTACAGTACAGTACAGTACAGTACAGTACAGTACAGTAGGCCTACAGTACAGTACAGTACAGTACAGTACAGTACAGTACAGTACAGTACAGTACAGTACAGTACCGTACAGTACAGTACAGTACAGTAGGCCTACAGTACAGTACAGTACAGTACAGTACAGTACAGTACTGTACAGTAGGCCTACAGTACAGTACAGTACAGTACAGTACAGTACAGTACAGTACAGTACAGTACAGTACCGTACAGTACAGTACAGTACAGTACAGTACAGTACAGTACAGTACAGTACAGTACAGTACAGTACAGTACAGTAGGCCTACAGTACAGTACAGTACAGTACAGTACAGTACAGTACAGTACAGTACAGTACCGTACAGTACAGTACAGTACAGTAGGCCTACAGTACAGTACAGTACAGTACAGTACAGTACTGTACAGTAGGCCTACAGTACAGTACAGTACAGTACAGTACAGTACAGTACAGTACAGTACAGTACAGTACAGTACAGTACAGCACAGCACAGCACAGCACAGCACAGCACAGCACAGCACAGCACAGCACAGCACAGCACAGCACAGCACAGTACAGTGAGTGACCATCAAATTGGAGAATATTATGAAAGGTGACCATCCTTGGGCACTAATGGAATGAAAATCTGGCCACAATTACTGTTTTTTACTAACACACTTCTTAACTAAAGAAACTGGCAACAATTGTGCAAATATGTTACAATTTCCTAGTTGTTAAAATATGAATTAATGTATTGTTATTTAATGATGGTCTCCATGGTTACTTACCAGTATGTGTCCTGATATGTCCCTGCAACAACCATGGACGACTAAAACACTTGCCGCAAATGTGACACTTACAGCCCAATTTGTGAGTCCTACAATGTAAAACAATGACACCTTATTAGTACAAAAGGTTTCGATATAAGGCAGATAAACCCACCAACCCCATGTCAAATACAGTATCAGTGCATGGTCTATCTACAAATCCTAAAGACGCCTTATTAGTACAAACAATTTCCATAGGTAGATAAACCTGCCATACCCAAAGTCAAGTACAGGGTGTATCAAAACAATTAGGACACTTTTTGATGATGGTTTAAATCCTTGTTAAATGACTGAAGCATGATCAATTTTTATTACAAATTATGTAAAGTACAACCGATAAAGATAAAATCCTGAAAAGATGAGAAAAATCCATAATTAATTAAGGAAATTGTGACCTATTAGGCAAGGCAATCTATTTTGTAGCATGTACAATGGTCATTCAATGGTCACAGTAACAGTTACATGTAAATCCCATTGTACAAACCAGTAAATGACATGGTTTACGCAAATTATGCTAGTTTTCTTATTATTCATCGGATTGATCTCATATTTTCAGGATATCATAATAATTAATTGGGCTTTACATTGAGACTAAATTGGTCATGGTCCAATGATTATAACAAGTATTACACCGTCATGAAAAAGTGTCCTTTTTTTGTTGATACACCCTGTACAGTATCAATGGCCTATCTGCAAATCTCCCAGGAAGTTGTTATATTAAACAATAACCAGGTAACCAGACCATACAAGGTAGGGCGAAATGAGGTTGATTTTTACCAGATTTAGCAGATTTGGTTGCTGGTTGGTTTGACCTCTGTAACCTAATTAGGGAATGTAAGGTGATTAGTGAATACCGAAAGCTAAGTGGTTGGATAAAAATATCTGCTCTTTGAACTTGCAATAAAGTAGGTGCTAACTAATGATATAGTTGGACAGTCAGTGGGATATGTACAATACTAATTGAAAGTGTCAAAAAGTTATGTCTGTCACTGTGGGCACACATGTAATTAGGATCAATTTGATGACACAAAATGCCTTTCCTTGTTACTTTCGATTTATCATATCAATTATATTCAATATAAGATGCAATATATTGGATTGGGAATTTTACTTAGGCCTACATGGGAATGTGTGATGATAACTCATTGACAATTTTGTTAACCAGGGCCCATTGATTTGATACAACAGTTTTACATAAGTTGGATTTTTGATTGATAACAATCGACACATCTTACAACTTTTTTGACTTATTAATGTATTTATATTAAAATTGTCTTAATCTTAGTCTTCTGGTTCTTACCGTATGTGCATTGAAAGTGCTGGCATGGATACGTAGACTTTGTCGCAGTGCGGACATTTTCGTGCTTTCTGATCTGTGACGCTCCTATGGGTCTGACGATGTCTTGCCAGGTTACTTGAAGTACTGTATCGTTTGCCGCACTCTGGGCACGAGTGATTCCCTGTGCTAATGGGATCATCAGTCTCTACCGCAGACTCCATCACTAAGTTATCCATATCCATACAATCAGTCTTGCTTCCCATTTTGGTCATGTCCAACGGTTGCATCTGTACTCCATTTGATGGCATAGAAGCTTGAACACCACCAACTCTTCCACAAGCCTCATCCCCGGCTGTAGGTGATCTCTTCCCAGGCACACCATGTGAAGGGGCTGTGGCAATGACTAGACTTTGATAATTGAAACTGCTGAGTTCAGAAGAAGCAGATTCTAACAAAGCCATGGCATTGAGGGCGGTCGATTCGGATGAACTTAACATACTCCCCTCTGATGATGAAGAGTCATTTCGACACATTGGAGTGCTTTCATTCCTCATCATGTCTTTGGTGGTACTCTTTTGTCGTCGTGGTCGTCCCTTCTTTTTACCCTTTTTGGGCTCCATAGGGTTGAAAGTAGTGTGGAACTGTAGTGGCTTAACCTGAACGGGACTTGGCATAGAGGCCATCTTGATGTGATGAAATTGAGGTACAAATATGCTCAGGGGATTGTCGTAGTAGTTACCTGTAGAAACGAATAAAAGAAAGAGACAATTTACTTTAAAAATCGATATCGAACAAACAAAACAATCCAGTTTGAGTTTAAAATTTAAACTCAGTAACTAGGGTCTAATAACTAATATTTAATAACATTGTTTTAACAATCAGTCAAGTGTTGCTTGCTTTGTTGTAACTCAATATAGCCAAGAAGTCCATGGGTCTTTTTAAAACGAATTTAATCAACTTCATTTTGGCGTTCTGTTGACAAAATTAGAGAGTTTGTAATTCTAGCCACCACTTGTTTTCCATTTCAGAAGGGTATCGGCAAGTTCTGTTGCAGCAGGTCGGATGAAGCCAAAATGAACCAATTAGAGAATCATGTAATTCACGCGTGTCGGGTTCACCCCTGGCAACCTTGGATGAGGACAAATCACAGCGGGTCAATGGTTAACATGGTTAACTCATCAACATGATCAACTCAACCATTGACTCACAGCAAAATGTCAACAGTCGGCATTTGCAACTTTTAGCATGGTTTCAGCATGATAGCCGGGATGATAGCATGATTTTGTGTAGTGTATAGTCAATTGTGTTAAGAGTTTCAAAACAAAACATAGACATGTACTATTTTATAGACATTATTAGGCTAAGTGTGAACGTAGTTGAAGTATTTTTTAAAAATAAATTTCAAGTTCAGGTCATGAAAACATCATGGGGCGGGCGTTTGTTAATCTTGGGTTTTATCAGGTTATGCGGGACCGCCTCGAGCACCCAGCATTGCAAGAACTTCGCCCATGCCCGCCACCTGTTTCAAAATTTCATGATTTTTATATGCGAGAAATCACTTTGTATACTCCTTGCGGCACGCGATAACAAGTTTCATTTGACCAGATCTAAAATTGACTTTAATAGATTCAAAATTAAGTTAAAGTTGTAAAAACATGAAAGCATGCTGCGACGTTGTCTCATGCATCTATTTACTTTCAAGACACTTCCGCATTCCACCGCCTTTAAATGGTATCCAACAATAAACATGATAAAAACAAAGAACCAAAGGCTCTCTTCAAAGGCTGATTGATTGATCTCTTGTTTTTACGTTTTCTTTATTGAACTTGTAAACTTGGCCTAATAATATTAATATGGGCTAAAAAACCCAAACATCGTTATTAGTCACAACATTTATACTAGAGAGAGACAACTTTTACCAGAGAGCTAGAGGAGAAGAAAGGCATGATGATGACCGGGGATAATGAAGGGGACGCTGATCGATAGTAAAATAGCCCCTCCGTGTCAGGTCATGCCGTTGGACACGCTGAGATTCAGGGTTGACCACCCTTTCCAGTTTACAAGAAGTTGTGTGAAAATGTACACAATTGTGTAATTTTTTAAAACAATAGTTGCTAGGTTCATATATTAAACAGTGTTGTGTAATTTTCTTACACAAGACTGATTTAGCTAGATTTACAGAGCGGATATTCTTTCCATTAAAATTCAAAGTGGATGCCCGCGCCCATTGGGTGCTGCCCATCCCACTTGATTGACTGGTCAGATGAAATATGGGCGGTATAATTTAATCATGTTTTAATGAAATTACAATTTGTTACCATCGTCAATATGGATACAACGGGTAGATTGTAAACAGTTAATATACTTGAAAGTACCGCACTCCAAAATTAGCAGGTATAAACAATGTGTGTTAAAACAATCACAAGTGTAATCAGCTGGACTATTACATTTAAAGCTACGCTACGCCTACTTTTAAGGCCGTAACTCAATTTTTGGGCAAATTGATATTTTGGTCCAAAAATAATCCATTATACTAGTAATCTAGATTATCCGAACCTAAAGAGATAACTCATAAATACTCTTAATTTGACTACAATTAGAGTTATAAGTTGGGTGCTGCTACGTGTATTGAGTCCCAAATATTTGAAAGTTGATTATCTCAAAATAACATTTTTGAGTTAAGGTCTTCTGGCGCTCAACCCTCGAACTATTTCTGAAAAGTGACCAAGATATCAGGGACTGATACAAATAGCGATACATCTGATCCTGATGATAATAATGATACCAACTGTGGTCATTCTCTAACCTGATGATTGATGAGACTAGAGGGTTGCTTCATCGCGCCTGCTGTGTTACTGTTAGCCCTAGAGCATGCCACGCGAGTAGACGTGTGCCAAGCAACCGCCCGAGTATACTATGCCCATATATGGTCTAAAGCGGTGTCCTCCTAGCCCAACTAGCCTGGCTCAGACAGCGATGTACAGAGCGCCGATAGAATCACATCTCGATGTGAGTGGCATGGCAGTGCATCATGAATGAATCCGTGGTTCTTTTAAGCTGGGGGAGGGGGGCATGACCTCTCGGCCGAAGTCTTGATCTTGACATTCATGATTTGGCTTACCACAACTGACAACTGAAGCAAGTCCTGAACATGTTCAGGGCCGTCAGCAACTTTTGCCCAAGGGGGGGTGCGTTTTCACGATTTTTTACCGGAAAAGGGGGTGCGTTTTCACGATTTTTTACCGGAAAGGGGGGTGCGTTTTCACGATTTTTTACCGGAAGTAGTAGTATGACGTCAGAGTGTTAGTGCTGCAGCACGCTGACGATGCGAGCGCCTCTGGCGCGAAGCCAATAACGGGTGGGTCCAGGGCCCGCCTTAGGGCCCCTGGTGGGGGTCCAGGGGGCGAAGCCCCCGGAAGCTCTGAGCATTACAGCGAATTTAGGACACAATTTTCATGTATCTTGCCATCGTTGACCCCATTTTCCATTCATAAAACAACATGTTACCCTAAAAAAAAAATTAAAAAAAAGAAGAGATTTTCAAGGGGGGTGCGTCCGCACCCAACGCACCCCCCCTTCTGACGGCCCTGATGTTATGGGTGTTTATGTGGGATAGTTCAAAGACCGTACGTCTATTTTGATAGTTAAGGATGTTCATCACATTCACGGATTTTTTGTTTCAATTTGTTTGTGTATTGGGAAATGCCTTCATCCTTTGAGTTACTTATGGCATTGTAAAAAGTGTGTTAAGTTTGATGCTGTTTTTGTCATTGATGTTATTGCATACGGTTGTTTTCGTTGTCGTCGCCGTTGTTGTTGTTGTTGTTGTTGTTGTTGTTGTTGTTGTTGTTGTTGTTGTTGTTGTTGTTGTTGTTGTTGTTGTTGTTGTTGTTGTTGTTGTCTGTCTTATCACTATTCTTATCAACCATATTTTATGCTTGACAATTCCGCCGTCATCAGTCACCAAAATATCACCTATTCATATGCCTAAGGCATATATATGAATAATGAGAGATATATAGTGAGACGTGTTTTCTGGTATCCCGCTACCAAAGATATTAACTCCAGCGCTAAAACAAATGTAAAATGTGATGTTCAACGATAACTCTTCTACATTTGACACACGTCACTCAATGTCGTCAGTCCCTGTCTCATCAAGATTCACATTTTACTTTATTTAGTTCTAGTCCAGAGACCGCCTAATAGTAATACATACATCACTTTGACTATCTGTGCGTTAATTGACCCACCGTTCCATTGTTGACTTGTTTTCAATGAACCATGGACTAGATTCTATATAATTATCCAATGATCTACCTGTTTTAGAATTCATAGATTCACCAATTAAAATATATTCCTGTATGCCTGAATTAGCCGGTATGTGCCCTCATATTCCCCTCATGAGTGACACTGTAACCTGAGCAAGTACTACATATGTTTTACCCTTCTGTTCTAATGAACTGAATATAAATCATCTCGTCATCATTTACTGACCGCAACAGAAGATTTATCGCATATGTCTATCATGTCTATTATTAGGCTAAGCAACCGGTGGGATGATGATACCCATGTGACGTGTACAATATAGTAATTAGTTAGGTAAATTTATAACCATCTTCATCTGTCAAATTGGAGGAATTCCTGACTGTGATGACAACGTCGGATGTCAAGATAAGAAACCGGAAAGTCGAACGGAAGGAGTACCATTTGGATTTGATGAGCTTCGCATCTTTGTGACACGACCAAACATCGGGCCAAACTTGTTTCGAATTTTAGCCAGTTATTGCGTTTATTAGTTAATGTTTTAACTCAATACCGCTTGACTCTTTTTCAATAAACCTTTCCATTTGGTCTGATGCCTTATACATTAGTTTCCTTTATAGAAATCCCCGTTTGAAACATGAATTGGTACAGGATATAAACATGATAAATAAAAGAACCCGAAATTTTAACCCCAGCACACTCGGGAATTATATCAGGACACTGACCATCTTTGTCGAGGTTTTTAAATCAAAATAATCAATCCTGTCCCATTGCATTGTCTATGTATTTGAACTGTTTTTTAGATCTTAAATTGATAACAGTTTATACAGATTGAACGGTGGCGCTATTCGATCAGGCCAGACGACGGTGGCCACGCGAAACCTAAATTTTGAATACGTATTGGAATAACACGTAATCGCGAATGTTAATCTTATCATTTTGAAAAATTCATCATAGGTTAGAAGAATTTTTTTCCGACCCAATTTTAGGAAAGTCATTTCGAATAATTCTAAAGAACTGGTTGGCTGATGAAAAAGTGTGGGTCTATACTATTAAGGTTGGGATATAGTTCAGTTACAACCATGACGACAGCAGTATAAAACTGGTAGATATTCTACAAGTTACAAGTTAGGCTATAATGTCTCTCCCTAAACAGGGCCCCTTGTCTCATCACTCCATCTAATAATCATCGTCACCACTGTATGTATAGTCTGCACCTGTCAACCGGGATGCCCGCAACATCCATACTATCAACCACCACAGATGGGCGACTCATCTTACAAACAAATACAAAGTATAGTCATACAAACTCATCCTTGGCAACATATGGGGAAGAGAGGTGAATCATAATGCAAAATCAGTATTGCAACATTAAGTCTAGACTGCATGGTGATGATATTTTGAGCTGGTATGATTAGAAGAAACTTTTCAAGAAAAATATCATTTTAGGCCCACTGAAATTCTTGCAACATTCCGTTATGATATCACAGACTTGGGAAAAGTTTGGAAAAGGTGCAGTGATGAAAAAGCCTCCTCTTAGATTATGAAAGTTATAGGCCTATATTAGGTTGAATCCACGAGGTTGAATCTTATTAAATACTACACAACATATCAAAACATCGACCCATCGTTGTCCTCTCATTCAAATAATATATCATCGTCATGTTATCGTTTTAGATGAAACTAAGCTCCATTCAATCTAAACGGCAATACAGGGTGAGTCAAAATATTCAGGTCCCGATTTTACCGATTTTTAATTGATATACACAGTAAGAAAGCATTGTTAGCTATTTAAATTTTATTTCATTCAAATTGGTTATTCCAAACGGGAGATATGTTCCCAAATTGGGGCTATTCCAGAAAAAAATTGGAACTATAGAGGAAAACCATGTTATTTCAAAAAAGTCTGGAATTCCAGAGGTTAAGGATATGGGAATTGGGTATAGAGGAATTGTAATACTGAAAATTTGTTTGGAATTCCAGGTAGGCGCTACGTTAATGATTTTTTTTCTCGGAATTCCGGGAAACTTGATGGATTTCAGGCTTTGTTTTAAATCTGGAATTCCGAGTTCTTCTATAGAGTGGCTGACTGATTGCGAGGCAAAAAAGTCTGGAATTCCAGGCCTTGATTGTTGATGAAAAGTTTGGAATTCCTAATTCCTCTATAGGGGTGTGCAATTATTTTCTGGAATAGCCCATTCTGAACTTTAATCTGACAAGACGTTTTTTCCTGATTTTCTAAAAACGGGACCTGACTATTTTGACTCACCCTGTATGCACTGAAAGAATCAAATATGCTATAAATCCCAAATTAGTTTAGACATATTAGTTTAGACATATTACTCTCGTAAAACGTCAAGAGATTCTAATATACATGGGAAGAACTTTCAAGATGTGGTGACAAGCTTGGAGAATGACTGTTATGAAGTTTATTTACTTCTTTATCTGTGAAGTTATGCCTCCATAAATAATTTTAATGAATGATATTTAAATCCACTGTGAACTGTATAAAGTATATCTCTATATGACGTTGTTGGTATCTTATATCATATTTATCAGACTGGTATAGCGATGTCAGCGGGCGAACTACCATGGCAAGTGGCCTGTCAGGTAGCGTAAACAAGTTGCGAGGCCTCTTGAAAGGTTAAGTTCATTTGAGTAAAAGTGTCTATTATTTGATATGATAAAAGTGTAAATCCGGAGCACAAAATACTAAGAAAGACAAATTTACACCGTAAAAATAGGTTAAACCTTAATGAGTAATACGTCAAGTTAAAACGATGCCTTTTGAAAAATAAAATTTAGAAGGAAAAATATCACTTTTTATATTATTTTTTATAGTGCATGATACCTTCGAATTGGCATAGGCCTGTTTTGACCACAGGCAGAAATTACACTAGAGTGCCAGCCAGCCAGCCAGCCAGACGAGCAAATTATGTTTATTTACTTTGAACAAAACAATATCCAATAATCTGATAATAAACACATTTCACGGTCCATTTAAGATTTCAAAATTTCAAAGAAGGTGGTCGAATGTTTAGGGGCACAGTCTTCACGCTTAGCCAATGTTGGCCTATACCATTCGTTCTCTCTCCCCAAATACCCAATTGAAATAATTCTAATAAACAACTAAGCAAAACCTCATTATGATTTTATTTAAAATGGCTCAGTCGGTTTAAAAGTGAAAGTGAAAATGTCCCTCCATCTTTTGAATGGTACATCTTTGAAGATGATGACCCGATGAGGTTGACCCCCATGAGAGATGATTTACCCAGAGGCCATCTTGAGAGATGCCTCCTAAATACACCGGCGATAATTGATGCTTCAGGAGGATGGAGAATAACTTTATGGTTTTAGTTGGTTCTCAAATGCCACGTATAATAGCTTATGGTGAAAGCAGTCTAAGCAGAAGTGCCTGAAGCGCTGGGAATCATGTTAACTTGGTGTGTTTTGTTGCGGAGTGTGCCGAGTTGTGTGGAGGCACGCGCCGTCGTTACCATATTTGGGCATGAGCACTGGCATCGCAATACCACTGCTGTTCACGACTGCATCAAGGCAAAAACCACATGTATAAACGTATGGCGACCACTGATGATAAACTTTATCATCATCGTTTTACAAAACTTTCTAATTTAAAGCATGACAACATTCATACCAAAACAAATATTAATGCATATCGATTTTCATTTATCTTTCATATTGTTTCGTTATACTTATACCACTGATACTCGAAACGTTTTGATGGAGAAAATATTGTGAAAAACACCATCACGAAAATATAAACTTATTTATAGCGCATGGATTGCAAGCATTCCATTTGCTCAATAAATGAAAAGATAAATAAATTCAACTGTATATCGGCCTTTATATATTTTTTCAAAACGTTTTCTCGAGCAGCGCAAATACTGACCAATGCATGTCACGTCAATACATGTATGGGTTCAAACATGTCAAATGAAAGAAAGCACCATTTGGTACTCACTCATTTAGCCTAATTTACCAGATTTTTAAATACCAATGATGATGCCACTACATCGTCGTTGCATATTTTCAAATACTTTAACACTTTCCACGCGGCTATTGGTTTACAACTTAAACAGATTTTCAGAAACCTTTCCCAACTTTCAAAGTCTATCTCACGGGTTACAGAACCAATACTATGAATGTTTGTACTTATTTTAATGCATTTGTGATGGTGGTTCCAAATTTGGTGATGAAATTCAATAATTTTTATATTTTTGAAAACATTGTTGAACAATTTGAATATTGTCTGCAGCCGCCTGCCGCGTGGAAAGTGTTAAATACAAGTCCTAACATTTTATAAATGGCCTCCATATACATGATATAGGCTAAATTTAGAAGAACATAGTATTAGTAGTGGGCCTATTTAAACGAACGGCAAATATTAGACTATTGTAATTAGCCGTGGAACTGAAATGCGGATGTTTGTTGTATTTTCAAATGACATATAAAAATAATTATGCAGTCATGATTGTATGCTTCATACGACAAATATTATATACCCACATCTTTTTAGATTGTCTTTTATGATCTTATTTATATATATTTTGTATTTGGTTGTGTTTTTTATTGGGTTTTTTTTTTAAAAAATTATTTTTCGCTCTGAACTTAATAATGGGTCCCGGATGGTTATTCTACCATCTATGGTTATACTTGTTTGGATCGATCTTTACTAAACATGATTTATGTTACATTTTTGCCGAGTTCATGCATGATATTATCGATTTTGCCTTTCGAGGTCATACAAATACTAGGAAATCAGTTGTAGTCAGGGGTCGCATTCTGCGCGTCCTAGACCTCTCACTTTCTGATAGTGACGCGTCATGTTTCAAATTGGAAAGACTTGCGGGTCCCGATCAAAATTGAAAGGACCCCTTAAATTTGACGATGTATGGAAATGGAAACCTTAAGAAATTCTGTAAAGTACATATCCATCCTTTGCTTACAATATAAATTCATTAAATCTGCCCGTAAAAAAGTAAAAATTTCAAATACCCAAACTTCAGGACCCCTCAATTTCTTGGGGGACCCCTTAAATTGTTTTTTGAAGTCCTACGGGGTCCTGAAAAATGTCATGGGACCTCTCACATTTTTGATCCAGTGCTATCCCTGGTTGTAGTGGATAATTTAAAATATGGTTATTCCTCCTTCATGTTCAATGCCTGAGATAACACGTTTAGGCCTATGCCTAACCTAACGTATGCTACAAATAACGTAGTGTGACTAACCTATGGTTAATTTAATAAACTTGACTCTATATAGGCCTATCCTAGTTTGAAAAATGCTTAAATGTTGTTCATTTTATAATTTCTCTACTTTTCCCATAGTTATTTTCTTTAATCTAACGACTCATCACAGGGAAATCGGCCACATTATTTGAGTTCATTAATATAAAATAGGACCAGTCATCCTTTATACCAATCCAATGGTATTTAAAGATTTCCATTTCTTAAATGAAACGGTACCTTTCAAAGGATAGGCCTATAAGTATAGGTTCGTTAAAACTTAAAAATACTTGATACTACATGTAGCTGACACCTAAAAGTGAACATGACATGCATGATGAGTTGACGCTGGTTTAAATAAAACCCACCGAAATGATGCCTACTCGAGTGAAACGTCCTTCGCTCAAGCTTCAAAGTTAGTTAATTGTAGAATTAATTAAGAGAACCTGAGAAGCATTCCCACACCATTTAAGGAGATTAATTATAAGGTGTTAGATGTACCGGTGAAACCACTTGCAAACAATAACCTCTGGTTAAAGTGTCTACGAGAACGTGATATTTAACAAGGTGGCATATCATTAATATCTCAAGACGGTTTTTATTAGCAGACGAGAATTTATGGCGACATGACAAAAACGTGCACAAAACGTATTTTTCTCCTCAAAATGTCCTCACATCTGCATCGAATTATGAGTGTCAGGTTGTTGTAATATCATGGCTTATAAGGTATTGGTATCTCGGGTATGGGGTCGGGCCATTTCACGGCATGCTATTGCTAGCCATAAGACTACATGTAGTCGACTGACAGACGCGCCGAACTTGGGCAAGTCGGTTGACCGCCGTACACTTTGCGTGTAAAGCAGGTGACAAAAACAAGTCAGAAGACAAAAAACAACAAAAAAACAGAAAAGCTACATAAAAGTACAACAAAACTACTACTTACATTGACTTGCAACGGAGAAACAATCCCAATATCCTTCAGTAGCAGTAGGCGATTTGAACTCACGACGCACCAAAAATGAACGCGGCATTTTGACGGAGAAGTCCGAGTTAACGTTGATAAAAGATGGAAAGGAAAAACTTATTGAAGCCTTCAAGAAGAATAACAAGCAAGTAGTTGTGATGAGTTAGGCTAACCAGATAGAGAGTAGATCCTGATGATGTCGACGGAGTGGTATCAGTGGTGTTAGGTCGTAGTGGTGCTGTAGACTACTGCTCCGCTTGCCTCGCTATCAGATGGCCAAATCAACAGGCGAGTCGGACTGTTTTATCTGGTCGGTCGAGTTGGGCGCGTGCGCTGTGCAGGGCAAGTCAATTTGCTCGGGCTTTGACTGCGAGGTCCTATGGAGAACGCAACAAGTGGTATACCAACCAGTGACAGAGGCATACAACGGGGTTCGCCCGCCGCGGAGTAGATTCCGACACACTCCTGAGCTGTCACTCATTACGAGTCGTTACTAGGGCCAAGCCTCTTTTTGAACTGGTTGAGATAGTTTCGCACATTATACATGTCTGCTCCCATGTGTCCCTGAATGTCATGTTCACAATCAAAATCACAAACGAGCATGTCACTGATGGTTCATTCATACTCCTGTCGCCGGGAATCGGTCGACGTCGACGGCGACACATGCGTTTTAAGCGTTCTATAGGCCTACTTGTATCAGCAGACAGCAGTAGTCGTCTTACGTATAATTTTGAATGCTCGGGAACGGGAGTTTATGAACGAACCACTAGTAGATTTACATGTATTAGCATTTGATCCTTCATGTAACAAATTATAAACTCAAACAGGATTTCACACTGGATAATGTACGCTTGTGCGCCTGAACGCACAAATTACCTAAATGCCCCCAAATAAACCGTAAACGAACGACATGTTCTGTTGGATAGGAACACCCGCCCTTCCAACACCCGCCCGTCTACAAACGTGGGGAGAGGGTATTGCCCCTCAAGAGGGGTCACAAAAGTAATGTATATAAGAAATAGGTCATTTTACTAAAAATCTTTTACGTTTTATAGTAAAAAAAACATTTTTTTACGTAAGGGCGCTTGTCATGTCCCCTGTCCGATTGTCCCTGTGCTCTACAAATGAGGGGATGACTTTCCATTCGACCACAGACATGATACAATACCATATCAAGAGGGCAACAACATGCAAGATTTAGTTGATTTCTTAACACTTTCCACGCGGCCATTATTTTTACCATATACAAAACAGATTTTTCAGAAACCTTTCGCAATTTTCAAAATTTATCCCAAGTATTACTCAACCAATACTAGGCATGTTTGTACTTATTTTAATGCATTTTCCATGATGTTTCCAAATATGCTTATGAAATTTAACAATTTTGACATTTTTGAAACATTTTGTGAAATTTTGGAATGTCGTCTGCAGCCGCCTCCGCGTGGAAAGTGTTAACTGGTAAAACCACAAAGTCTGTACAGTGTCAGTTAACAAAATGAAATCTGAGTCGCCAGATAGTTTGTCACGCCGAGTTGGAAGCATTCACGACCTGCGTACATAACGCCATCGGCAAATAAGCCGCAGTGAACATGACTTTGGAATTGTAAAATAATAATAGTATACTTAATTTGAACTTGCTTTAACGTTTGCTTAGTTCGTCTTTAAGCTCTGTTCCTCATCATACCAATGCCCATTGGCGTTTAGAATGCGGTAGTTATTTGTGACTGCTTAAACATGGTATATAAACCGATAAAAGAACTCATCATGAGACATAGGTGATGTAGAGAAGAAAGAAAGAATTATTGTCGTTTAATTCACGCACACGTCTTCCTAACTATACAGGCGACAGGGTGACTTGTGTCAATTAAGGTCAAACATGTGGCACAATTTAAAACTTATAAAGTAAAAGTAATTAAGGTTTGAAACTTTGAATTTCAATTGAAGTATGACGTCTCTTTTTAAAAGACACGATTGGTTGTGCTTGTGGATGCGCCATTCAAGATTATTCCTCTCTACATACATGACATAGGCTCATCTTTTTCATCTGCATCATTAAATTGACTTTTGGCCAAATCATCAGTCTCTGTAACCAAGCCTTGTTGCCACGGTATAGTGGTCGGCTATTGGATGTACGCAATGGACGGAGTTAAACTGATTTACCAAGAAATTGTGATCTATATTATATGATGATCTCATAATATAAAAAGCAGTCATATTTTAACATCTGTCTGTAATTATTTCATTTATCTGTTCATATGTTAAAAGCTTTAAAGACCTTTTGACAACAATACGGTTCCCCGATTCATCAGAGGCCGAGGCTCTCATCAGTGAAGTAGATTGTCGTGGTCCTTTTCAAATAGAAAACAACGCCCCCCCCTCCCATTAATACTCAGAAACAAAAAATCTTGATGGCAGGCCCGTAAGCAGGAATTTTTTAGGGGGGGGGGGGGGCGTATTTTTCGGAAAAGGTACATTACCCAAAAAATCGTAAAAGGTTGCCCCTAAGTTGTTTTTTTTGACATCTCAGACAATTTTGAGAGCGGGGGGGGGGGGGGGGGGGGGGGGGGGGGGGGGGGGGGGTTAGGACATGTTTTAGTCCAAAACGGCCCGAAAAAACGCTTTACACAATGGGAAATGGGCCGTTTTTCGGAAAATTGGGAAATTGGGGTGGGTGGGGGGCGTTTTCACACAAAAAAGGTATATTAATAACAAAAAAAAGTTGGTACCAAAAAGAGATACATTGGTACCTCTTTTGGTTTGGGGGGGGGGCCTAGTTACGGGCCTGCTTGATGAGGTTGTGTGATGTTGGGTATCGGAAATATGTTATTAGTTATGCTACAAAACGGATCATTTATTTTTTGTTTATGCCTATATTGTGTACAAACGGGTGGTCACTGGTCAGGCTAGAAATTGATGTTGTTAACGGACAACTCACCTCATACACCCCACCAGCACTAGTGTGTCATGTGATTAAGAAAAATGAGTGGGAAGTCGCAAATAATGAGGAGATACATAGGATAGAATTTCTTTTCTTTTCTCATGTTTTGAAAACCCCTCAATTACTCATATATTTGATCTTTGGAAGTTATTGTCCATTCTTAGCGGTTTTCTGCAAAATGTTGCATTGAACATAAGGCACATGAAAGTCAATGTTATGTTTCCCGTAACATTTTTTCCAAACCATAATGAGGCAACTTTGTCATTATTCATTATTTTGTAGGATTTCAAATTTTCAACTCTGCACATGCACAACTTATTCACAGATTTGTATTTAATAAAATATATTCAACCATTTTCCGGTATTTATGGTCGATTTATAAAAGGAACAAGATATTTTTGAAATATACAAAATAATGAACTTTTGGGGGATTTCGAATCTAAAACGCGGGCAAAAAAATCATAACGCGGGCGGGTTACGGGAAACATAACATTGACTTTCACGTGCCTATAACAAATAATCAAATAGCTAGACTATTATAATAGAACTGGGATATTTTGGACTCATTTTTGCTTGATTGTATCACATTGTTGTAATGTTTTGTTTAATAATATTTCAGTGCTGCATTACTGACAGTGATGGCTACTTTGCTCCTAAACCCTCTCCAAAGGCGTGTGATTAAAACTAATTTTCATGTGCAATGTATGAGGGTAGTATTTGCTTTTTAATAGTGTTTATAATCCTGTAATATTGTCATTATTATCATGAGGCGGTAATTTTATGTTTTGTACGGCACTTTTTGGCCATTTTTGATTAAGCGCTTAATAAATGATGTTATTATTATTATTAGTATTATCAGGGGAGTTTGGAGAAAACGTGTCAAAATAGGGGGAAAGTCCGGTCGCGCCGATGTCGGGAATCGAACCCAGGTCACCGGCGTGATAGTCTGGCACCTATTTGAGCCAAGGAGTCATGTTTGGACAATCTCAAGATTTTCCTACATATGCTATTATGATTATGATAGCTCGCTTGGTCGCGCCATTGGCTAAGCGCGCGCTATACCAGCACCTAATGTAATTATAGCATGCTTTAATATGAGCACTACGGAAGGTTAGGGTAATAATGACACATTCTTGTTAGTTTATCAATTCTGTATACAGTAAAAAAATAAACTCCAGTCTCTATATGTTGATTTAGAGTTTTTTTCTCGGACCATCTAACCGTCCATCCTAGATTTGGAAGTCTTGGTATTTTCCGGGATTTTGCATTTGCCTTTGAAAACAATTGTGAGATAAGTTGCATGCATTACGAAGCCACACTATAATAGTTTACAGATAATTTCCAAGTTCAAAATGATAAAACTAAAAGATAATGATCAGCGAATCGGGTCTATGGTGGTCCTGTGTCGCATGCCGCCTATGGTTAACAAGCAAGGCGACACGCGTATTCCAGACCCTTAGACCTGTTGCCGAGCATACCATACCGTATATGGGCATGCAGTCGCGTGGCACATCTTATACCATAGCGATAGAGAGAGAGAGATGAGAGAGAGCTGTGTGATACTTGTTGTGATGGTTGGATTGACAGACAGCGTGAAGACGAATCACCAAGTGTCATCGTCGCACGTGTGTCTTTACCATGCATTGGATTAAAACTCAATACTGTGTGGAATCATATTGAAATATATTTGTTGAAGACAAAGATGATGTGCACCTAGGCTTATATTATCCCTTTATCCTTATTAAACATACAGCCATATATTGAGTAATAGGGGGGTGGGGGTGGGGGGGGGGGGATGACTACTAGGGGGGGGGGGGGGGGGATGACTACTAGGGGGGGGGGCAATGACTACTAGGAGCAAGTGTACCCTTATTGAGGGACTTATGAATAAAAGGACATCTATTTTTGAACCTGATTATGATAAGTCACCAATGCAAGGAGTAGAATATTTCTAATTTTTGTTGTTGTTGGGGTTTTTTTTTTGTGGGTTTTTTATGGTTTTTTTGGGGGAGGGGTTGATTTGTTGTTGTTTATTTGCTTGCTTGCTTGGTCATTTACATTGATTTGCTCACTATAGGGTTATTTTCTTTTTATGCTTTGCTTTATTTACATGTTTATTCGCTTGTTTTTTAATTTAGTTTACCTCTTTACCTGTTTACCTGTTTGCTTGCTTGTTTGTTTGCTTGCTTGCTTGTTTGTTAATTGAACTCAATGCTATTATAACTTCGCTTGAAAAAATACCAAGGCCTCTTCGCCATCTGTGGCATGGTCAGATTGCTGTTATATACAATTACATTAAAAGACTAGTTCTCATTAATCTGTAATATTGTCTTAAATCCATGCCGATTTAATTTCGAATGTAATGCAATTAAGAAATCTGAATGAGCTTTCTTGAAAATACAAAGTTGATCATGCAACCTATAAAACACCGTAGTGTTATGATCAGTAAGTGAGACCATAAATGGGCATACGAAAAGGCGATGCTCGGCTCCATTCAACCAACTCACCTCACGACTGCATATGCTTGCATTTGCAACTTAGTTTAACCCCCTGGGCACTACCGGCCTATTTTACAGTGGTTCTGATTGGTGTATTGCAAGATATACTCATTTGAATAGCCAATTAAAATGCAGCTTGTAAAATATTTCACTCCAATCTTTATCAGGGATACAATTATTCTAACACTGTCGCTGATTGGCGCAATTAATGATGTATCTATCTTTCTAACCAATCGGCCCGTAGTTCTCTGGGGGTTAAGACGCCTAAATACCCCATATCCTATATTTTCTTTAGGTTTTTTGTGAGTGTTCCATTTCCGTTAATAAAAAATGTTCAGGGTTCTGATGGCTCATGTTTTGTACTGCTCAACTGCTTGCAAGTGTTTATGAATTGCCATATAACTTAGAATCTTTAACAATATAGAGTAAAAATAAGTTGAATTGAATTTAGAGTAAAAATAAGTTGTCGGCGCAGACTCCGACAGTTTATTTTCACTCTAAAACCATGATTTTGAAGAATTAAGAATCGTATCGCCCTGTAACTTGGAATGTATATACGATTTATGATCAGAAATGTCAATCTGCAAGAAAATCCGCTTTCATTTTTTTTGCGTTCCCTGGAAAAGAAAAGTTTGCCACGCAAATTGTACCACGAATAATCATAATACCAATTATAGTGTACTACAAATTGACTCGTATTTTTGTGTTTCGGGTATTCCCATGTACGACATTGCTTTACACGCGTACTGACTACATTATAACGCGTGTCTTAACATTGAATACAACACTACAGTTTATAGATCTTTAATTATTGCGGGTTATTTCGATGTTATATATTTTTTGGGCATTAATTATAATTCAAAACAATTCGCGTTTTCACTGGTAAATCAAATCGTGCATATAATAAGGTCTATCGTGGTTAGTGCACTTTTGGTTGACCTTTGCAAACAGGTAGCCAGCCCGGTATATTGTAAAACAACCGAGAGGAAACATGAAGTTGATGGGAACCGGGTTAAAAATACACACAAGAGTGGGTAAAACAGCTAGTGTTAAAAAGAATATTATCGTAAGTATGGTCTATCTTATATTCAAATTAATATGGACACAATCCGATACATTGACCTGTTGAACTCACCCAATGGAAAACATATGGTTTCGTTTATCAAATATTTAACTTCAACTGTACATGAAGATTTAAAACCATGGATTTCTGTTCTTGTTTGATATCAAAAGAAGCAATTTGAAAGAATGCTTTAACTTCTGAGGTTTGATTTCTTTTTGAACAAATCCAATAAAAAGTGAATAGAATACTCACAACTTATTCAAAGAATACCTTAACTGTTTTGAATCCAGTTAATCTCTTCGTAATACTCTACAACATTTTCAAGAAGTACAAATTAATCAAACATACCTTAACCGTTTTGAAACCCGTTCTCTTCATATAATACTCTACAATATTTTCAAGAAGTACAATCAAACGAGACAAACTTTGTAGGAAGGTTTACAAATATGATAATGTAATGCTATCGTGAGTGCTTTCCATTTTTGCATGGCTACAAATAGTGATTGAAATGGCTATCAACCAGTTAATAAATAGTTAGAATGACTGCCGTATTAAGCTGCACAAAGTGCGGGAGCAGGGAGCACCGCTCCCGGGAAATAATGAGCAGAATTGGCGAAATAATGCCAAGTGGAAAAAGAAAAAGAGTTGGGGAAAAGGTTGAAAAAAGATGAAGAGAAAAAAATGCAACTTTGGATTATGAGCTGTGGTTGCACAGGTGTTTATTGTTTTATTGCTTTCCCAGTAGTGGCGCTACAAGGGGCAAGGGGGGGGGGGGGGGGGGGGGGGGGGGGGGGGGGGCATCCCTACCGAATATATTTGCCCCCCCCCCACCACTTTGCCTCCCCTAAAAAAAAATCAATTTAGTTAAAATTAGAAAACAATTGACCACTTTATTTTTAGCTTAAAAAGGCAATTTTTTTTCGCGCTTCGCGCACATTTTCGTACTCAATTAGCTTCATAGCTACATTTGGCGTGCAAGCGCGCATTTTCATACCAAATTAGTTAGTATAAGACCAAATTTGTCAATAGCGTAAAATAGCACAAAAAAATGCCCCCCCCCCCCCCTATGTATTACTATGGCACTGGTATACATCTAAACAACACTATAGCTAACATATTGTTATCTGATGTTTATCAAACCTCTAAGTGTAGGTGGGGAAATGATAAGCTCAAAACCTTGCTCCTGGGGAAGAAACAACTTTGTGCAACCCTGAATTTAAAATATGATACCAAGTTTCCCGTATCATATTTTTAAAAGAGTGGGTAGGTGACTATTTCATTATTAATTATTCATTATTTCACTCAATTTCATTATTACATCTGTAAGAGGCGCTAACTCCTAACTACCTATTGATTCGTATATAAACACAACACCAAAAAGTAAGTCCCCCTCTCAAAATGTCGTCATAACATCGTAAGGTAAAACATTTTACCAATAAAACTTAGTTAGAAATAATCCTATGACTGTTTCCTAAATGGTGTTTGAAAATGAAAGATGTCCATGATTTCATGGCTGAATGAGCTCAAATGAAAGACAAAAACTGCCCTTCTCAAAATGCACAAAAGTTTATGAATTGCTTTTCACTAATGGAAAAACACCGTCCCGTGGTTGAGCGAATATTACTGCAATGTGTAATCCATTCAGCCATGTAAATCCACTTCTTGGCTCAGATACGTTAAACTTCATCTATAAGCACCCATTGACTAATAGTTAATAAGCAGAGAATAGATCAAAAGGTATGAGCGCCCTCTTTTGATCTAGAGAAATTAGCACGAATTTGTTTAGTGTATTCGATATTCAATACTATAAAGTTGTATTACTCTCTAAATAATTTCATGGACAGACGAATTGCTCAATTGGTAAAGCGCCCGGCAAAGCGTCAACATCAGTATCACGAGGTTGGTGGATCAATTCTCAACTACACCCTTTGCAATTTCTTTTGAAATCCAAGTGATATAGAAATTAATGCAAACTTGAATGTAAAATGATTACTCAATTATACTAGCTTTATTGTTATTTTTCAAAAAACAAGCGCATAATTAATTTGATTGTATAAAGTAATGATCTTAATAGTCCAACCTTTTTATAAGCTAAAACACATTTATACTACAAATTAACGACAACAAAATGTATTCATTGGCTTATTTTAAATGTTTCACACAGTAATCTTAAACGTTTCCTTCATCATGATTTAAGGGCAAATTATGATGATGCATATTAGGTTGGTAGATCAAGTTAAGCAACAAAATGAAAGTAACTATGCAAACCACTATAATCCTGGTCTCACAATGAATGAATAGGTGAATGAATGGATGGCTATTAAATCAATTTATTTCCAATAAGATAGAGGGCCGTCCATTTATACCGACCCATCAATCATACATGTAGTTATAAAACAGTATCTGACACAGCAGTCTCGTTTAGATCAATTGGTTAAGCCGGCAGTTAGGGCAATTGTGATCGCAGGTTCCAGATGACAATTCCTGGTTCGAATCTCACTTCAAGACTTCTTCTTTTGGAAAGTTTATAAATATTTACGGTGTATATCAAATTCTTAACTTTGTTTTTACCATGAATAAATAGTGAATCTATCTTTGTCTTTAATGTGGGTTTTCCCTTTTTTTCCCTCTCTTTCTACTATTTTTATTTTTAATTTTAATGTTATCACAATCGTTTATAAATAGTACAAACATTTAAATCAACCTCAACGACTTAGTATTTTTGTGAAGACATGCATGGATGGAGTACAATGAGACAATACGTTGATTACAATTCACTGCTTTTCAGTTCTGCTACTTATGGTTTTGGCCATTGTTGGTTCTAGATGACAATTCCTGATTGAGTTTATAGAGACACATACATGTACATGTATATGTATATGGTTCACAGTTGATCGATACAAGCATGTAGCATGTCTACCGAATTTGGGGCAGAGGACTTCTTTAGTGATATAGACACAGTTTCGTAATTCTAAAACTAATCCGTTATAAATCAATAACACGTGGCCACTATACTGCCATTTACATGAATGTAATGCATGACCTTCAATACCACGTGAGCTGCTCAAACTATGACATGTTCATTAGGCGTGCAATTTAAAGGCAATCCGTCAAACGTGTGTATTATAGTTCCGAAAAACTTAAACAGACTTAAAAAGATGGATGGTGCCGTAAATAAGTCCTTCGCGTGATTTCTTTTATTATTTCCACTCAGTTTTGTTTTATTTGTTTTGTGCTTTGTGTTTCTCCAAGAATAGGTATGGCACAAACGTGTAATATCGCGTTTCGAATCAATGAGGACAACAGGCAAACAGTCAAAACGTTATTGACTGGCCATGGCTTGCGTGTCCAGTTTGATTAAATTTTGTTTCATTTAAAAAATATATATATAAAAAAACCAACGAAAAAGATAGATTCCTTGTTCATTCATGATAAAAATAAAACACTGTCAAGAATTTGAAAATTATGACCTTTCCAAAAGAAGAAGTCTTGAAGTGAGATTCGAACCAGGAATTGTCATCTGGAACCCGCTATCACAATTGCCCTAACTGCCGGCTTAACCAATTGATCTAAACGAGACTGCTGTGTCAGATACTGTTTTATAACTACATGTATGATTGATGGGTCGGTATAAATGGACGGCCCTCTATCTTATTGGAAATAAATTGATTTAATAGCCATCCATTCATTCACCTATTCATTCATTGTGAGACCAGGATTATAGTGGTTTGCATAGTTACTTTCATTTTGTTGCTTAACTTGATCTACCAACCTAATATGCATCATCATAATTTGCCCTTAAATCATGATGAAGGAAACGTTTAAGATTACTGTGTGAAACATTTAAAATAAGCCAATGAATACATTTTGCTGTGGTTAATTTGTAGTATAAATGTGTTTTAGCTTATAAAAAGGTTGGACTATTAAAGATCATTACTTTATACAATCAAATTAATTATGCGCTTGTTTTTTGAAAAATAACAATAAAGCTAGTATAATTGAGTAATCATTTTACATTCAAGTTTGCATTAATTTCTATATCACTTGGATTTCAAAAGAAATTGCAAAAGGTGTAGTTGAGAATTGATCCACCAACCTCGTGATACTGAAGTTGACGCTTTACCGGGCGCTTTACCAATTGAGCAATTCGTCTGTCCATGAAATTATTTAGAGAGTAATACAACTTTATAGTATTGAATATCGAATACACTAAACAAATTCGTGCTAATTTCTCTAGATCAAAAGAGGGCGCTCATACCTTTTTATATATTCTCTGCTTATTAACTATTAGTCAATGGGTGCTTATAGATGAAGTTTAACGGTATTAGCACAGTGAGTTGTGACTTTTGAGATGGGCAGTTTTTGTCTTTCATTTGAGCCCATTCAGCCATGAAGTCATGGACATCTTTCATTTTCAAACACCACTTAGGAAACAGTCATAGGATTATTTCTAACTAAGTTTTATTGGCAAATTTTGTTACCTTACGATGTTATGACGACATTTTGAGAGGGGGACTTACTTTTGGTGTCGTGTTTATTACACCTCAATTAACACTTTAACACTTAACAAATAATTAGGGAAGCATTTGTAGGTGTGCTATTGAAAATGTTAACAAATCTGTCTGAAATATTGCAACGTCAATTACATCTGAAATCTGAGTAGGTAATGCAAACAATTTCATTATTAACCATATACCATGACACCACTGCCATTAAAAGCCATTAAAATCAACAGGAATGTCTGGTATTTTGAGCCATTACAAGTTTTGATTTTCATTAAGTTTGTCAGAATATGTAATTTTTGCACAAAATAATGAAAGTTTTGGTAAAACTGAAGAGTTGGGTCAGTAGGGAAACGGGAAACTGGAACTTTCATTATATTAGCCTTATACCTTCTGCAAGTGTCTTTACATTCTCCAATAGCCGTGGACGTTTTGAGCAGCATGAATGGAAATAGGCCAAACAGTGACTATATATATCTACGATGTGTTAGCAACTAATTAATTGTTTGAACTGGGTGTTTATGATTGGGAATAAGTGAAACGCCATCATGCCAATGCTAATGGCTTAAACTATTTCATATTGTACATAGCCCACTGTCCATGTTTAAATAACATATCATTTAAATAGTTCAGAGATCTGTACTAGGAATAATTATTCATTTTATATGCAACCAATTAATGTTGTTGATGGTATACCGTATCTACAAGTATATCAACTCTTGCTTCCAAAAGTAATCAATCATGTCTTCAAAAGTATGCCTTTTCAAGCCTAGCAGGTTTTCTCAAGTAATGTCTTTAAAGCCCCGAAGCTCTTTGATTTTTAGGCATACGAAATGGCTTAGGACGGCTCTCCTTGCATGTGGGTATAATTCTGTGTTAATAATGTGTAAAAAATGTACAACTTTTAACATGAAATGTGGTGTTTTATATGAAATTTTCAAACAATTAGCATAATTATTGAACAATGTTATGATTATATTGCAATAAAGTGAAAATCGTTGTTAATATGACATAAATTGACATTTTGGGCAGGTTTCCGTTAGTTGTTTTCTGTAATTTAGTTCTGTAATTAAGTTCTGTAGACATTTGTTTTATTTTTGTATGCTTTTTTTGTTGTGCTCATTTTCATTCATGCGCCACTTGAGATGTACCGATGCCAGACGATGGCGGCCACGCGTATCGGACGACCCAATATGGCAACGGGAGTGCACCATTTTGAAATATTTTTAACAGTCATGCATCGCCCGGTTAACGATGAAAATAATTTAAAAAATAGCATTTACAGTGGACCCCCCCCCCCCCCCCCCTCCCCCCACACTTACTTGAAATTCCCCGAGCTGACTGCAAAAAGAATTGTGGCTACCTTTTACTTTTTTGTTGTTGGTATGTCGGGGGAATTGAGAAGAATCTGAGTCGGGGGAATTTCATATGGCCAGGTGGCCCCCCCCCCCCCCCTACTCACAATATCCTGCGCACGCCACTGTAGGGGGCGCTCCTAGGTTTTAATTAAGCCATTTTTCATGCCCTGGGAGTGCTTTCCTGCCACATATTTCTTTGAATTAAGACATTTTGGCTACGCCACTAGGTTGTTTATTTTGGTTATTTTGGTTTTAAACAATGTTAAATGGGCTTATAAAATGATATTCCTTGAAATTGGATATAATAAAACATATAAAAACCCTTTAATTCCCCGAATAGTTATGTGTAATCCCCCACCCCACCCGAATGACTGTAGTGCTGGATTACCTCCGAAAACTAGCGCGAGAATTTGTATTGCTATAATAAATGTATAGTTTGGTTTGAAATGGGCTTTTAGAATATTTCTGGACATGCGCGCGTAGCACGCGAATATACTTTTTGTATACAAATTTGGTTTCGATTTTCTCGACTGATGCCTTGAAATTGGATAGAATAACGTATTATAAAACCCTTTAATTTCGCCGAATAGGTATAATCCCCACCCCCACCCGAATGACTGTAGTGCGGGGTTCCCTGTTCCTGGCTATAATTAATGTATATTTTGGTTTGAAATAGGCTTTTAGGCGTTCATACATTTGTCATACTATTTGTATACGAAATTTGGTTTCGATACCCTCGACTGACGCCTTGAAATTGGATAGAATAAAATATATGAAACCCTTTTAATTCCCCCAGAACTGCCGAATGGGTGTATTTCCCCGAATGATAGTCCAGGGAACTGTAGTACTATATGCGGTAACACATTTGCCTAACCAAATGATGGTAACACATTTGCCTAACCAAATGATGTAAGTAATTTTGAGTAGTATGCGGTAACACAAATCATTTCGAGTACTAGTAGTGTATGTGCGGTAACACATTTGCCTAACCTAACGACATAAGTAATTTTGAGTAGTAGGCGGTAACAAGTTTGCCTAACTTAATGATGTAAGTCATTCTGAGTAGTATGCGGTAACACATTTGCCTAACCTAATGATGTTGCTTGCTTACTTGCTTAAGGCGTCCCGAAGGGACGGACTTCTGTGATGGCCTTCCATACTGGTCTTTCAAGCATGCAGTTGTTCATGTCCTGCCTAGTAAGTCCTGTATCCTCTGATAAAAGCTTGATGTAATTCTTTCGTGGTGGTCCTCTAGCCTTGTGTCCATGCTTGGGTTGCCACAGGAGAACTTTGGAGACTGCTTCCTCTTCCCTTCTGGCACAGTGGCCGGCAAATTTTAATCTCCTCCGTCTTAGCCTCTCTGATATTGGTAGCAGGTTCCCATATAGATCTTTGTTGGTGGTGTGAGATTGCCATGATACATTAAGTGCTTTTCTTAAGAGGCGAGTGTAGCAACCATCCAGCGCTTTTCTCATTTTAGCTGTTAGTGTCCAAGTCTCGGCTCCATAGGTCAAAACAGATTCAACAGTGGTGGTAAACAGCTTTATTTTCAGGTTTCTTGGGAGTTTACTGTTCCATATTTTTGTCATGCTGTTACAGGCTTTCCAAGCTTGAGCCTTTCTTATGTTGAAATCTTGTTCACTACTAGCAATCCAGGCACCAAGGTACTTGAAGTCCTGGACAATTTCAAGATCATTACCATCCAGTGTTTTAATTGGTGTTGGAGCTTCTTTGTACAGCATTGCCTTTGTTTTTTTGGCGTTCATCCCAAGACCAACTGTAAGCGCAGCTGCTTCCACCAGATGTAGTTGTTCCTCTGCATCCCGTAGATTGTCAGCAAGGAGAGCAATGTCGTCTGCGAAGTCGAGGTCTGTAATTGTCTGCGGCCCTATTCTTCTACTTTGTCTGGGAACAAGTGTGAAGCCTAGTTGCTCTTCTTTTCCTGCCAATGCCTTCCTCAGTACATAGTCTAGGATGATTATGAACAAAAACGGTGCTAGTGTATCACCCTGAAGAACCCCTGCTTGTATTTCGAAGTCCTTAGTGATGCCATCTGGAGAAGTAACATGTGCTTTGGTTTGTTGGTATGTAAGTCCAATGGCAGCCACTAGCCTCTCTGGTACACCATAGGCTCGTAATATATCCAACATCTTACCACGATGGACGGTATCAAATGCTTTTTTGAAGTCTATGAAGACCAATGCTGCAATGAGGTTGTTGTTCTTAATTTCCTCTACTATCCTTCTTAATGCCAGAATGTGAGACACTGTTGATCTACCTGGGCGAAAACCATTTTGATTGATTCGTAGAACCGGGTCTAGGTGAGGTCGAATTCTGTTAAGGAGCAGCCTGTTGTAAGTTTTTGCTACAATGGACGATAAGCAGATTCCCCTATAGTTCTTTCCTTCTCGTAAATCTCCACTCTTTGGAATTGGGATGAGATTTAGTATGGACCACTGGTCTGGTTTTCTCCCATTTATAAGCGCATCATTGCAGAAGTTAAGAATTATATCATCCAGGTCACATCTTTTGAGAACTTCCGGTGGGATCTCGTCTTCACCGGGGCTTTTGCCTTCAGTAATATTCTTCTTGGCAGCGTTGTATTCTTTCTGATCAAAAGCGTCTGTTCGTATGTTAAATTCCTGAAACAATTGACTTATTTCTTCATCCTCATTTGTTATGACAGGGGGATTTCCGAGTAGTTTCTGGAAGTGGGTATGCCAGGATTCCAATCTTTCTGTCTGTGTTTCACCTTTGATCTGTCCCTTTTTAGCTGTTTTACGCCCACTGATCTCGTTGATAAGGTCCCAAGATGCTTTATGCTGACAGTTTATGTTGGAGTTTTCTACTTGCTTGATCTTCCTTCCTAGGATCTCTTCATTTACCATCTGGTATGTGCTGCTTAGGCGGTTCTTCTCAGTTTGCAGCTCCGATCTTGATATACATGATCCCTCCTGGATGTCAATGAGCTGAGCCTTTTGCAGTTTTTTCCTGGCTTCCTCAATCCTAGGGTCATTCCAAATGGCTTCTTTGGGACGCTTGGGGGCTTTTGGGATCAGTTTCTCTGATGCTTCCCTGTTTGATTGTATGAAACATTCATAGGCCGATGTGGAATTCTCATCACAGCTCTTGTGTAAGACACTAAATCTGTTGCGTACCTCTACAGTGTAACGATCTTGTAGCTCAGCATCCTGTACAAGTTGTTTCCAATCATATTTTACTTTCCTTGGTGGTGTTTTCCCATTTGCTCTGAGACTCAGTCGTACCTTTGCTGTTACAATGCGATGATCTGATCCCACACTAGCAAATGAGTTGAATGCACAAGAGTCGGTTACGCTATTCCTCCATTTCCTTCTTACTAGTATGTAGTCCAGTTGAGCTTTAAAACCAGATGGCAAGTTACATGTCCAGAGCCTGGCAGCTTTCTTTCTGAAACAGACATTTGTTATAGAGAGATCGTTTTCCATTGCCAAATTGTGAAGCATTCTTCCATTTCTGTTGGTTCTTTCATGGTAAGAGAACTTGTAGTTGTCCTTGCCAACCCGGGCATTGAAATCTCCCATTACGATCATAAAATTGTTAGTCATTTTGAGTAGTATGCGGTAACACATTTGCCTAACCTAATGATGTTAGTCATTTTGAGTAGTATGCGGTAACACATTTGCCTAACCTAATGATGTTAGTCATTTTGAGTAGTATGCGGTAACACATTTGCCTAACCTAATGATGTTAGTCATTTTAAGTAGTATGCGGTAACACATTTGCCTAACCTAATGATGTTAGTCATTTTGAGTAGTATGCGGTAACACATTTGCCTAACCTAATGATGTTAGTCATTTTAAGTAGTATGCGGTAACACATTTGCCTAACCTAATGATGTTAGCCATTTTGAGTAGTATGCGGTAACACATTTGCCTAACCTAATGATGTTAGTCATTTTGAGTAGTATGCGGTAACACATTTGCCTAACCTAATGATGTTAGCCATTTTGAGTAGTATGCGGTAACACATTTGCCTAACATAATGATGTTAGTCATTTTGAGTAGTATGCGGTAACACATTTGCCTAACCTAATGATGTTAGCCATTTTGAGTAGTATGCGGTAACACATTTGCCTAACCTAATGATGTTAGTCATTTTGAGTAGTATGCGGTAACACATTTGCCTAACATAATGATGTTAGTCATTTTGAGTAGTATGCGGTAACACATTTGCCTAACCTAATGATGTTAGTCATTTTGAGTAGTATAATGCGGTAACACATTTGCCTAACCTAATGATGTTATTCATTTTGAGTAGTATGCGGTAACATATTTGCCTAACCTAATGATGTTAGTCATTTTGAGTAGTATGCGGTAACACATATGTATAACCTAATGATGTCATTCTGAGTATGCGGTAAACACATTAGCCTAACCTCATGATGTAAATAATTGTGTGTAGTGTGCGGCAACAAGTTTGCCTAACCTAATGATGTAAGTAATGTCGTTTACACTGTAAAAATGGTGTCTTGGCAGAAGACATAAGACGCGTCTCATGTAGCAGGTTTTTATACGCGTAATTTTAGAGACATGTGTTGTTTTAAGACACGTTTATATCCAAGACGTCTTGTGTAGCAGGTTTTGAGACGCTTAATTTTAGAGATATGTGTTGGTCAAGTCACGTCTTTATACAAGACGCCACTTCCACGAAGTCACTTTTTACTGCAAGACGCATCTTGTGAAGCCAGTTTTGAGACACGTAATTAAGGAAACATGTCTTGGTTAAGTCAAGTCTTTTCCCAAGACGCCACTTCTATGAAGTCATATTTTTCTTTTAAGATGCGTCTTGTGAGGCGCATGTGAATGGCAAGACATATCTGGCATATTAAAGACATGTCTTGCACTAAGACACATCCATGACATATGTGCATTTAATTTGTGAACAATCACTTCCCTAAGGTAATGCCGTCTTAAACATTTGGTGAGAAAAATATGCCTAATCGAATCTAACAAATATACATTCAATGGTGTTAACTATCTCTATACAGACTTGAACCAAGACGTGTCTTCATCAAGTCACATGTCTGATGACAATACATTTATTTTATACAATGAGTCACGACTTGGAATAAGGCACTAAAAATGAGACACGACTTGCAATAAGACACTATGTAATTATGTAATTAATGCGACGTTACTTGTGATAAAACACCAAATTAAGACATGTAAAAAGCAAGACGTGATGTTGCCCTATAAAGACATAAATAACATGGAACATGATTTGGCATTTTGGACGCCATCTTGATTAACCCCTTCCCATACCAAACAATCCGGAATATGTTTTCGGACCATGAAAGGAAGTATCGGGGGAGTTCGGGGGTGCACGGTAACCCACCATATTATATGCACGACTATTGATTTTCTGTGTTATATACTTCTAGCCCTTTTCCTTTGTCATGTTATCCATTGATAAAAGTCAAAGTCAAAGTTTTTTTTAATTTTAAATTTTTAAACATATTTCAACATTTTCGACTTACCTTCATTTCCTTGCAACACGTGTGTGTACTCGCATACGTTTTCTGTTGTGTACTTGTCACATAGTTATCCACAACATTGCTTCTATGGCCGCTGATTTCCTTAAAGGTATATTATGTGATCTTTCCAGGGAACGCCCTCAACATCGAAAAAAAAATATAAAGCAGATTTTCTTGCAGATTTACATTTCTGATCATAAATCATGCATACATTCCAAGTTACAGGGCGATACGATTCTTAATTACTTCAAAATCATGGTTTTAGAGTGAAAATAAACTGTCGGAATCCCGACAGTTTATATTTTTCACTCTAAATTCACTCTAAAACCATGATTTTGAGGTAATTAGGAATCGTATCGCTCTGTAACTTGGAATGTATGTATGATTTATGATCGGAAATGTAAATCTGCAAGAAAATCTACTTTCTAAAAAAAAATATGAATAGAGGGCGCTCTCTGGAAAAGATCACATAATATGCCTTTAAATGGTGGGTTTTTGAAGACACTGTCTGGTGGTAGTGTAAATACTTCCATCAGTGTCGACAGCTACTTGGCCATATGCAATCCGGCGAAGTTCCGACCGACCACGCACAACGAAATGTATCATTCACATCATAAGTAAACGAAAACGAGCGTTTCCATGAGCTGACGTGGGCTAGATGATCCTAGAGTCTAGTGATGCCCACAGTTTCTCCGCCTAGTCAAGGGCAACGGGCTTGGCTTGTTTCAATGGTTTGTTTATGTCATTCGCAACAATTCTTTTCATTTCCGAGTCTAAAGTCAGTTGCACTTCTTTGAATTCCCTTTCGATCAACAATTTGTGGAAAACATTGTTCATTTCCATGTACTTCTGACGGCTGGTGACCAACTGGTATCATGTTTTCCCTAGATATTCTCCATTCTTCTTCCTGGCTTCGCATACGAATCGACTTATGCTATAGTTCACCTCTTCTTCTTCTTCTGTGTAGATTCTTGGTAGACCAAATGGATTGGTATCACTCCAAGTGTGCAAACATCACATCCAGTGCAGGTTGAAACATCTAAATCATAGGCGCCCACCACCAAACAAGTGATCACGAAAACAATGACGACGACAAAAACAATGACGACGACGAAACAATGGTGCAAGTAAAAAGCATGGCTTGGTGCAGATCTAGTTGGTTGATGCTCCAGCTGGTGTAGAAGATTAGCCCTTGTACAGCTCTGCCTTCCTGCCGGTGGCTGGATTCTGGATGAGGTTATTGAATGTCAAGACAGAAGGTGCATCAATTGTGGAGTGTTGGAGAGTGTTCCATGCTGAGATGGTTCTTGGAAAGAAGCTGTTTTTGTAGCTGTCAGTCCTTGGTGTGATGATCTTGTACTGCCCAGAGTGTTGCCGTCTAGTCTTAACTGTAGGAGTTGTAGTCTGTATGTAGTGATCTGGTACAGTGACCGCGACTTCATCATGGTGGATCTTGTACATCATGGACAATCTAGCAGCTTCTCTTCTCTGTTGTAGTGATGGTAACTTAAGATCTTCCAAGAGGGCAGTGACACTTGTTGTTCTTCTGTGGTCTCTCTTGATGAATCTAGCGGCCTTCCTTTGAACAGCTTCAAGTTGTGTTATTTCTTTTTGATGGTGTGGGTCCCAGCACGTGCTTGCGTATTCTAAAGTTGGACGGACAAGAGCTATGTAGGCCTGCTTTTTCACCTCTATGGGACATCTGTACAGATTCCTCTGGAGAAAGTTGAGGGTTCTACGGGCTTTCCCGGCAACTGCTTTAATGTGATGTTTTCACTCAAGACCTGAGGACAGCTCAACACCTAGATATGGGTGGTGCTCCATCTGGTCGAGGTTTGTTCCCAACATACAGTAGGTATGATCGATGACCTGTCTCTTCCTTGTAACACGAAGGAGCGTACACTTTTTAGGATTGAAGCTCATCTGCCACTTCTTGGACCAATTAGCCATGGTATTCAAATCTTCTTGCAGGGTGGCTGTATCAGATTGTGATTTGATGTTCTTATAAACCAGGCAGTCATCTGCGAAGAGTCTTATCGTGCTAGATGTATTTTCTGCAATGTCATTTATGTACAATATGAAGAGAAGTGGACCAAGAACGGTGCCTTGGGGTACTCCCGAGATCACCTCTGCTTCCTCCGACATTTCACCATCCACCACAACAGTTTGAGTTCTTGATGTGAGCCAGTTTTTAACCCAGTTGTTGGTCTTTCCACGAATGCCATACCAATCCATTTTATACAGTAGTCTTTGGTGCGCTACACTATCAAAGGCCTTGGAAAAATCCAATATTAGGCAATCAATCTGGTCCCGCTGGTCCAAGCCTCTCGCTAGGTCTTCTATAGTGGTTAAGAGCTGTGTCTCGCAACTATGTTTCTTTCTAAAACCATGTTGGAAAGGGCTGAGTATGGAGTGGTCATCAAGGTGCTGCCTGATGTTGCTGGCTATGATGTGCTCGAGCATCTTACACGTCACGCTTGTTAATGAGACAGGCCGATAATTTCCTGGTACAGAACGTTCTCCTTTTTTGAAGATGGCAGATACATTTGCTGACCTCCAATCAAGTGGTACATCCCCAGATTCAAAGGATTGGGTAAATAAAGCCTGCAGAACTGGTGCTAGTGTATGTGCAAAGTTTTTAAGCATCCACGTTGAAACTTTGTCAGGGCCAACAGCTTTTCTTGGATTCAAGGATGTTAGTAATTTCTCAATCCCGTTTGTGGTGATGGTAATATCTGGCATAGCTTCTATGTTGCTCTGGCCTTTTGAAGGCATGGAAGATCTGTCCTCTCGTGTAAACACTGATTTGTACTGCTGTGACAAGACCTCAGCTTTCTGCTTTGCCTGAGTAACAAGTCTATTTTCCCATATCAATGATGGGATACCAATCCTGTCCATCTTCAGGGATTTAACATAGCCCCACAGTCGCTTGGCAGAGTTACCATTCTCATCATCAAAGATGTTTGATACGTAGTCATTATGAGCCTTCTTTAGAGCTAAGTTTACCTCCTTTTTGAGTTGGTTGTAGTCTTCCAAATCTGATTTTTGACCATATTTCTTCCATGCGTTGTATCTTCGCTTCCGCTTTTTCATCAGTCTCTTGATCTGGTCATTCATCCACGGCAGGTTCCATCTCCCTGATATTTTTTTGGAAGGAATATTTGTTGTTACGGAGTCGCCAAGAGCTTTCTTGAAAAATTTCCAGTTCTCATTTGTATTTCTTGTGTTGCGGTTATCCATAAAACTTTTGCAAAGTCGTTCAGATCACTTTGTATGCCTTCCATGTTAGCCTTTCTGTAGATGTGGACAGTCCTTGGCGTCTTTCTGTTGGTTTGGATGTTGGTATCAAAAGATGCAGTTACTGCCTCATGATCAGACATACCTGGGATCACTTCAACGTCATGTATACTGTCTGGTGTTGTTGTCAGTATGAGATCAAGGATATTATTGAGCCTTGTAGGTTTCAAGACTTTCTGTTCAAGACCGAACTGTTCTACAAGATCTAACAAGGCCTCATTCACTGGTAAACCATATTGGGGATTTTCATCAATACTAAGATTGTCCCAATTAATTGAAGGTAGATTGAAATCTCCTGCCAAGATGATCTTGGGGATGGTGCGCTTTCCATAGATCTTCTGAAGGTCTGCGTGGAGTGAGAGTATTGGCTCAACATTCCTGTCTGTAGGTCTATAGAAAGATCCGACATAAATTGGTGCAGATTTCCATACCTTGATCTTGAACATAACTAACTCACATTTGTTGCCAATGTTTTTGACCTCATTCACAATGATGTTATCTCTGTATGCTATAAAGACACCTCCTCCGTCAGCAGTACGATCTTTTCTCTTGACTAAGTACCCTTCGGGAAAAACTTCAGAGTCAGTGTATGTGTGATTAAGTTTTGATTCCTGACCCATCACGACATCAGGTTTTTCTTCGTCTATGATGGCTGCAAGGTATTTCTGATGAGCCTTGCCTTTCAGGTTGTTACAATTAATTGTCATAATTTTGAGTTTTCTTTGTTTTATTTTTGAGTGAGCTTTTGATTTCTGTTGTTGTTTGCTTCTCTGCTTCTGGTTAGTCTTTCTCTGAGAGCGCTGAGTTGAGTCAACATTGCTCGTACATTGGGCTTGTGAGTCAGCTCCATGGTTGGAGTCATCAAGATCTGATAATGAATCGTACAGGTTTGAGTCGGCAAGATCTGTATCCTTAAAGAAGCTATCACTAAAGTTTGGGAGAGCACATTTGGGACATATCCACGAGAAGTGCCCTTGTTGTATAAATGCTTGATAGCTTTTACTCGATACGTCGCCACACCTGATATGAACCCAGTAATGGCATTCGTCACACTCGAGACCACGGTGATTTCTGGCCACTGGACGGTCACACACTCCACATGGGAACTGGATAGGGCCAGGGTTTAGCTGGATATCGCCTCCAAGGATAATTATTAACAGCAGTGTAGTCAACATCTGTTTACTAGCCATCCTCTTCTTATTTGTATTAGACAAATTCATTCCTCTGATGGACCTAGATTTCATAGGTATGATGGCATCATACGTAGCGAGTGATGGTATCCTGGCTACTATGGGCAAACTATTGTTTGTTATTGTACTATTATGTAAACAAGGTGGATGTCCAGGGATTCCCCTGGGTTGGCCATGAAGTGGGTGGAAATCATTCTTTCCAAAGTTTTGTTTGTCTCCACAATACGACTTAAAAATAACTATGATGACAAGGGCAAAAAGCCAAGTAATTCTGTTGCACAATTGCATTATAAAAAACAGTAAACAGTGCAGACTATCATGAGTTTCGTAGACGTGGGTAATCTAGTTCACTGGCGGTAAGTTCAGATGAACTACATCGTTAGGATGTAAACACGACGCCATCTTGGTTTGGGTTGAGATGAAAAAAAGTCAAGATGTCACAGTAAAATAAATCCCTTCTATCGTTCTCAAAATAAGTCAGTAAAAGTTAACAATAACAAACAAGAAAGCCAGGAAATTCGTTTTTACTGGCGTGCTGGGCTATTTTGATTGAGAGTACTTGATTTAATTCTCCCATCTTGGTGGCAAAAATCGCACTTTGTTAACCGGCGGTCGATGTTGGGCCGCCATATTGGAATGGACTCACCTCACAGTAGATCCAGGTCAAAAACAAACTGCTAAAATTTCATCCCCACTCCACAGAATATTTTGATTCCACGAATATTAACGGTGTCCAGGACACTTTGGAGACAAGTCCACAGGCAAAAATTCCAGCAAAACTTTATTTACTATCTTTCGCTTTCATGGTGAAAATGAATATGACTTATCTAATACTAGCACTCATCTACAGGTATGACTGAACTAGACAACAGTGACAGAATTATGATTCAAAACAGTCCCTCATGAACCCATTGTTCAATAAACAAAGTATTCAACACCTATGTACTTACCATCACAAGTTTAACAGTTGCTTTAACAGCTTTTAATTATGGTTGGATACCTAAACTAAGATATGTATTGTTAAAATAACTCAATAATTTGCATCAGAAGTGTCAAATTCACTTTTATACACATAACTTGTCAAGAGGTAAATGATATTTACAGATCACTGATTATTGCGAGACATAAGTGTAATAAACAATTCTTGGGCCATCACACATAAGATATCACACATTGACAATAATCTATTGCTTGTTTCCAGTGTTTTTTATTAAGGAAATATTTGCCTTATTATTTAAACAATTTTCAACAAAATAATTAATTAAAACATTAAAGTCCGTATGCACAAAAGAGTTAAACCGAGTCTAAAGTTAAACCTGGTCTAAGTGAAATTTATTCATGCCTCAAAAGCTGTTTTCCTCTGCATTTTCATGAGATATTTTGTGCTATTTTTGAACTTTGCATCCGAATCTTTACAATTTGTTAGCTAATTTGAGAAAGAAATGTAATGAAAGTGTGCATTTCACAAAAACCAAAATACACTTAGACCAGGTCTAACTTTAGACCCAGTCTAACTCTTTTGTGCATACGGACCTAAGGGCCGTATTCTCGTACTAAACACGGTTTTAGCTTAAAACCGTGTTTAACTAAACGCGTGTCTAACTTAAACGTGAGTTTATCCTTTAAACGACGTGTCTAACAAAACACGAATTTAAACTCTGTAAATCTCGTTCCCAGAGTGGTCCTTCGTTGATTGTATACATGTATTTAATTCATTGTGGCCCTAATTGGTTACAATAGAAATCGACCGAATGCCTTAAATACACGGTACGATTACAGACTACACGATCCGCGCGCCAGCTTGTACCGGGCACGGTTGAGTGATCATTCAAGGCATACAGTTGGTGCGCGAGTTTAGTTAAACACGCATTAAACTACCCCCGTACCCATGTTTAAAGTTAGACATATTTCGACGAGTTAGACGCGTGTTTAAGTAAAACAAATGTACGAGAATTGCGTTTAGTTAAACGCTGTGTCTAAAGTCAAAGTTAGACGCGTGTTTAGCTTAAAACCGTGTTTAACTACGTACGAGAATACGGCCCTAAATATTTAAATGAGTGTTTATATTATGATTGTGTTTTCGCTTGAAGTATATGTAAGATAAAATGTTCGAAGCAGCCTGTTATCAATTATAATGGTGCCTTGTTCAGGTCGGGTTCGCATGAATCTGCTAGGAAAGGCTCGACCCTACGGGTCTCGCCTTCCCTAGCAGATTCATGCTCACCAGACCTGAACAAGGCACCATTATAATTGATAACAGGCTTCCTCTCACCCTTTATCTAATACATAATGACATACAATTTCAATGTTGGGCTTAAAGAAAATATAACAATTGATACTTTATGGAGCAAATAAAAACTCGACCGCGCGGCAACCGCCGGTTCCGCCCGGTCCAAACGCATAGCATTTTTTAGAACAATAGAAACAGGCTGCAACCGAACGGAACCGCACGGAACCGGCGGTTGCCGGGCGGTCGAGTTTTGATGTGCTCCCTTACAGAAGGGAATATTCTTCTACTAGAGTAAAATTGACAAAACAAGTTTGGGAAAAAGGTACAAAATTGAAAGCACATAATTGTCAAAAGCGTTGATTCATAGCAAGAAGCTAAAAAATGAAATTCATTCTTCTGTCGCATAGCTTGTCAAATATTGTTACGGGGAGACCTCTCAACGACAATATTTTTATTTATTTTTTAATATATCATATTCGGACTTAGTTAGGGATGCAATGACACTGCCAATGCAATATGACAGTAGATAACGCCGTTCACCGAGTGAAAAAACATATAAAACACCTGGATTACATGGTTTGGTGCGTAATAATGTGAGCAGTGGTGTTCGCAAACATTATTGTTCTAGTAACTTTAGCATATTGGGTCATCAATAACGATCAAAGTAAGCAGATTTGAAACAATTTATTTTCATAATTGTCCAAAGCTGAATTGGTCCCATTTTTGTGGAATGGCCCATATGGTGAAAATAGCGTTCCACCTACCTAGTATTCAGGCGAGTTATTTGAGCCTTTTTAGTGACAATAAGTGGTCAAAAAAGGTGCACCTTTTCAGAGTCAGATTTCTCAATAATTCAAATTATTTTTACACATTCTTAAACTAAACTAAATTACAATATGGATACAGTTAAGTTTCTTAACTTTAACCCTCGTCAATCCAGGCTATGTCTTTTGGTAAGGGAGCAGTTCCATTTATACGCGATAAATTTATCGCGACTGTATCGGGGCCTGATATGTTTTGGACCCGATGTTTTTTAAGTTGATTCGCGATAAAATAGTCATCAGGCCCCGATAAAATAGACATCGGGGCCCGATACGAGGCCTCTGCCATACCCTGGGGTATGTTTAGCAAATAGAGCGGGACATTGTTTAGCAAATACACGAGGATAATACAATTTACGTTAAACATCCATAATCAATAACATTATCTCTAAAAACATGAAATGCTGAATTTGTACCTTACAACTAGAATAAATAGCCCGAAGCTCTATTTACATACCGACCACTTATCTTTCGTTATATTTAAACAAGCGGTATACTCGATAAATAATCCTTTGCTTCTCGCAACTGTACGCGATAAAAATCTCATCGGGGCCTGATAAAAAACTCATCGGGGCCCGGAACATTCTCGCAATTTTTATCGCGTACAAATGGAACTGCTCCCTAAGACAACTTACCAGGGAGAGGTTGGTGCAACCCCTTTTAATATTGTGTCGCCCTTTGCATTTGTGTTTTGTACGGCTATAATATAGCAATTGGAATTAAAGTATCAACATCCCATTAGGGACGCACCATTAGATTTTCAGGGGGGGGGGGGGGGGGTAGGAAGTTTTGGGAAAGAAAAAAAATTCCCCCTCTATGCAGGCAAAAAAAAAAATCCCCCCCTGATGAGTAAAAAAAAATAAAATCTCCCCCCACCCAACTCAATATGAATGGATACATTAAAAAAAAAAATTCACCCCTTGCGGCGGCCTAAAAAAATAAATTCTCCCCCGAACCCAACTTCCTACACCCCCCTGAAAATCAAATGGTGCGTCCCTTATAATATCACTTTGATTTCGTAATGACACAAAGACCAAACAGCATCCTCATTTGAACAGAAATATTATTCTCTCTAAAAATCCATCAAACTACCCAATGTTCACCTTTTTTTGTGCAAAATACTATTTACAATATTATTAACAACATCAATATCAAGTTTGATATAGCAACCCTTACCCCTGGATAGACGAGGGTTAATAACAGAAAAATGATGTCATACACTGGCATTGGTACTCTGATATATTCTCTTATTAGTAATCATGTTATAGGCAAACATACTGTTAGAAAAAATGTCCTTAACAAATACGTAAATTTGTTTACACATACTGTTTGAAAAATATTATGCACAGATTACATAGGCGATTTTAAATACGAAGTCCTTAAAAAGTATGTAACATTTTATACACAGATTGTTTACACAATATAATGTACATTGTTAAGGAGTTCGTATTCACTATAGAAGAAGAACATTGTCTTCTCTATTTCGAGAACAACTAACTACGATAAATGTCGCTTTTAAAAAAATGTACACCTAACACAAAAAGTTCCAGACCAGGGCTTCAATGTTAGCTAATTTAAAATCAGTAATCGGTATAAAAAACCCTGATTAAACGAGCAAACTTCCTCTCCACAATATGACACCTCATTCATAAAAATCGAGTGGATACTTTTAAGTAACCATACCAACAGAGCAAAATGTTGCATTAAATTTCAATGGGTTATCATTGACTAGTGTTTGCTCAGCAGTGACATTTTGTGTGAAATGAATCACCATTCTTCCGTACATGCCTCACCGGTTTGTATGTATAGCACAGAGTGTTCACAACAAATAAACCCCATACAAAAAACAACAACTTTTTACCCGTTCAGTGTCGTTACTAAAAGCATCATAACTTAAAAGTATCCTGTCAATGTTGATGAATGAGGTGACATATTGTGGTGAGGACATTTGCTCGTTTTATAATGTATACCTCAGTTTTTTTTAATTCGGGTTATGATTCTAAATTAGCTAACATTAAAGCACCTGGTCGTCTGGAAATGTTTGTGTTAGGTGTATATTGATTATTTACACCATAATTTTATTAAAAGGTATGTATCAGATTAACCTCTCATTATAGTTTTGATTAATTATGTTACAATTCTTTGTTTAAATATGATTTTTGGGGCACTTGGGCTGATTCCCATTCGTGTCCATATATGTCCTTTTTACAGGTCATAAACACTCCACACCTTTCCATTATCATAACTTTCACCCCGTACATGACAATAACCTGGTATTTTTAGGCTGTAGGCATTTGTTGATAACACTGAAACCAAAGCCATGCCTCTTCTCTTTTCCCTGCTGAAAAGTCATTAGTAGGAGCCCCAGACCTCAAATTGAGGGGTTGACCCCTGACCTCCTAACTCCTAATTGTATTATTTTCTGGCAGGGATACACCTAGTTAACAATAATTAATTGTCCTGCTCCTGTTTATCTCTTGCGAAATCCGAATATTACAACATCATTACACCACCCTTTTGGAAGACGAATTTCAGCATTTTAATACACATCATAGGGGTAGGGGTAATACTATACGTCATATCTACTGTATCAAGCGGTAAAACTATCTGACGTATCATATTTTGAAAAAATGGTACATACACCAAAACTAGGGAACCTTTTATATCAAGGTCAGGGTCAAATGAGAGTTAACATCTTACTAAAAATACAGACCAAAAAATGTATATTTTTTGTATTAAGATTACCAATACAGTTTATTTATGTACCAGGTTCATATCATTTTATAATATAACATAGGGATACCATAGTTATGTTCAACTCATATTACCAATCATTCATAAACACATAATCCTCATGTACATGTATGTGACCTTAAACGTCATTTACACCCAGGTGTATCTTAAGACATTCTTAAAAAAACATAATAATAATTCAATAATCTAAATATGAATACGCTATTCATGTTGTTATTAACGTTTAATTTGGGACATTTCTTAAGACTCTTTACGACTGCCAACTTGTTGTCTGACAATAGGGTAAATGGAAAACTATCCACATTTCCAAAAACACACTAAGATCTTTACTCAATAACATAGACTTAACATTACACCTAACCCCTGATAGGTCCGAATAGTCTAACGGGATGCAGGATCTGTGTACGGTTTCAATATTTTATATATATAAACAACATCGGTAATCAAAATATACATGGTGCTGATACATTATTTTAGCACTAGGAAGATCATTAAGAGGAATCATTTAGGAAGATATTCTCAACCAGATGTTAACATTAGTCTAAGATATGGAGAAATATAGATCATGTTTGAATATATATTCAATATCTGTAATTATAACTGCAGGAATTCTATGACATTCCTTAGGATCTCCCCTATACACCAGCATTAAATAGTACTTTACGTTAGCTTTTGCACACACGCACTCTCAAAGACATTTGCCCTTAGGGCAATTGTATTTGAGTTTGTGTTTTACTGACCGTGACTCAGGTTTGGAAGGTTTCGTCATTGGCGTTGCTACTAAACAATCATTCTTGACTTTCCTGCCAAAAAAGAGCATGAGTTTGGTAGTTGTGGGCTCTCTTCTGCAGCTCTCCTCCAGATAGCAAGTTGATGGAGACTACCAAGAACATGCAACAGTTGGTGGAAGTGTACAAATATCACCATTCCTTGTTGCAAACATATGGGCACGTTCTCTATCCAGTGAATCATGATTGTTACCGTTGCTGTTGTATAATGAAAGAAAAAAGAGCGGGTTGCATCGAAGATCACTTCATCTACTTTAAGGATAGGCCTGGTATTCCATACTCCACAAACGGGGCGAGAGAATGTGCACTTTCCAAGGCTGCTTTAAGGGCACTTCGCTTACCTCTTCGAAAAGGATAAGAAACGGTATCACAACCATGTATGCATTCAGAAGAATTTATGTAATGTGTAGGCTATATACTTGGCTTGTAGATTACCGGCAATGGTGGGACAAGGCAAGTAAACGTTTGTATTTGCCTTATGTATTCAGAGCTCTGAAAGACCAGTGATCCTTGTGCTGAAGTAAATTAATAATGTCGGAATCAGTGGCTTCGATGACAACTTGTCCTAAGGTTTCGACACACTACTTTACGTGCGCAAATAGTCGAGTATCTGCCTCCTCGTGTAGTAGACATGACATTATTTGGAAGACTTTTCAAAAGACTCGGAGAAAAGGAGAGTAGCTGGTCCTGACGATAGACCTCCCAGCATGACACCACTTTTATCAGGTAACGTTGCATGTTGTTTTGTCCAGGTAGTACAGAGATATTGGAGAAGATTATCTTTATTGACACAGTTGGCTACAAATCCTTTCCACTGTGGTATGACAAGTTTATCATGAGCTCATCAATCTTGTTTTTGTCATACATTTTCTTTTCCCCTTCGCTGCCTTTCTTCATATTTGAGGCTCTCATGCGGATGAAAGTCATATCTATCCCCGATAAATTGTATTAGATCGCATCCAGGTGGGCGTATGGGCAGAAGTTTCACCATGTATGGTACTTAGCTCGGAGAAATCCTTGCTGATATCCTGGAATATTTAGATAAAAGCAATAGCATCGATAATAACGCTGGTCTTGATAGCAGATGTAGGTAATTTATCCTGTTCTTTCCAGCCGTCGCCCAATTTATATTTCACTGCAAGGATGTAATCAGCTTTCCCTTTACGCATGACGTACCCACAAGGGTGTTTCTCATCTGGTTCAAAGAGAGAGCTAGGGCATGGTGTCCATTCGTAAAAAAACCAGATCCAGCTTGTCACGTTTTTCCAATGTGTTGGCAAACTACAAATTCCTTAGCACATCACTTTCATCTTCGTAGGCTATCTTTGTTTTCATTGCAGGTGATACAACCTTTTTACACCTTTCAGCAAATGTGTGTGTGTGCGCTCTGTCTAGCCTGAACATGCTGAACAAGATAAAATGACAATGGCACTTGGCCTTCGAATTTAAAGGGATTGATCATCCTGGATTTGATTAGTTGCAGGATTTCACATATCGCACTGACATCCTTTAGCAGCAGAACTTGTTTCATGCTTTGATGAATCGTCACTCTTTAAATGGGACATTCTTTGGTTTTTCTCGATACAGCTGCCAATACAGGCACGGCTTTAAGGTATTTCTCCATTGTAGAGGGTTGCTAGGTGATACCATGGAACAGTTTCGTTTTCGCCTCCTTGTTGTATGTCTGTTCAAGAACCATGTCAGACAACACGACATTGAAAACCTTGTTCTTCTGTCTGATGGTGAAATTCCTATTGCTGGACTCTTGTTCCGCAGCACCGGGCAAACGATATATTGCTACTAGATAATGTGGTAAGCAGGAGACGTAGCGGTTGTGTCCAGCCGCCATGAGATATGGAAGCATTTGCCTTGACGAATACAGGTGATCTTGCCAAGCCCAAGCTCTTTCAGCATAATTATACAAAGCTCTTAAACACACGCATCATATCCATGTACATCAACCATAGTTGACTTGCTGGTGATTTGCACTTCTCTTCTTTGAAGTTTGCCATCAGCTTCTCTACCTCATCCAGGGATTTGTCTGTTTCAAATACTGCAGTGTTTGCCTTCTCTGAATCGCCACTTGCAATTGCCTCTCGCAGCACACTCATTTGCCCTGACAACAATGATAAATAGTCAGGAGCATCTCGTTCCTTGACGAGCCATTCTTCATAAGCATTCCATTGCAAAGCAAACATTGCAGATTATATGAGAGAGTACATTATATGAGATTATATGAGAGATTATATGAGAGAGTATAATTTAGATGTACATACATACGCCGATGATACTCAACTATATTTGTCGTTTAATGTAAATGATGCTGCTGAGGAAAGTTTAGCCCGTCAGCGTATTGAACTGTGTATTTCTGATATTGGATTATGGATGTCAAAAAACAAATTGAAATTGAATGATAGCAAAACAGAACTGCTGATTATATCTTCAAAAAAGGCTCAGAATAAGATCCAGCATAAGAATATTCAGATTGGTTCTTCAACTATTTCTGCCTCTACCAATGTTCGCAATTTGGGAATATATCTTGATTCTACGTTATCAATGGAGAACCATGTCAAAAAGGTGTGTCAATCAGCATATTTCCAAATTAGAAATCTCAGTTTCATTAAAAAACTTCTCTCTAAGGATACAGCAGAAATACTATTGCATGCTTTTGTAACATCGCGCCTAGACAATGGAAATGCTTTACTTAATGGAATAACTGAACAACAACTTAAGAAACTGCAACGTATACAGAACTCGGCTGCTCGCGTTTTAACAAAGACTCGCAAATTTGATCATATCACACCTACTCTGCGGAGTCTTCACTGGTTGCCTGTTCGAGAACGGATCCAATATAAAACTCTACTTCTGACATGGAAAGGTTTAAACAATATGGCACCTTCTTATATAACCGACCTTCTCTCTCCATATACTCCTACTCGCAGTCTAAGGTCATCAGAAAAGTGTTTATTATCAGTTCCACGAACAACATCCTCTTACGGTGATCGTGCTTTTTCAACCGTTGCTCCAAAACTTTGGAACTCTTTACCCATAGATGTTCGTCAGTCAAATTCTCTCCATCGGTTTAAATCAGGACTCAAAACATTCTTATTCAATTCTGCTTATGACTGCTCAGTAATATCAACTGTTTTTGATTATTACATTTTGTTTGCCATGCTATTGTTATTGTGTTTTTTTGTTTTTTAATATTCAATTTGTAATTTAATTTGTTTTTAGTCATATATTTTTAGCATGGAACAATTTTTTGTTTTGGATTTTGTTCAGCGCAAGTTTGTTACATATCATATTTTTTTCTGTGATTTTCACTGTACTGTATTGTTTTTCTTGTTGTTCATTGCGCCTTGGATTAGAACTTGTTTCTAGATAAATGGCGCATTATAAATGCTTATTTATTATTATTATAGAGAGTGGGCTCTGAGGGAGCATGGCGTAGTAAGCCTTTCTTGACATAAGCTTGTTTGCTGTGCCAGCCAAACATACATTTGCGCCTACAAGGATGTCTTCCAAGCCAGAGTTCTTAAACAGATATCCAACTGCACCGAGAATATTCATAGCAATATAAAAACCTCCAAGTCTGAGAATGACATTTCGGTACTTGTCTTGTTGCTTCTTCTGAAGACCAAGAACAATTTCATATAATTATTGCCTGACCACATGTAACAACGCATACATTTTGCTCAAGTTTGTGAGATACCTTGATTAAATAATCAACAAGTTCTTGTACTACGTCTGGATTTGTAGGTGATTGAGGGAAGAATTTCCCATAACCTATGCGAGTTTCAACGCCCTCAGATTCATGAATTATCTCGTGATACTTTGACCAAGATATTGGCGTATGATTATGTTCCCCTCCCAGTAGCCGTGTATTGCCCAGCTGGCACAAATGATAGAGGGTATGCTTTTCTTTCTGGCAATCAGGTACATGTTTCAGTCCATGGACAGATCTACTTTTCTGACGGTCTTTAAGGTTGAGTCCACTCGGTTACATTATTATTCTCAATTCAATAGGGTATTAAGAAGGGAGGGATGGTAGTTATTTTATACTCGATTGGTATACACAATGCCTAGACACCTTACATTTACTATCAATGAAAAAAAATACAACAAGTCTATTACTTCTGAAAAAAATGTGTATTTAATGTTTCAGAAACTGTAAATCGAAAATCATGTAATAAATGTGTTCAGTTAGATGTAGTGCTACAGGTGACCCTTGACCTTTGGAATTCTACATACAATGGTAGTGAGTAATAATGGCTTCACTTTCATACTGAATTTATTTATGAAACCATTCTTAGAACTTGAAATAGGATGCATTGTTTATTCACTGCTTTTTAAAAAAATTCACAGATTCAAATAGGTGGCCATTTTGTTCTTGGTATAACTAGAGTTTGCAAGAGAAAATATTTGGCAGGACACTTAATCATTGTTCCCAAGGGTTGTACCTATCTAAAAATCTTACTTACAGGAGTATGTTCCGAGGTCAGGGGTCAAAACATTTCTAAGCCGATTTTGGAGGTCTGGGGCTCCTACTACATTGAAATAAGCAATTTCTTTGGTCATCAGGTAGTACTGCCTAATTGTACCATACCACACAAAAGACCGACCTATCACAGAGCATGTTAGTGAAGTGTGACGGTTAATGCATGAGTATGTCTACTAGAAGTAAACAAACCATCCCCTGCATACAGCCATGGGTGGAAAACACAACAAAATAGGCAAATTGGACCTTTCATGGCAAATACAGTATCAAATATGGATCTAGATGACAGTCTAGAGTTGCAAGATAATGGATTTATACGATTGAAAAATAATACCAACAATTTATCCCCATTCGCCTAAAAAATTGGTAACTGTCAGTTTGGATAATTTTAATTTTCCCTTGTAACAATTTTCTTTCGAATATGAAAGAAAGAAAGAAACTGTTTTAGATGACATGCTATAAATGTTCACTTAAAAACACAATCAAAATATGCCCTATGTAAAGTCATTATTTCAAGAAAACTATCGCTTGAATTAAAATTTACTGCAAATTCGAAGAATCTATAGTCCTTTGAAACCGACTTTAAATTTCAAGTTTTCAAACCAAAATCATTATATAAATGTTAGCATTCAAAATATCTCTTGCACAATTTTATGTAACATGTTCAGCTATATACAATGTCTGAAGAAATAATTGAAAACTTTGTAAGACAATTTGAAATGATAAGTCGAAAAAGGCTTCAATTTAGATTCTCATCATAAATCTAAAAACCACCATGAATTGATTCTGTGAAAGTTCCAAGGTGACTTTACGGCTTGTTGTACTGTATTGTTAGGCTTAAATGATAATGGATGGGCGGGTCCATTGTTTGAGTAGTGGATGCCGGCGCACCACAAAATCGTTTATTCTCTTTCTAATGCATTTTTAACCTTCATATAATAACAGTTTTAGAGAAAGCGACTGGGGAAAGGGACCATAATATTTTGATAAAAAAATGGATCACCTTTTTGTAAAATCGACGCAACCAGGTTACCGATGACGTAATTGACATCAATGGCAGCCTCACAATGGGTGGTAGGAATGTTGCAGGGCCCAATTAAAAATGACTGAATAATAAGTAATTACCACATCAGACCACGCCCACTGCATTAGGATAGAATAGCCATATTCAAAGTTATGACGTCTTTATTCCGGGGTTGGGTTTCGGTCAAATAACGCAGGACGTGTTCCAAATTCCTAATATATATTCTACTAGAGTTACTGAAATGGTTAGTATAGTCGTTCTGCAAGTATTACGCAGCATTCAAGCCACATCGACCACTTGTATTATGACCATTCCGGGCAATAGCCAGAATTTTGAAAATTACTTCGATATTACTGTATATAACAGAATAATAAATCAATTATATTACATGGATTATAAATAGATACTTAATTACGCCCTTAATTAATTAGTCCATCCTTTTGTGGTAAAAAGGATTTCTTGTAGTCATCTTGTCATGCTTGTAGTCCCCCATCTTACCATGCTTACACATCCGGATCTGAATTGAGACAAAGCAAACCGTCAAATAATATAAATCCATATAAACAACATCAAAGCAGTGCTTACCACTATGGAAAGATCCCGCGTTATGATTAGCTGCCATTTAAGAGGAAACGAAAGTAATGCTTGCAACGCGATTTGCACCCACAACCCTCCTCATTTAATACAACCATGAAAAGAACCTCGACAATGGTATGGCCATGAAAAAAATGTATTTTAGTCAGAAAATACCTGAATAAAAAGAGTAAAGTCCAAAATGACGGCTAGGCTAAAACATGGGAACTATACGGTGCTAATCATTTGTTTTGGTATTTATGGGAAGAGGAGACCTCTACTTTACCGTGGTATAACATTAAACATAATCTGCATCTCGGTGTTGACTTTTTGTTTTGTTTGGGGGCGGGGTGTTACAAAATACGTCTCGGGAAGACGAGGGTTAAGTTCGAGACACGTACGGTGGTTCTTTCTGGCGCAACCCTAGTGTTCAATGATTAGAACTTTTTGGCAGTGGGCATGGTTCCCCACTTCTTTCATGACCAGTAGTGTCAGCTAGGGATATCTCATTGGTGTAAGGCATCGCCCTTTGAGTCATTGGATTCATTGTTTGTGGCAACTTTGTGCAGGGCACGCTTGAACATCTTAACGCGCGATGACCATATACGCAATGAAGGTATTATTATTCGAATAAATTAAGCCTCGCCCAAAACTATATGACCATGTGTTTTGAACTCACCACCCAAAAAGGGTGGTGGTGTTGCATTTTGGTAACGAATCATCCATCTGTCTCTATTAACTCAACAACTAAAAGTGGTAGAGCTATGGTTGAGGTGTCATGTGAAAGCCTATTTATTTAGCTACATTGTGTGAATATATCAGTTATTTCTATAACTGTTTTCTATAAATGTTTGGCTGAGATATGATTGATTATATTGTGAAATTCAGGGGTGGTGGCGGTGGCGGTGGTGGCGGTGGCGGCAGCGGCGCTGTGTACAATCTCTATGGGGAATATAGAAGATGTTCCCAATTCTACGTACAATTTACAATAACTCCTCATCCCTGTATGATACAAACATGATTTTGCTCTAATTTTATAGATTATTTTAGATTCTATAAGATTCAACAAACTATAATGTAACAATTGTAATAATGAATCGATTGCATTTTCCCTATTCGCTACACAGTGAACTTGCCCTAATTCATCGGCTTTACATACATGACTATAACAAAAAGGTATTCAACCGACTATAGCAAAATTATACATATATACATATATTTGCATAGGAACTATTACATGTTAGGATATACAAACATACCAATGACAGCAACTTTTGCCTGCACAGGTGTCCACGACAGAGCCCCAAAGGGACCCACATGACATCCTTAAGTGATTTATTCAGCCGAAGAGGTACATGGATGAATCTTTTTGCATTGGAACTATTACATGTTAGGATATACAAAAATACCAATGACAGCAACTTTTATTCAGCCGAAGAGGTTCATAGATGAATCTTTTTGCATATGAACTGTTGCATGTCAGAATATACAAAAATACAAATAACCGCAATTTTTGCATATGCAGGGGTCCCAGACAGTAGCCCAAAAGGGCCCACATCCCCAACTGATTTATTCAGCCGAAGAGGTACATGGATGAATCTTTTTGCATTGGAACTATTACATGTTATGACATACAAGAATACCAATGACAGCAATATTTGCATGTACAGGGGTCCTAGACAGTAGCCCCAAAGGGCCCCACATCATAAACTTATTTATTCAGCCGAAGAGGTACTTTTGCCTGCACGGGGCCCCAGACAGTAGTCTCACGTCCCCTATAGCTGATTTGTTCAGCCGAAGAGTTACATGGATGCATCTTTTTGCATAGGAACCATTGCATGTTATGATATACAAAAATACAAATAACAGCATGTACAGGGATCCTAGACAGTAGCCCCAAAGGACCCCACATCCCCAACTAAATTCAGCCGAAGAGGTACATATAGATGAATATTTTGCATTGGAACTATTACATGTTAGGAAATACACAATTAAAAGCAACGTTTGGCTGTACGGGGCTTTCGTAGCCAAAAGGGCTCCACATCCACAACTGGTTTATTCAGCCAATAGGGAACATGATGAATCTTGATGCGATGCATTTGTAATTGCATATTAAGGTACACACAATACAAATGACAGCAGCTTTTGCCCGTACGGGCCCCCGGATAGTTTCCACAAAGTGCCCACATCCCTTGGTTTATTCAACCAAAGAGATACACGGATGAATATTTATGCATAAAACCCATTACACATTAAGGATTAGTTTTCTTAGATTTGAACTATTACATTGTTAAGGTATACAAAATACCGATGATATCAATAAAAACACGAGTTTGGTTGATTTTCCCCTAAGCAGTGTCACATTCAAAATCAATGATAAAATTCCGCATTTTATGTTTTGTTTCCATACAAATGAACAAGGAACAAACTTGTTTAAAGCATTAAATAGATGAGTTGGATCTCTATTTTAAAAACGGCTTCATATTGATTATTTCAACTATCAGTTGTAACAACTTGATGTATTGCCCGGAATGTGCCAGGCCATTTACTGTCATTGGTACTTTTGTATATCTTAACATATAATAGTTTCAATGCCAAAAGATTCATCCATATTACTCTTCGGCTACTGTTTGAGGCATTGCTACCATAATTAAAAGTATCCTCTAATGAATTATATCAAACAAGTTTTGTCAATGAACCTCTTCGGCAGAATAAATGCATTGTTTGGCCCCCTATATCGTGACCCCACGCCCTCCGTACTGAATGTGACCCGGCAGCAATGCAAAATATTTACTGTTGGCCCATTACGAACATAATCAGTTAATCAGACCATCAAATCTTTTGAACCTTCTCAGCTGAATAAACTCTCCGGGCTCCTGGCCTAACACGGAAGACATGTCGTATAAATTACTACCACCCATAACACCATCAGAAATATTCTTACAAGGTTCCCGATTCGTTTTTAGTAATTCCGTCTTACCTGTTAAGACTGTGTCCTGAACTTCTTTCACCTCCGTGTAAAGATCATAGTTTCCTTTTTGAAGAACTTTCATAAATTGAAAGTACACTTCTACTGGTTTATGCCGGATCAGATCAAGTAACTTGTCTGTCTTTTTGGCTCCGATTGGGTTATTAGCGATTTCTTCATACTCCTCTTCCGATATGACTTCTGGATCCGTTGCCAAGAGGTCCCTCAATAATGTTTCATTGATATCCAGGTGTGCACGAAGACCAGGGTTAACTCTTCGGATGATTGTTTGCACTGCTTTCCTGTCACATATTGGTACTGTTGGCAGAATATGATAAACTTCAATCAACATCATTGCTTATTGTTGCTAGAGCTAATTATAATCATAAATCACGAAAGTTTGCCGATTCGAATCGGAGCCCATGTCACTGATCTTGACTCAACCTGTATATAGGTGACCTTTAAAATTGGCACATATCTGAAATGTTAACCCTGTAGAAGTAAACATTTCAATTTGGAAAACGGAACGTGTCTTAAATTTTGCAACTGTATTCTTCAACGACCCATTTTATCCCAAATGACCGTGACATTTTAAACGCTAAACACCCTATATCGTTTGACAAATTTGGAAGATCATCAATCTTTTTATCTGAGACAAATAGCGTATTTTCGGCCCTCCATTTGGGGTACTGTCTGAGGCCCCGTAACAGCAAATGTTGCTGGCATTGCTACCGTCATTATAAGTACCCTCTAAGGAATTATATCAAACAAGTTTTGTCCATGTATCTCTTCGGCTGAACCGCTGAATAAATACCCCGTACGGGCAAAAGTTGTTGTCATTGGCATTTTTGTGTATTCTAACATGTAAAAGTTCCTATGCAAAAAGATTGATCTATATACCTCTTCGGTTGAATAAAGCAGCTGGGGATGTGGGGCCCTTTGAGCGGCCTTTGAGGCTACTGAATGGGGCTCCGTACAGGCAAACGTTGCTGACATTGGCATTTTTGTATACCCTAATGTGTAATAGTTCTAATGCAAAAGGATTCCTCCGTGTACCTCTTTGGCTGCACATATTTGGGGTCTTTTGGGGCTACTGTCTGAGGCCCCGTACAGGCAAAGGTTGCTGGCATTGCTACCGTAATTAAAAGTATCCTCTAATGAATTATATCAAGTTTTGTACCACTTCGGCAGAATAAATGCATTGTTTGACCCCCTATATCGTGACCCCACGCCCTCCGTACAGAATGTGACCCGGCAGCAATGCAAAATATTTACTTTGTTGAAAAGATTCATCAGGATTGGTGATAAACATGAGAAAAAGGTTTATTGTATCTAATCCAATTATTTCCACTTACTTATTATTGTGGACGTTTCAGCAACCACTGTTGCCTTTATCAACACATGATAGGTAGTGAGTGATTAACTACTGCTACTATCGACGCTAGTTGGTTGCTTAGCGACGACTCTGGAGTTTCTAGATGTTTTTTCTCCAGATAGCAATAGTTCATCAAAAACATGTGAGGGATGATACTGCCCCTCGTCACGATTCATGGTGGTGGGCCCAAAAAAATATCACATTTCTACAGCTATGAAGCCACATTGCACCCTTCGCAGCCTACTGGTACACCCTAAAGACAAACGCGACCCGCTGAACACGACGCATGCCATCTACGACATCCCTTGCAAAAATTGTAAACTCAGCTATATCGGCGAGACAGGGAGAAAATTTGGTACCCGCTTAGAAGAACACAAAACAGAAGCGGAAAAAGTAAGCAAGTCTGTGTCCACGAGAGCGTCCAGAAAGGCATCACAATCGGTAGTCCATAAATCGGCCATCACGGACCACGTAGCGGAGAAGAACCATGTCATCGGGTGGGGAGAGGCAAAGGTCTTAGGCACGGAGCAGGATAGATACAAGAGATGGATCAAGGAGGCAGTGGAGATCAGAAAGAAGGGGCCCACCACCATGAATCGTGACGAGGGGCAGTATCATCTCTCACATGTTTTTGATGAACTATTGCTATCTGGAGAAAAAACATCTAGAAACTACAGAGTCGTCGCTAAGCAACCAACTAGCGTCGATAGTAGCAGTAGTTAATCACTCACTACCTATCATGTGTTGATAAAGGCAACAGTGGTTGCTGAAACGTCCACAATACTAAGTAAGTGGAAATAATTGGATTAGATACAATAAACCTTTTTCTCACAAAATATTTACTGTTGGCCTATTCCTAACATAATCAGTTAATCAGACCATCAAACCTTTTGTACCTCCTCAGCTGAATAAACTCTCCGGGCTCCTGGCCTAACATGTTTAAATCACTACCACCCATAACACCGTCAGAAATGAATTCTTACAAGATTTCCGATTCGTTTTCAGTAATTCCGTCTTACCTGTTAATTTGTCCTGAACTTCTTTCACCTTGGTGTAAAGATCATAGTTTCCTTTTTGAAGAACTTTCATAAATTGAAAGTACACTTCGACTGGTTTATGCCGGATCAGATCAAGTAATTTGTCTGTCTTTCTGGCTCCGATTGGGTTATTAGCGATTTCTTCATACTCCTCTTCCGATATGACTTCTGGATCCGTTGCCAAGAGGTCCCTCAATAATGTTTCATTGATATCCAGGTGTGCACGAAGGCCAGGGTTTACTCTTCGGATGATTGTTTGCACTGCTTTCCTGTTCCTGTCACATATTGGTACTGTTGGCAGAATATGATAAACTTCAATCAACATCATTGCTTATTGTTGCTAGAGCTAATTATAATCATAAATCACGGAAGTTTGCCGATTCGAATCGGAGCCCATGTCACTGATCTTGACTCAACCTGTATATAGGTGAGCTTTAAAATTGGCACATATCTGAAATGTTAACCCTGTAGAAGTAAACATTTCCATTTGGAAAACGGAACGTGTCTTAAATTTTGCAACTGTATTCTTCAACGACCCATTTTATCCCAAATGACCGTGACATTTTAAACGCTAAACACCCTATATCGTTTGACAAATTTGGAAGATCATCAATCATTTTATCTGAGACAAATAGCGTGTTAGTTAAAGGTGTGAAATAAAATGTTGACCTCTAGAGACATCAAATTACCATTCAATTTAGATTAACCCTAAGAGCCCCGTACCCCATGAAATCCCATTTCCCAGCCTGTCGGTTCCACCTGGCGCTGAGGTTTGTGGGTGAAATAATGGCCCCGGGCTACATAGCTGGGCGAGTACACTCGCCCAGCATAGCTTCCCTCGTGTCTCAGTTGGTAGAGCGTTCGCCTGTCAACCGAGAGGTCGTGGGTTCAAACCCCGGGGCGTGGCACCTCTTGTTGTGTGTGCTTTTTTTGCTTGAAAAAATTTCGTTGGGGGAGTGTTAGGGTTAAGGAACGATTTTTTTCTTTCTTTTTTCTTTTCACTTTTTCACTAATTTTACCTTGATTACCCCAACAGCCCCGTGCCCCATGAAATCCCATTTCCCAGCCTGTCGGTTCCACCTGGCGCTGAGGTGTTTGGGTGAAATAATGGCCCCGGGCTACATAGCTGGGCGAGTACACTCGCCCAGCATAGCTTCCCCCGTGGCTCACTTGGTAGAGCGTTCGCCTGTCAACCGAGAGGTCGTAGGTTCAAACCCCGGCGTGGCACCTCTTGTTGTGTGTGCTTTTTTTGGCTTGAAAAAAATTTCGTTGGAAAATCCACCGGAAGTGTTAGGGTTAAGGAAACTCAATTTGCGCATGGTCCTAAGGAATATCTAATCCACTATTGATGAGCCTCAGTTGTTTGGTCTAAACGCAAGTAGCATTTTAAGCACACATAACCTTCATGTTAGGAATTATTCTATTAATCACACAAGAGCCATCAACTGTGCAAAGTGCAAAGATATTCAAGTTGAACTAGCATTGTTGTAGCTAGTCATTATTTAGATACCTAAAGAATAAATCTGATTTTAAAATGTGACAATTAAACGCATCTGCTACCATTAAATAACAGAGATATAAACATCATTATATTTCACAGCGGCCCATTCAAAAGAACAGTATAGACCGCTCATTACCACCACATGAAAAATAAACAAATACAAACAAATGATATATATATATATAATTATATATAATAATGTTATTTGTTTCGCAAAATAGCTAAATGGTGCTCAATACCGAGGTAGAGACAGTTTAATAAAATATAGTTAACACGTAGATTATTCCATTCTATGTTACTCGAAGTTTCACGCACTCACGACAGTGAGACGATCATCAGACAACTGATTTTTGCGTGGTTAAAAAGTGTTATGTTATGCCCACTGAGTGGAAAGTGTTTGACGGAAGCTATTGTGTACAGGGCCACAGTCAGTGAACCTGACAGCAATACCACATACACGTATATTGGGCAATCGGGGGTACTTTTAAAAGCCGTTACTATAACCACTCCAAATCATTTAATCATATGAAGTACGAAAAAGACACCGAACTCTCAAAATTTATCTGGTCGCTTAAGAAAAGAAAAAAAACCTTACAACATTACCTGGGATATCCACAAAAAATCTAACACAAGGCGTAGAGATTCCGGCCAATGCAACTTGTGCATGGACGAAAATATGGCAATACTCACCATGAAGGGATTAATCCTGAATATCGAAGTTATTTCGAAGTGTCGACACATAAAGAGTCCAACCAACCGTGCCAAAAAGAAAGTCGATATAACAGTTTTTAACCACGCAAAAATCAGTTGTCTGATGATCGTCTCACTGTCGTGAGTGCGTGAAACTTCGAGTAACATTGTTTATGTCATTTTGGGTAACATTCAATTTTTTTTTTACCAAACAGGCTAGATAGGCATTTAGATGAATCTTTTAGGCATAATTTGATACCACATTTGCCCCCTAACAACAAAGATAAACCACGGTAGCGCGTATACAAATTGTATACGCTCTACCGTTTACGGTATTGAGCACTTTGTTCAATGGCTAGTCTAACCAGAAACGGTTGTCAATACATAAATAAATAATTAAATAAATAACTAAATAAATAAAAATACAATAAAAATACAATAATCTTTTTTTAATAACACTAATAGTAATCTGACTTGTGTAACGCAAACCAAAAAGCAACAAAAGAGTCAAGACAATGCCTACCTCCTAAATTAATAAAATGTTACTAATAAATAAACAAAAAGGGGCAAGATAGATATAAATCTACATTATTGTTGGTTGTAGCCAATAGAATGGCTACCTTTATAAATATTAAGCATTGCACAATTATGATGAAATAATAAAGAAAATTGTCATAGACATGGCTATGCATAAGCATGATAACTGGTATGATCATTATGATAGTCTTCATATCATGCATATAAAATAGATGATGTTATGTTTGGTGGCATTTGGGACGCCGTGGTTGGTATGAGGCAAAACACACCACAAGTATCTTGGTGGAAAGTATAGAGTCATAAACATCAGTGTTCATGATGCCATCAATGAAATAAAGCTCCACTATACCATTGGCTGCCATACAACCCCATACCATACGATGCTGCCATCACCATGCTCCACTGTAGGTGCCAGGTACTGATGACCGAATGCTTCCTTTATTATCCGCCATTATTCTTGCTCCACCATCAGACCCAAATATATTTAATTTGGTCTCATCTGACTATAATATGGACTTCCAGAACTCTGCATACCTGTTGAGGTGTTTTGGTGAAGGCGAGGTGCTTTTTTTCTTCCTAGCATTTATGAATGACTTGTTCCACAGGATTCTACCATTCGCACCACTATCATTAACCTTCAGTACCTTGGATGCAGTATGTTGTTTTTGCTAACTTGTGGTATTTTGTCGCCAACTGCTTAATACATCTGTATTGATAGAAGTCTTCCTCTTCCTGTCACACCCAGAGAAATTGCTGATAATGCCACTCTTCTTGTACTTTGTGACGATGTACTGTGTGCACCTTATCCAGCGTGGAAGCTATTATATGCATTATTGCAGTTGGAAACATGTTAATGTGCTTGGATGGCCTCCACAGAGCCCCGACCTCAACCCCATTGAGCACATTTGGGACGAACATGAGCGTCAACTCCCTGACAAACCACCCTCAAACAAGCAATAGTAACAGGACATCCTTCAGCGCACCTGGAATGGTATTAGGCAAGCTATTTTATTCTAAGCTGGTAGATAGTATGCCAAGGAGAATGCAGACTGTCATTCAAGCCAAAGTTGGTTCAACAAAATACTAACTATTGGCTAACAATAGTGTACACATTTTTGTTGGGCAAGGAAAATGACATAACCACGCCAAAAAGTTCGAGGACAAAGGGAACTGTATACATTTGGTGTGAATTAAATAACGTATTATATCAATGGTTATTAAGATTCATGCCTCTCAGTATTTGAGTGTATTAATTTTTTTCAGAGTGTACAATTAATTTTTGGGTCACTGTATGTGGGTTGTATTCATAGGTAAATAACTAAAGGTGAATTGAGTAAATGAATGTACATATATAATACAGACACATACAATATTATTATTACAATATTTGGATTAACTTGAACTTTTCTTTAATACCTGATCGAAACAAGTATGAATTGAGAATTGATATTACATTCCGTGATGTTCAGATATAAATATAATACAATTACATGTAGACTGGGTGCGACTCCTATTTCTAGTCCATTTCGCATGGCTACATGGATAGTCGCTATACTTACATCTACTACTTTAATTCAATTTTAATTACAACTTACATTTCCCAGTCTCGTCATTGCTGGGTGTTGGTTCTGTCACGCCTGCATACACAAATGTTAATTATTGTTGTCAGTGTAAAGGGCACTTACACAGATGGTCATTAGTTCAACTCGTGCTCCAGAAGAATGCATACAATACTATGGCAATGGATCAATAAAGTTTATTGTTGATTGGATTCAAGCAAATTGTTTGGGGCGGTCTAATATTAAATGAAATTGGTTGAATGAAATGCCGAAGACGGAAGCTAAGAGTGAGGTAAAGTAGCCACTCCCAACAAATCACGTGAACAATTTGGACATGTGAACAAAGTCCAATCTAAATTGTCACACATTTAGGCCAAACAAAGAAGAAGGTCTGTCTCAGAAGCCCGCCCGCATTGGTATGTGAAATGAGCTACGGCGCGTAGGTCTATTGCGCTGGGGGCTAATTTTGTTTTATTTTGTTTTATTTTGTTTTTGATTTTTGTTGTTGATTTTTTGATTTTTAAAAAAAAAGTTAAAAAAAGTTCTCCGTAAGCTTGAATAAGCAAAACAACAAAACAAAACAAAACAAAACAAATGTTTCTGAGACAGACCTTCTTCTTTGTTTGGCCTTACGACAGTATGGATTTATCAACTCAATAGTGTTTTGGATAAGCTGCCATCTTGTCGGAAATACGAACTGTGTTCAAGATATTTAGAAAGAAGACACGCCTTTTTCATGACGTGTAGTCAAATCTGATAACATAGTTCATGCAATGAATTCGGCGTCATGCACTGATTTAATTGAATTTAGACTTATTTTTCATTAATTCATTCATCATTTATTTCCATAACATCAAAATCACAAATAACATCAAATTACATCAAAATCAGTAAGAAACAATTAGATAATGTACAACAACAGAAAAACGAAACGGTTATGGAGGAGAAGGCTGGAAGGCCAAAAAGGCCTGTAAAGTGTCATCCCCTGAAGCCCTGGGACAATAAAACACAAAACCAATACAGCCAAATTTAAAACCTAAATATGACTTTAACAATATATACCAGACAAGGCAAAGGACATTGCTCAAAAAATATCATCAAATAACCATAAAGTGAAATTGAAGTAGTGCTCTAAAAAAAAAAAATCAATTCATCGTATTGAAATAAGTTTTTGCTTGAATTTATTACGAAAATGTTTTACTGAATTTGAAATTTTGTATGAATTTTCGAGAGAGTTCCAAAGATGGGGGCCACTAGTGCGAACTGAGTGGTCGAGAATATTCTCTTATTTTTGGTTAGATTGAAGTTGTTACTATGTCTTGTCGAATAGTTGTGGATGTCAGAACGTTTTTTGAAGTAGTCTTTAAATGAAGAAGGTAACTCATTTACGGTTAATTTATACATAAATGTTCCCAATTCAATATCTGTGACTGTTAACATATTAAATTTGGCAAAAATTGGTGGTCCAGTGTGACTTCTATAGTGAGATTCCCCATTGTAGTAAATGAGCATGGCTACATGGATAACCTGTATATAATTATGCTTGCATCTTACATTTTAATTCAATATAAATCACAACTTACGTTTGTCAGTTTCCATATTTCTGGGTGTTGGTTCAGTCACGCCTGCATATACATAACATTATACCGGTAATTATTGTTGTTAGTGTAAAATGGTAAATGAAATGACGAATGATGGAAGAAAATAGTGTGGTAAAAGAGCCGCTCCCAACAAACCGAGTGAACAATTTTGTCTGGACATGACAATAAAAATTCCATTGAAATGAAATGGAGGCGATCCAAGAGGAAGAACAATGTTTGGTAAACATTTCTGAAGCATCTGTTGCATATTAAAATACCAGGGAAATGGTGTATGTATTTTTCATAATTCAAACCAAAAAACAAATCAAACACCGCAGTCTAAAAATAGTACAGGAAACCAATAAAGTTGATTTGTGTGCATAACATAACATAACATAACATAACATAACATAACAATGAGCATTTATATAGCGCTCTTACACATTATACAATGGTATCACAGCGCTTAACAAAATTAAAACATAAAATTAAAAATAACAGTGTTAAACATCACTCGCACTATGACGGTGAAATAAGTGAGTTTTTAACATCTTCTTAAATTGAGTCAGTGATGAGGCATGCCTGATGTGACGCGGTAAATTATTCCACAAAAATGGGCCGGAGGCATAAAATCCTTTTTTGGAGATAGTGAGACGAGTTTTAGGTACAGTGAGAATCCGAGTGTCAGAGGCAGAACGAAGACCACTTCTTTTAGGTACATAAGTACTAGTAAGGTCCTTAAGATAACAAGGCGCGCCATCATTGAAACATTTATATACAATAGTCAGGATCTTGAACTCAATGCGCGTTTTAACAGGCAGCCAATGTAACTTGTGGAGAAGAGGAGTTGCATGATCACGTCTTTTAGCATTATAAATGAGTTTGGCTGCTCGATTTTGGAGACGCTGTAGCCGTTTAATATCTTTCGCAGAAGATCCCTGTAAGAGAGAGTTGGAATAGTCGAGCCGCGATGTAACAAGTGCGCGTATGGCGTGATGACATGTTGTTTCATCAATAAACATCCGAATACGAGAAAGATTCCTAAGGTGAAAATTCAAACTGCGACAAATGTTAGTAACATGATGAGACATGTTTAAATGGCAGTCAAATTCAACACCAAGATTGCGTACATGGGGGGACGGTCTGATCTCAATATCACCAACACGAAGTGAGATGTTGCATAGTAACTTTAAGGCTCTTGGGTTGGCTGCAATGAAAAATTCTGTTTTATCACTATTCAAGCAAAGCATATTTTGCGACATCCAAGATTTGATATCCTCAATGCACGCAGATAACATAACAAGAGCACGGTCAGCATCCCCTGACTTATTTGGGTCAAATGAGATGTATAGTTGTGTATCATCAGCGTAAAAATGGAACTTTATGTGTTTGTAACGTTTGATTATATCAGCAATCGGATGTGTGTAGAAAGAGAACATTTGTGGGCCAACACAAGATCCTTGAGGCAAACCGAAGTTGAGAACATGCGAGTCAGAAAACTCATTGGCAATTTTAACCTTGCATGTGCGTCGATAGAGATACGAACGAAACCAGCTCACAACATTTCCTCTCAATCCAAAATCATTTGACAATCTGTTAGTTAGGATATCATGATCAATCGTGTCAAAAGCTGGGGGGGGGGGGGGGGGGGGGGGGGGGGGCGTACCGTCTGAAGAACAATCTAGGTATATATGACATTGTACTTGGTCTAAAACGTTGGTCCAGGAATTGCTATACTAATTAAAAATGGCATTCCGCGATCATGGTTATCCATATTGACATTTCATTAAATCAACCCAGGAATTATTATTATGTATATAACCCGAAATTGTTTTCAAACTATTGCTTATTGTATATAAATGTATCAACAATGTTGCCCCATCATATTTATCTGAATTGTTATCAAACTATGTGCCAACTCGCACTCTTCGTTCTGGACAAATGCAACTTCTTCAAGAAACTATATCTAAGCGCTCTTGGGGAGACAGATCTTTTGCTATTGCAGCTCCTCGTCTCTGAAATGAACTTCCTATCCATATTAAAACTGCAAAAACTGTTACAATCTTCAAAAAACTGTTGAAAACGCATCTGATGTCTGAGACATTTTGTAATAATTAAGTAGTTTTATTGTTGTTGTTTATCGTTTTCTATTGTATTGTATTTTATGTTTGTGTTTTGAGCGCTCTTATTTGGATATGTGCCTTGTCACTATTATTATTATATTATTATTATTAATCCGAAACTCAAACATCCACAACTAACCACTTATTAGATAACCCCACAACAATTGGGAGATTTCTCCTTAGTCAAACAAGATAAGCTATTATGTCTCTCTGTTGGAGTCTGATAAACATCTCTCTGATTGAATCATCAACGTCTATGCATCAACTAAACAAATAAGGCTTTGACTCCATCACAGACTGCAGGACTGTTAAAATAAACTGCATAGGTACATGTAATTTTCAAAGACTACAAACATGGCGGCCCCCACTTATGTCTAGAAAGACCTAAATGTGTAAGTTTTTGCAATCACATGCTAATAGGGTGGCTTCGCCCCCCCAAAAGGCCAACAGGTACGTGAATGCTTTAGCATGTCTTTCCAGGAGTTGTGGTGTGTGCATTAGTTGGAACCAATCACATGTCGTTATGCAAACATGGTTATATCTCGGATTACACAATATTCTTTCTACTTATCAAATACAGTTGTTTAACAAAATTCAACACTGAACGTTGGGATTCAAACTTTTAGAGCACCGAGGACGATTGAGATGCTAATTCAGCGGTATTATTAAGAGGGGCACCTTTCACAAAAGGTTCCTGACCAGCTAATTAATAAACCAATCTCTGATATGCTGACGATACCACCTTAATAGTGAGAACTGGACTGAACTTCAAGATCTAATACACAAAGTGAAAGCAGCAAGTGAGAAGTTTGAGCTCTTTTAAAGAAGACCAATGTCATGATCTCTGAAAGGAAACAGCAACCAACAAGTGATGATCGATAACGACACAGTAGATTGTGTTGACACCTTCAATGTCCTTGGCTCAATCATTCTTATTAAAGATGGTGAAAGCTCGGGAGAGATTTAAAGATGTCTGGCCAAGGCTAAATCATCAGCAAATGCCCTATCAACCATTTGGATAAGAGGACGAAGGCAGAAAAAGTACGCATTATGAATGGTTAAAGGGTTAGCAGATTCAAAGAAAATATGAGTTTTTGAAAGGTGGCGTTGGCGCAATATGTTATGAATATCATGGACAGAGCATAAGACCAATGCATTTGTCAGAAGTCGGATTGGGGACCATACTTATGTGGAATAAGACCATGCGCAACAAACTGCAATATTTGGTAACTCAAGGAGCTATCGATGGAATGAGCAAACTCCGTTGGACTGACGGCATTAAGGAAGCAACAGGTCCATCCCTTATCTCTGCACATTGCATGTGTAGCGTGGGGTATGACGCGGGGTAGTCCTTAAAATTACAAGAAATCAGACAGAGCGTTTTTCTCTTATATATATATATATATATAATATATAGAGGCTTGTGAGCATGTGCGAGGAATTCAAACTTCGTCCCGCACAGTCAAGATTTCCTCAACCCAGACGTCGTCTCTGGACATGGATGCACCCAGCAGGGTCAAAACATCAGCTGGACCACATTCTAATAAACAGCAAGTGGACTAACTCCTTACGGAACTGCAGAGCCTACAACTCGGTGGAAGTAAACTCCGATCACCGAATCCTCAGCATCAAGCTTAAGTGCAGCCTAAGATCCACCAAAGGGAATCCCTGCAAGAGACCGAGGTTTGACTGGAAAAAGATGAAGAATGCTGCCACGAAAGAGCTATTTCAGATTGAGCTATCAAACAGATTCGAAATCCTCGAGTGCAACGACACATCCACACCGATAACTGAGAGATACCAACAGTTTGAGAAAGCAGTGTCAGAAGCAGCTGAGAAAGTTGTTGGCAAACGTGAAGCTCATGGCATGCCAAACTGGGTGACCGACAAGACCATTCAGCTAAAGTCTGAGAGGGATGAGGCTAAAAGACGCTACCTTGTCTCAAAGTCACGGCAATCCAGGGAACGATGGAAAAGGCTTAATGCTCATTTGAATGATTCATACAAAGCAGACAAATCATCCATGCTCAACCAACAAATGGAAGATCTTCAACTGGCTGACTCACAGGGCGACTATTCCACCACTTGGAAAATCATCCATGATCTCTCTGGGAAAGACAGAAAGTCCAGTGTCAAGGTTAAGAAAAGAGATGGTACCACCCCAAAAAATAACAAAGACCTGCTTGCCGAATGGAAGAAGTACTTCAGTTCATTGCTAAATAATGACAGCGGTCAAACTCCATCCAATCTACCTTCACCTGCTGCCCAGGATCTACCAATCCTAATTAACCCTCCCACACATCAAGAGACTCAGGAAGCAATAAGTCAAATGAAGCCCAACAAAGCTGCGGGTCTTGATTGTGCAATCTCATCAGAAGCACTCCAAGATGGCGGTGAAGCTTTGGTCAATGTTGTCCATGGATTTTGCATGGAAGTCTACACTACTCTTAAACAACCCAACCAATGGACCACCAGCGTTATTGTACCTCTACCAAAGAAGGGAGACCTATCTCAAATGACGAATTATAGAGGAATATCGCTACTGTCAATTGCAGCCAAGGTGTATAACAAGATCCTGCTAAACAGAATTAGAGATCATGTCGACCCCATCTTGAGAAACAACCAGGCTGGCTTCCGTCCTGGAAGAAGCTGTGCACAGCAAATCCATATCCTCAGGAGGATTATGGAAGGGTTCAAGGACCATCAGTTACCTCTCACAGTCACATTCATAGACTTCAAGAAAGCTTTCGACTCAATAAACAGGGAAGTCATGTTTGCAGTGCTGCGACATTATGGAATACCAAAACCTCTTGTAGATGCCATAGGTGTGATGTACAACAACTCGAAAAGTGCTGTGATGGTAGATGGCAGAATCTCAGATCCTTTTGCTGTCTCCACTGGAGTGCTACAAGGTGATGTCCTAGCTCCATTCCTATTTGTGATACTGGTAGACTATCTACTGAAGAAAGCCACATCTGACCTTGACTCGGGAGTTGTGACACATCAGCGTCGCTCTAGACGTCATCCCGCCGTTGTTCTAAACGACCTTGATTTTGCTGATGATATTGCCCTACATGAGACCACAATTCCACGAGCTCAGACCCAGCTAACAAAAACTGCTGCAGCAGCAAAAGACCTTGGCCTCATCATTAGCGTTCCCAAAACGGAGTATATGACGGCCAACTGCAATCCTCACCCAACACTACAGGTCTATGGGGAAACCATCAGCCATGTGACGGATTTCAGATATCTGGGCTCTATGATGGCATCGGGTGCAAGTGACCTTAAAAGACGCAGGGCATTGGCATGGTGCGCATTCTGGAAGTTGGAACACCTGTGGAGGAGTCCTCAAGTAGCTATCGCGACAAAAGTGAAATTATTTAGCACCACCTGTGTGACGATTTTGCTGTATGGCTGTGAATCCTGGGTGATATCTCAAGATATGGAGTGTAAAACAAATGCCTATGCTACCTCTTGCTACAGGATAATGCTTAACATCAAACGCATGGATCATGTCCCGAACACCACCATTTATGACATGACCAAGACCGAGCCTCTTATCAACGGAGTAAAAAGTTGCCAGCTGAGATTTCTTGGACATATTCTCCGTCTCCCTGATGAAGAGCCTGCTAGAATGTATGCCACTTACATACCAACACATGGCCGAAGGAGACCTGGTCGTCCAAGCACATCATACTTGAAGTACATACAACGCTTACTTGGTGACAATGAAGGCATGTTTCAAGAACGTCAGATAGCCACTCTTGCTACAGATCGCCGTGCTTGGAGAAAACTTGTGGTCGCCTGCTCCGAAGCCGAAGGATGATGATGATGTTGTTATTACAATCAGACCTTATATTTAACCTTGGTTTCGACTCTGTAAACATTCCCGTTTGACTAGATTAGCTTGTGCAAGTCTTTCCTCGCTTTCTTTTATTTTGTTCCATTTCTGTAATCCCGTTATGTGCTCATTTTCGTCGTAGATGATTAATTCCATTTTGTGAACTCGGTCAACACTTTTTATTAACAGCCATATTATCACAACCTTCAGATTGCTGTGTTCAAACTCATTATATCATTAGCACTTAGCCATCTTTTTTATAATAGACCACTGTAATGTAAATATCCAGCTTAATATTTTCTTCTAATAATGTTCCTGATTGGTTCTCTGACTGGTATAAAAGTAGTACTTGATATATAAAATTCATGATTCGAATGAATGGGTAGGCCTAATTATGATCTTTGGGCAATGACAGGTACTAATAATTTTGGAACAGACTGCAGTACACGTTCTCCCCTATTTGATAAGGTAGCAACAAGGAATATACTCATGGATACATTGGTCCCTGCAACCATTCTCATGTAACCATTCCCAAAATGCTGGTGCCAGTTTGTACCATTTTGTTCAAGTAACCGACCATTTTAGCTAAGACGTGGGTATTTGTGAATTAGATCCGTTTGACAATTTAAAAAATGAAATATCAGTATCAACACTAGTAACCTCTTGCCCGAATTTATGGTCATTGGTACAATCGCAGTTATTATTTGATTAAAACGGAAATCTAAGTTAACACTTTTTTTAGCTATTTAAACGTCCCTAAAACACGTCAAATAGATACGAAACATGGGGTCCCTCAAGTGTGACAAACTTCTTTTACTTAATAATGGACAACTATTAATCATTTTCATTTTGTCAAAAAGGTGAAACCACCATGTCTTATTCAATAGAATGTACCTTCAGTTTGATAAGTCCAATTTATTCATGTTCTAAACATTCTAATGAACGGTTAGATAGTATGTCAAGGATGAAGGAAAACAACGGATCTAATATAATTGATTTTCATATAAAATAAATGAATGTTGCAGGTGATCCCCCCCCCCCCCGCAGAACAGGGTTTAGTTTTTGTCTACACCTAAGCACAATTTGTGGTTTGTGCAATTCCTCAGTCATTTGACGATTTATTTCAACGGGGAGGGGGTTGCAACCTCCTTTGTTGGAATATGGTTTAAATATAAAACATTAATCAATTTACCTTGTTCTTCATCCACGTCCTTTAGAAAACGTGGATTTCCAATGTCCTTTTCACCACAGTATGCATAATACATGCGATTACATTTTACGGAATTCTTCGTCAGCTTGAACTCTCGGCTTGGTAGGCGTTGTATGTTTAATTCCTTGTTAGAAAATGTCTGTACAATCATAAAACCGGTGTTTAAATTGGTTTATTGAGACATGACATTCTTTAAAACTTTGTAAAAACACCTTTGAATCGATATCAATGACAAAAAAATGACGATCGTTAAACATGTAATGTACAGTTAAGCCCACAATTATTCATACCCTGAGTGATATGAGTTTTTTTGCGTTTTTCTCATATCTATACCAGCTGGAGTGGTGGAACTTTCGCTTTACACTAAAGGCAATTCGTTTGCATGTACAAATCAATATATTTTGGCTCAACATTTTTTGCATAACAATAGAATTGAACGAGAATTGTGTTTTTATGCCTGTCCAATATTATTCATACCCCATACCAAATCTTGGGATTGAGGGCATTTTTTGTGATAAAACACATGTTTTTTATATTACAAACATTCTTTATATTGTGTGATATGCTTTTATATTGTTATGCAATTATTCCATGATGTGTGCATACAATGTGGATGCATTACAAATGTGTCCTATTGAATGTACAGTGAAGGATGTTATAGGACAACACTCTAGCTCTTTGTCAGCATGGCGAAGAAGATCAAATAACTCAGTGAGGACCTTTTTTGTGCATATTGTGAATGCTCACAAAGAGGGGAAAGGCTACAGAGATATTTCGAAAAATTCCAAGTGCCAGAATTCACCATACAAAGAATAATTAGGAAGAACAAGAAGTTCAACTCGGTAAAAACATTGAAGGACGCAGTCGGAAGCTAACGGAGTGTCCCCTTGTTTGGCAAGAAAAGTATTGCGAAAGGCCAACAACAATCCACAGATCACCATCAATGCTCTCCTGAACAACCTTGGCAATTCTTGGACCAAGATATCATGGCAGACACTCCAACAGACATTGCACATGAGAGGTCTCATGGAGGCCGACCAAGAAAGACTCTACTCCTGAAAAGAGACACAGAGAAACTCGTCTTGCATCTTAGCCAACCCCAACACTGAAGACCAAAAGCTTGGATCTATGTCCAGAAGTGCTCTTGCAAATGCTAGACGAGTTTCTATTTGTCTCTTTTAATGAGTAGAGCCTTTTTTGGTTGGAATCCATGGAGAACTCTCTTGTGCAATGTCTGCTGGGGTGTATGCCTTACTAATAATAATAATAATAATAAAACCATACTTATTGAGCGCATAACACAATTAAGTCCCTATGCGCTATCACAAACAAACAAACAAAACATACAGTAACATGAGTAACAAAAGACAAAACAAAAATAAATTAAACATTAACATTAAATAGGTAAGTTTTTAGCAATGATTTGAACTGTTCAAGAGTTTTGGCGGATTTAACATGATATGGTAAATTGTTCCAAAGTTCAGCAGAAGCATCTTGAAAAGAAACGGCGACCATATGAAGTAGAAGGTGAAGACACATGCGCAAGAAGATATTTTGAGCCAGAACGAAGATTGCGAGTGGGCTCGTATTGTTGAATAAGATCTTGCAGATACATAGGAGCAAGAGCTCGAGTACATTTAAATGTTATCAGAAGAATCTTGTAGATAATGCGAGATCTGATCGGTAGCCAATGTAAGTCACGAAGGACAGGGGAAATGTGACAGCGAATCTTAGACAGCGTAACAAGTCGAGCAGCAGAGTTTTGAATCCGTTGAAGTTTTGAGATTTGCGTATCAGGGAGAGCATAAAGTAAACTATTGCAGTTATCGAGTCGGCAAGTCACAAAAGCATGAATAAGTCTTTCAGTTGTTGGCTGATCGAGATAACGCCGGATTTGACCTATCTTATAAAGAGCATGAGAAGCCGCACGACAAATGTTGTTAACATGAACATCCATCATAAGATCGTTTTGAAGGATAATGCCAAGGTTGCGGGCACTGGAAGCTGGCTCAATGTGAGAATCATTGATTTTTACTGATGAAATCGTAGAATTTTTCCTAAAGCGGGATGTAATATGGAGAACTTCAGTCTTGTCATCATTCAATTTAAGGTCATTAGCTGTGGACCAGGTTTTGATATCTGTCACACAAGCTTCCAGTCGTGAGATTGCACCTACTCTGTCATCATCATTTTTCAATACAATATATATCTGAGTGTCATCTGCATAAGTCATTTTGGAGATGCCATGAGAATCGATGATATCTTCTAATGGAGATGAATACATTGTGAAGCCTAAAGGGCCAAGTACTGACCCCTGAGGAACACCCTCATGCGGAACATGAACCGATGACTCGCGACCATTTATAATGACAGATTGTGAACGGTTGGTGAAATACGATTTAATCCATGAAAGTGCAGAACCTGTGAATCCATATTTATTTGAGAATCGCTATCTTGGTCCAAGACTCACCAAGGTTGTACAGGAGAGCATTGACGGTGATCTTTGGAGTGTTGTTGGCCTTTCACCATACTTTTTTTTGTCAAACAAGGGGACACCGTTTGCTTCCGACCGTGTCCTTCAAGGTTTTTAACTGAGTTAAACGTCTGTTCTTCCTAATTATGCTTTGTATGGTGGAATCTGGCACTTGGAATTGCTTCGAAATAGCTTTGTAGCCTCTCCCCTCTTTGTGAGCATTCACAATATGCACTAACAAAGGTCCTCACTGTGTTCTTTGGTCTTCTTCGCCATGCTGACAAAGAGCTAGAGTGTTGTCCTATAATATCCCTCACTGTACTTTCAATAGGACACATTTGTGATGCATCCACATTGTATGCACACATCATGGAATAATTGCATGACAATATATAAGCCTATCACACAATATAAAGACAATAGGAATGTCAGCAACATGTGTTTAATCACAAAAAAAGGCCTCAACCCTGAGATTTGGTATGGGGGTATGAATAATTTTGGACAGGCATAAAAACACAATTTTTGTTCAATTCTATTGTTATTCAAAAAATGTTGAGCCCAAATATATTGATTTTTACTTGCAAACTAACTGTCTTTTGTGTAAAGCGAAAGTTTCACCACTCCAGCTGGTATAGGTATGAGAAAAATGCAAAAAACTCATATTTTTCAAAGGGTATGAATAATTGTGGGCTTAACTGTACAGGGTGGTTCAATAAAACGTTGACAGTTTTTTGAAGCCATTTGTTTTTAAATTCTGTAGATTTAAAAAAAAAAATTCCTTCAATATTTATCAACTATATGATCTTGACCATCTATGCTGAAAATATCGTTACAAATAACCTTACGGTTGCAAAATAACAGCTATTTGAACAAAGTCTGTCCCATTTCACTCTGTCCACGGGGTACTGATTTCGCGACGTTACATTGAATACTGAATGATGAATTGCATGCAAGTAATATAAGATTTGAAGATCCGGCCATCAAAATTGTGGGATTTGGTTTAATTTTTTTTAACATATTCCTCAAAAATATCATCTTGGCCATCTATGCTGAAAATCTCAATGTTAATAATGCTATGTCGGCAAAATGATAGCTATTTGAAGAGTATCTCTCCAAAATCTCTTTGTCCACGGGTAAGTCTACGGGAAATGACCAGCAAGATAACATTAAATGGTATCGTCACTTTTAAGGCATAGGGCCATGTGTTTTGAACTCACCATCCAAAAAGGGTGGTGGCGTTGCATTTTTGGTGACGAATCATCCATCTCTCTCTATTAACTCAACAACTAAATGTGGTAGAGCTATGGTTGAGGTGTCATGTGAAAGCCTATTTATCTAGCTACATTGTGTTAATAAATCAGGTATTTCTATAAATGTTTGGCTGAGATATGATTGATTATGTTTTGAAAGTCAGAGGTGGTGGCGGTGGCGGCGGCGCTGTGTGCAATCTCTATGGGGAATATAGAAAATGTTCCCAATTCTACGTTCAATTTACTATAACTCCTCATTCATGTATGGTACAAACATGATTTTGCTCTCATTGCATGATTTTGCTCTCATTATTTTATATTCTATAAGATTCTACTTCAACAAATGTGACAACTATTGTGCAACAATTGTAATCATGAATCGATTGCGTTGTCCTTGGCTTTTTCCCTATTCGCTACACAGTGAACTTGCCCTAATTCATCGGTTTTACATACATGACTATAACAAAAGAAATATTTAACCGATGATAGCAAAATTATACATTTTTTGAAAGCTCTCACATAGGGGAATTCAAAAATGCTGTTTAAATCAAGATAGGGTGCATACCAAAAAAAAAAATACTTGTAAACTCTAATAATTATGAAATTTAAACGTTTGTGCTCATTTACTTCTCGATATAGTATATTTCAACACGTTTACCATTAACAACTATTATGTTCTGATGGGTAATTGCATGAGGAACTTAAATATGCACAGTAAAAGTATGATTGGGATAGGTATCAAATTAATATTGAGCTTAAATCAAAATATGAAGGGAAAAAAAATCGATATTTTTTGAACATTCTTAATCACAACATGTTACCATTAGGTCTTATCTAAATTCCAATAGCATATTTGGATTCCTTGTGAGATTACCGTTCAGAAAATACATACTTTATATGGGGTAGAACAAATAGTTATTGCGATATGCTAATTCGAATCTCAGATGTTGTAAAATGTAAAAATCTGGACATGCAACGGTAAGGGTGGCGAGTTCAAAACACACGGCTATAGAGTATAGACAATTGCACTTCCAATCTATGAAAATCAATAATTAGGGTCACTCCTGGTATTATTATTACGTATTGATTTCACACCTGAATAGATAAAGTGCTCAACAAAAGAAAGTAGTACACTTTGTTTAGGTCATTTAAAGTAACTTTCGATTATTTTTTTACCAAACAGGCTAGATAGACATTTGGATGAATCTTTTAGGCACATTTTGATACCAAACCTAACATCTAGCAACAAAGATAAACCATGATTAGCGCCATTGAAAGAAAATTAGTCACTTTTCAATACACTACGCGGGAGGAAAATAGGTGTGTGTGAGGTTCACCCCGTGCGTGACACTGTTATAACCAGGATTGACCGGCGGGCAATCGATCACACAGTGCAGCCGTTTCTCCTTTCCATAAAAATCCCTTTACATTTATATTTCTCAACCATGCATGACACTTTAAATTTGAATTAGCCCGCGCATTGAGGGAAATGCGCAGCAATCGTCAACACGGGACTGATACGGCTTATGTGCTTGCTAACAATTGGTGTTTTCTTCCGCGCAGTGTATTGAAAATGTGACTTTTGAAAAGTAACTAATTTTCTATAAATGGTGCTAATCATGGTTTATCTTTGTTGTTAGGTGTTATTTTCAGCATAGATGGTCAAGATCATGTAGTTGATAAATATTGAAAAAGAATTTCTTAAAATCTACAGAATTTCCAAAAAAAATGGCTTTAGCAAACTGTCAACGTTTTATTGAACCACCCTGTATATACACTATAATATAGATGAAGAAGTGGATAAACTCAACAGCATTCTATGCGGGGATCAAATCGTCGCTGTTCTGACATACCGGCACATCACAACAGAATTAAGTAAAGTGATGTGCTGGTATGTCAGAATAGCGACGAAATTATACTCTCTTTATGAAACAATTTAATAAATAACAATGAAACAGATAGGGTAAAACCCTAGAAAATCATGAAGCAAAATACCGTCGCACGGATTCGAACCGAGGACCTCTGGCATAATATGCCAATGCCTTAACCGCTAGGCCACGAAGGCTCTACGGAAAGGACGGGTCTTTATCCAGTGTATCTAGGCGAGAAATCCTGCTTCAATGACTATCCAAATAACGGTGGTTATCTCTTTCTGTTTCATTGTTATATATATGGTCACGCGTCATGAACTGCATTTAGATCAGGAAAGGGTACATCCTTAAAAATATTTCTGAAAATTCTAAAAATATATGAAATAAAATTGGAGATATTCACTAGCCGGTATAATTACCTTACCGACGATGTAACCTTTGACAATTATATATTATATGATGGGTAATTTCATAAGGAATTCAAATATGTAAAGTAAATAATGATAGGGATATATATATATAAAAATTATATGGATCTCAAATTAAAATTTAAAAATTCTGATATTTCCCCGAACATTTTGAATCATACCATTTTAGTCCTTGGTCGTACTATAATTTCAATGGCATATTTGGTTTCCTCATGCGATTTCCCTTCAGAAAATGTATACTTTTACTACCTCAGGTGGGGTATACAAGCAAATATAAATGTGTAAAGTTAAAATCATGTCGCGAAAGCCAAAATCCGTGTGTAACGCGAAAGGAGGCGAGCTTATAACACATGACCATAATTATATGCTTCCCGTTAGTTCGGAAGAATACGAGAACGAAAGCATTAAAGTAAAAAATGTTATCGTTACAGTGCCATCTACATGTAGAGCTATAGGGTTAAACAAAGTTTGTTTGCATAACTCTACACACAAATGTATGTTTTGACAAATTGAAACGTTTATGAAAAGGAGGAACGCTTGGCTACCCATCGAAAGTGTTTTCATTTTCTTTTCAATAGCATGTTAGTCACTTCTTCCAACACATTCACATTTCCCCAAAATGATGTCTTCAGAAAAAGTGGCACTTTACAAAATCTTATGCAAGATAGTTACAAAAATGTCTCCAGTGCTATTAAAATTAATGTTAATTGTCTTTATTTTCAATAAAAAGAAAGTCTTTTCTTTCTTTAGCTGGTCCTTGAAATTAAAAATAATTTATGTGAAATGTGACTATTTTGGGAAAAGTAATAAAAGATATTGAAATGGAAAAACTGTCTACGGGTAGCCAAGTGTTTTTGCTTTTGACAGGTTTTCATCCTCTCAAAACGTTCAACTGTGTGTAGACATGGTAGAGTTATGCAAACAAACGTGATCAAATTTTAGGGGGGGGGGGGGACTTACCTTTTTTGAACCCTTTATAATATAGTCACCAGCAAGTTCAAACTGACTTCATAACAAGAAAACTTACTCTTATGAAAGGTTGTTCAGGACATGGAATCCACCCCGTTTTATCAAGGTCGATAGTGATGCCACGGTTACTAGCAACATCAACTGGACTGGGTTCGGCGCATTTGGTAAAACCTTCTATATCATTTAACTGTTTCTCCGCAACTTCCTGAAATAGTAGTAAAAAGAGTATTATATACATATAATTTTGCAGTACAGAATAAGTGATGGTTATAAAAATATTTGATCAAAACTATAAAACCAATCACATGCCAACTCAAAGCGAATGTTTACTTTAATTAGAAGATTCCCATCACTATAGTAAAAGTAAGTAAAGACTCGCACCGAGCACAGCTCGCGCGCACAGCTCGCGCGCACAGCTCGCGCGCACAGCTCGCGCGCACAGCTCTCGCGCACAGCTCGCGCGCACAGCTCGCGCGCGGAGTGCCGATCTCTTTTTCCTTAGCGTTTGGGCCAGACTCCCCCATGTAATTTTGGCTGCGGGGGTTCGCCCTCCTCCCGCACAGCGAGTCTGTTGTACTAACCAACATGAATTAATGCCGGTACCCAATTACAGGCTGTAACAAAAAAAGTTATACAGTTTTGAAAAAAAATATTAAAAATATCTCCCGTATAATTTCAGTTTTGAGTTTTAATGGTCTGCGAGGGGAATTTTCTTAGCTTTCAAATAAGCTTATATTCATGACAATCGATGGTCGGTAAGCAGATATATGATCAATTGTCTAAAGTAGTCATGAAATCACCTGGGCCACTTTCGTTTAATCAATGGTAAAACCACTGGGATGAATTTGAATGGAATCGAACCAGGAAAATAGCAGTAGAGCGCTCTTGTTAGACAACAATGGTTACATTTCAAGAGGTTTTAACCACTTGAAATGAACCATTGTTTTAAAAAAGTATTACAAAGAAGGTAAGGTATTTCCAAATATCTGTAATGTGGGGTAGAATTAAAACCATCCCTTACTAAGAGCATGGCTGCCGCTCAACAAGTGCCCCTCACATTGGAAGAACGATTTTTTTATGGTTGTAAACAGAACTTTGGAATGACAATGATTGAGACAGTCTTTGTGTTTACCGTTTGCGCAGGAGGAATAATGAGCTATTTTATTTATGAACTCCAAATAATTTTTTCAAGATATAATTTATTTATGTTATGAATTTATTTATTCAAATGAAATAAAACTATTTGAAAAAGAATCATATTGTTCTCTTTAATGTTCCTTGCATGATACCCTAACCATTTAATTTATACAAGCAAGATTGTATGATATTGTGAAAGTGGCCCAACCCGATTTCTAGACGACTTAGTAGATTAGTCATAAATGTTAAACGAAAGTAGTTAAAAAGACCAACTAAAATTATTCTGGCAGCCAAAACAGAGTGTAAACGATTTTGACATTTCATGATTTTAACATTGGGTTAAAAATAAATTGCGATTGTATAACCTTTTTTTTTGTTCGTCTGTATACACTGGGTGAAGAGTGCAAGCGAGGTAAAGTGCCTTGCCCAAGGACACAACACGCTGGCCGCAACGGGACTCGAACCCACTACCTTTGTATTGCGAAGCGAGAATGTATCCGTTGGACCACGCGTGCCCCATCACTATAAACCTTATGAACATTCTTGAAACATCACCACAATTTTCACAATGCAACAGGTCATCAGGCTACAAACTGCTCATTTTCATATTTTAAGTCAAATTCAAATTTGGCTGGTCATATATCACCTTTGTTTGGACTTTATTTTTCAACGGACATACAAACAGTTTCAGAAATGAGAAACAGAGAAATGCAACGGTCCTCAATCAGTAAATTTGAGCTCTGAATGACAACAACGTTCAATACGGGTGTTTCCGTAAGGTGACACACTTTTATCTGACATAGTTTTATCTGACATAGTTTTTATGTGATAATTAGGTGATGAAATTAGTTTGAAAATATATGGTGTTATTAAAGATATTTTCGAGGCACCAATTGTTTTAAAACCAGTGATTTATCTCGCCTTTTTAATTAAAATCGTTCTGGCTCTTGCAATTATTTTCGCGCGAATAATAGCTCAGTAATTGGTAATTAAGTATCGCCCAAGCCTATAACCAAGGCTCATTGCACTCATCAAGCTGTTGATTATGTACACGAGCGCGGTGTCAGATGCTTACACTCTGGTATACTGAGTGATTCCGGGGCATATTCATTTATTTATATATTTATTACGGCCCTATTTATTTATTTAGGCCTAGGGTAAAGTCGCCAAGTTTCGGTCAGCGCCTATCTTCGGTCACTTTCGCCAAAATCGTGTAATTGCATCGGTGGTCGCCATTTTAAAGCAATACCGGGCATCATATATGCGGAGGTTTTTAGCCGCCACTTTGTAAAGACGAGGTCATTTTCATTACACGATTTGGACGAAGTGACCGAAAATAGGCGCTGCCCGAAAACTGGCGACTTTACCCATATGATTTTTATGATTTTTAATTTTGAACAGGCCGCCTTTTTGAAATTTTCAGCCAATGTGGAACTTGGTAGGCCCCTAGCTATAACTTTATGACGGTCGTTTTAGACCCCGCCCAAAGAAAATGTGAAAAAAGGGCAAAAAGCCACTTTTTAGGCAAAATTGCCCCCTCAGACGGACACCTTGCCCCCCGAGAAAAAATCCTGGTGCCGCCACTGACTGTCACTGTTCATTTTCGGCATTTTGTCCCTCATAAACTGGGCTCCTGCACAAATGAAAGTTCAGTAATCCCCTCCACCTCCTACCCCCCCCCCCCCCCCCACACACACACCCCATCCACCAGGGTTTCTCTCTCTCTCTCTCTTGCGCATTATAAAATTGTATTGTAAAAAATTGTGGCCCAGCCACTTATGATTTTATGGTATCGCCCATCCCTTAAAATCAGGGTTCACTGCACTCATGGTTTCTCTCCACAATGTACGTGACAGAGCCTAAGATATTTGTAGATGAAATAAACCTGTACAGTATCAAGGGAATCACTTGATTTCTTTCAAACATAAGTTTGGAGCCACATGGGGTTTATAACTACTTCATCTGATTTCAGGAGTTCATCAAACGCCTAAAATAACTGTGTCAGATAAAAGAGTGTCAGATAAAGTATGTCAGGTTACGGAAACACTCGTTCAATACTACCTGAAATGGAAAATCCTTGCTCACACTCACAGCAAGCCTACTCGACATCTACAAAAGATGTAACCTTTGTTTGACTGAAAAATACTATAAACCGCACATGTCTACCCTTACTTAACAACATAATGGGTTATAGATAAGGCCAAACAAAGAAGAAGGTCTGTCTCAGAAGCCCGCCCGCATTGGTATGTGAAATGAGCTACGGCGCGTAGGTCTATGCGCTGGGGGCTAATTTTTTTAATTTTTTTTAAATTATTATTATTATTATTTTTTTATTTAAAAAAAAAAAGTTTAAAAAAGTTCTCCGTAAGGCCAAATTAAAAAAATCATTTGTCTCAAAGCTCCCGCGCGCGTTCGTTTATTGATGCGCATTAGAAAAACAAAAATCTGAAAAAACTTTTTTTTAATTTATTTATTTATTTTTTCAAAAAAAAAAAAAAAATCCCAAAATCCCAACAAAAAAAAGTTTACTTTTACAAGGATTCCAATATTTTATATTTAAAAAAAAAAAAAAAAAAACTTGGAAAAAAACCCCGCATTCCGCATTAGTTTTACAACAGGAGAGGAGCTTTGAGACAAACAATTAATTTAATTTGGCCTAAGCTTGGATAAGCGAGAAAAAAAAAATAGCAAAAAAAAAAAAAAATCGCATACCTCATAGCCTATTTTATAAAAAAAAAAAAAAAAAAAAAATCCACAGCACTTAGCTTAGGCCTAAAAAAAAAAGGTTTGATTGGCGTAACCCGACCGACCATAAATACATCGCCGACCCTGAATATTTTTTATTATTTTGAGGGGAAAAAAAAAAAAAAAAAAATATATATATTTATACAAATTGAACAAAGTATTAAAGTTTTTGACTGTTTGCTTTCAATTTCGGCTATTTTAAGTCCCCATCGAAATGATATATTGTTGAACACAACGATACATTTTTGCCCGGCAATTAAATACGCTAGAGCTATGATTTGTGTGTACTGCTGTCTTTCAAGTGTTCAAAAGTAGGTGATTTGAAAAAAATTTAAAAAAAATTTAAAAAAAATCCCGACCGACCTACCCTATTTGTTTTGGTCATGTTACGCCAATCAAACTTTTTTTTTTTAGGCCTTATTTGCACAATGTTTCTGAGACAGACCTTCTTCTTTGTTTGGCCTAAGCGGTTGCAGATAAGAAAAAGCATCAGCTATGCAACCTCAGATAAACTTCGCTAAATTTGTACATGGCATTATACGCATCATATTTGTACGCGTTCGTTTTCAGCGTAATCTACATGTATGTGTAAGTATAGAATTACTACATAGAGAGTTAGAGACCGCTCATTACGCACACCAATGGACGCTATTCGTTGAAGAGGCGCAGACCGCGGTAGGCCACGCGCGCTTTACCATACGCTCATGGCACGAAGCAGCTCATATAACATTTCATATGATAGTGGCCTACCGCGGTCTGCGCCTTTTCCATCGGCATCTGTTATATCTTCGCCGACCGTCCGACGCCCGCGTATTTTGTTCGTTAACATCAGCACGTAATAACAAAAATCAGTTGCCTGACAAATGCAGTAGCATGAAACTTTAAGTATAACTCGTCCATAGTCGTGAATATGCGCAATGATAGGGAACGATTCCTTCGTGAACATGGTGAAGGTGCTGGAGTATGAAGAGCCCTCACATTTATGAAGGGGCTGACTGATCATTTCTTGGATGGACACTTGGTGCAACCGGCAACAGGATCTTTATGAGTACCGTAAAACGGGGTGAATAGGGACAGGGGGGGGGGGGGGGGGGGGGGGAATAGGGACAAAAATGGGAACAGTTTTTGAAATGTCAATATTTAGTATTTGATGTATAGGGCCTACTATTTATTTTCTTTTTTCCAAATGTTCAAAGAGCAATATAATAGTGTTCAGGAAATGGTTCAGTTGATGTGAAAGAACACATGTGGAGCCCAGGGTATCGAAAATAAAGGTGTCCGAAGAAAACACTGAACAAATGGTGTGGTCAAAACTTTCCTGCTCCTACTGCATACTTTGAGTAAATGAGCTGCAAATGCACCAGGACCTAGCGTTTAAGGTTCTTTAACATAATCTTTGACATTGGTAAGAAATTCTGAAAGGATTTTGTTTGCATTTTTTCCGTAAAATTTGTAAAATCTGGGGTCAATAGGGGCACCATCGTTTTTAATGAAAATATTATACCCACTCCATATACTTTTTTTGTGAAAGAGCAGTTTAAAGGCTTATTATGAGGACATAATATCATCTCAAAAGTTTGACAGACCTTCTTCTTTGTTTGGCCTAAGCGGTTGCAGATAAGAAAAAGCATCAGCTATGCAACCTCAGATAAACTTCGCTAAATTTGTACATGGCATTATACGCATCATATTTGTACGCGTTCGTTTTCAGCGTAATCTACATGTATGTGTAAGTATAGAATTACTACATAGAGAGTTAGAGACCGCTCATTACGCACACCAATGGACGCTATTCGTTGAAGAGGCGCAGACCGCGGTAGGCCACGCGCGCTTTACCATACGCTCATGGCACGAAGCAGCTCATATAACATTTCATATGATAGTGGCCTACCGCGGTCTGCGCCTTTTCCATCGGCATCTGTTATATCTTCGCCGACCGTCCGACGCCCGCGTATTTTGTTCGTTAACATCAGCACGTAATAACAAAAATCAGTTGCCTGACAAATGCAGTAGCATGAAACTTTAAGTATAACTCGTCCATAGTCGTGAATATGCGCAATGATAGGGAACGATTCATTCGTGAACATGGTGAAGGTGCTGGAGTATGAAGAGCCCTCACATTTATGAAGGGGCTGACTGATCATTTCTTGGATGGACACTTGGTGCAACCGGCAACAGGATCTTTATGAGTACCGTAAAACGGGGTGAATAGGGACAGGGGGGGGGGGGGGGGGAATAGGGACAAAAATGGGAACAGTTTTTGAAATGTCAATATTTAGTATTTGATGTATAGGGCCTACTATTTATTTTCTTTTTTCCAAATGTTCAAAGAGCAATATAATAGTGTTCAGGAAATGGTTCAGTTGATGTGAAAGAACACATGTGGAGCCCAGGGTATCGAAAATAAAGGTGTCCGAAGAAAACACTGAACAAATGGTGTGGTCAAAACTTTCCTGCTCCTACTGCATACTTTGAGTAAATGAGCTGCAAATGCACCAGGACCTAGCGTTTAAGGTTCTTTAACATAATCTTTGACATTGGTAAGAAATTCTGAAAGGATTTTGTTTGCATTTTTTCCGTAAAATTTGTAAAATCTGGGGTCAATAGGGGCACCATCGATTTTAATGAAAATATTATACCCACTCCATATACTTTTTTTGTGAAAGAGCAGTTTAAAGGCTTATTATGAGGACATAATATCATCTCAAAAGTTTGACTCATTTGGGTGCAAGAAAACAAGTATGGTCTGGATAAGTGTAAATATGTCCCTATTGACCCAGTTCTAAAAACGCTTGATTGAAAGCTTTAATATTTTAGCTGTTATTTTGCCATTGTTGACCAAAAAAATTTCATATTTCTTGTTAAAACTGATACTATAACTGTAATATGTCATAAAACGACTCCAAAAGTGTGCCAGATATACGTCATGCTAATATTCCGAGAGATGAGGGTGCTATTTTGTTCACTAGTATTTTTCACATTTAATGACACATAATATTTATCTCCATATTTGTAGAAAAGTTGAACATTTAATACTGAATTGTTACATATCAATTAGAATATAAAGCTCAATTCAAAGAATAACATATTTTATGATCTTCAAGCACCTAAATAACTCTTTACCTAAATCAGTCAAGTATTTATTTCCTTGTTAACTTTTACGTCTAAGAAATATTGTTAAAAATAATTTTGAATAGTTATAATGGTAAAAACTAATCAAAAGTGATTGTTTTGGTTTTTCAAAACTCACTCATTATCCACATTCACCCATATGTAGAATAAAACAGGTAAAAACTCTTCAAATCTAGTGATTTCCCTACCCAGAATAATGCTGTCCCTATTGACCCTGACGTCGGGGTGAATAGGAACACCGACCTTCGTACGAAAAAAATATATACCCATCACATATTTTAAATTATTTATAGTGGCAGTTCAAAGACATTATAGGTGGACATAATATATGCTAAAAAGTTTGGCTCATGAGGCTACATTGAAAAAAACTACAATCTAGAGAGTGCTGAAACTGTCCCTATCCACCCGTTTTACGGTATAAGCTGCTCACAAAAAGTATCGAAACACTTAGAAATGATCCAATATATAACGGTTCGAAAGGGTATGCCTTAATCGAAGCTAAAAACCAAGTGCATAATTTTGTTCTCCGTATTTTGACACCTCGATCGATGAGCTACGATGTTGCGGAGCGGAGTTATTGTCATTTCAATGGTCGTGGGTCCAGTTTCAATAGTGACAATCATCCTATAGAAAGAGGTTTGCATTACAACTGTTTAGAATGATCAGATTCGTGATTTTCAATAGGGATGAGTGTCACTTTTGAAACTGGACCCACGATCATTGAAATGACAATAACTCCGCTCCGCAACGTCGTATCTCAACGATCGAGGTGTCAAAATACGCAGAACAAAAGTATGCACTTGGTTATTTGCTTCGATTAATGCATACCTTTTCGAGCAGTTATATATTGGATCATTTCTAAGTGTTTCGATACTTTTTTTGAGCAGTTTACTTTTGACACGTACGTTATATGCCAGATTAGTTCACATGCATATGCTTGCGTGTTATGAATGAGATTGAACGCTGGATTGTATGTGACAACAAGCGGCACTCTGTTATCACTTTTGTATTGTTTGTAGGAGAAAACAATGCTTTATTGTTGCGCTTCTTGGCTTGGGAAATGTGTTTGTTAACAAGAGTGTACGGGTAATCGCGTAGGACAATTTTAAGGTGGTTGTTGTGGATTTCAGGCTCCTCCGCGGGTTCTGAACAAATGCGGCGAATTCAGAGTGCTTGACCTTATTGGATACCCTTGAAAATGCGAGGCGGGTGACATGATGAAGTGAGAAGGTATGAGTGTTTATCCATGGGTTTGCTGTACAACGTGTTTTCGATTTTACCGTCTTTGAGTTGGGTAAGCAGTGGCGTGCGCAGGATATTGTGAGTGGGGGGGGGGGGGGGGGGGGGGGGGGGCACCTGGCCATAAATGAAATTCCCCGACTATAAAAAAATTTCATCTGTGTTTTTGACTATCATAATTCCATGATGCCACTGACCTATAGCCTCCTTCTCAATTCCCCCGACTGGCCTAAGTTTCCCCCGACTGACTCAATAGTGGGGGGGGGGGGGGGGGGGGGGGGGGGGGGGGGGGGGGGGGGGGTGTATTTACACATTTACAAAAGTAGCACAATCATGCTTCTTAATAAGACTAACGCAACAATCCATTCATCTCCCAAGGACTCCATATACCGATGTAATAAACTGCGCCAATAAAGTATCTAAACACTTACAAATGGTCAAATTTGTCGGAACCTGAAATAGTATGCAAACAAATAATTAATTAATTCGATTCACAGTTATCTTCTGCGCATTTTGGCACCTTTTTTGTTGCGCTACGATGTTGTTTGGCGGATTTATGGGATCTTGAGTGGCTTTAAGTCGAATTCAAAAGTTGCAAAAGCTCCTATTCACCCCAATTCCAGAAGAGAACTCACACAAGCATCACACACAGACAAAATCAAGACAAAAGACACCAATTTGTTCTGTTTACTTAACCATGACAATTAATGATTGATTAATTATTGATTTATGCCTCCCATCTCTGACCCTTTTGTTTTGTTATTGACAATTAATGCAATTAACCAAGACAAACAAATCATTTATAAAAGGCGGGCAACAATAAATGCTGATCTTATTCGTCACAGTACGCTCTTGCTTGAATAGGGGCTTTTGCAACTTTTGAATTCGACCTTAAGCCACTCAAGTGCCCATAAATCCGCCAAACAATATCGTAGCGCAACAAAAGAGGTGTCAAAATGCGCAGAAGATAACTGTAAATCGAAGTAATTAATTATTTTTTTGCATACTATTTCAGGTTCCGATAAATCTGACCATTTGTAAGTGTAAAGATACTTTATTGGCGCAGTTTAGATTAAATTGATTCATCGAATATGGTAATGAATTTTTAATGAGCTAGGCCGAGACTGCAAAGTGTAGAATCAATTACGAATCAATACTCTTTAAGATCTTTCTCCGTGTTAATGTTGAATCTCGATAAGGGCAGCAGACAAGATGAAAGGAAATAATTGATTGCCGACACTTTGGAACCCGGTAGTATATTTCAACGGAATAAATCGTATTGACAACTGGAAACCATCGCAAGCCATTGCTCATTCTTCCGCTGCCCTTACCTGGATTCATTAAAATGTTGCTAACAAATACATGTAATCTCGGGGAAAACCCAAGCGCAATGCTGACGGCTAAAAAGAACTTGTTGGGGGAAACAAATCATTGATCTGAAAACATACGTTAGTTAGATCATTAGACAAATCGATTTCATTACGAAAAACAAAAGGAAATTTCATTAAATGACTCATTAATGTCTACTTGAACATTACCATCGATGTCCGAGGGGAGAATATGACTTTAAATGCTGATTTGACCTCGAATATTGACCTGACCTCGATTTCCATGACCTCTGACCCTTGTGGAGCAAAATGCCCCAAGTGGTGAGCAATGTGCTCTCAAAACCCGGTCGTAATGGTACATGTGTATACTACTAATGGGTTCGAAAATTGAAAAAAAAATCAAATTCTGAGGGGTGGGGGGGGGGGGGGGGGGGGGGCACATCACGCCTCAGACTCCCCCCTGTTTGAGCTTTTAAACAATCTATACTTAAATCAGGAAAATATGCTCAACTTCTTTCTTGCATTGGAATAAAAACAAAATATTGATTGGAAATGAAGAGGTGGCTTTTCGATAAAATGTTGGTCAAAAGTATACACCAGATCGCACCAAATGTGTAGACCATTTTTAGACTGTTCGACCATTCTATACTTAAATCAAGAATATATCAATATATGGCTTGTCTTTTCATGGGTTTATTGGAAAGCAGACTCCTCTTGTCGTCTCCAAAAGCCTCCTTATGTGGACGCGGTACATTGATGATATCTTCTTTATATGGACTCATGGCTCAGAGGAACTTGACAGTTTTAGTACTAGTTGTACTAAATAGTACTAGTTGTTATAATTAATTGTGCTTATACTCGCTCCATCGCCATGTATGATACCATTGATAATAGTAATGATGTTCCCCATAAAATAATTAATGATTTCATGAAATAATTAATGATTTCATGAAATAATTAATGATTTCATGAAATAATTAATGATTTCATGAAATAATTAATGATTTCATGAAATAATTAATGATTTCATGCAATAATTAATTATTTCATGCAATAATTAATGATTTTCATGAAATAATTAGTGATTTCATGAAATAATAATGATTTCATGAAATCATTTAATTAATGATTTAATCAAATGAAATAATTGATTTGATAAAATCATTAATTCATTATTTAATGAAATAATTAATGATTTGATTTCATGAAATAATTAATGATTTCATGAAATAATTAATTAATTATTTAATGAAATAATTAATGATGAAATAATCAATGATGAAATAATCAATGATGAAATAATCAATGATGAAATAATCAATGATGAAAGTAATTAATGATTTCATGAAATAATTAATGATTGCTGGCCCGATTTTCAACTTGATGTTTACTATTTTACATGAAAGGTCATCCTTAAAATTGTCGCATTCCAAAGTTTGAGTTGCATAACTCCAATGGTTCTTATTTTAGAGTAGTGTACACAAACTGGCGGGTGGTTAACCCCCCTTTGGCAGTAATTCACCACATTTTAGCCTATAATTTCTAAATGGAACATTTCTGGCCCCTACGATTTTAGAGACATAATGAGAAAAATATGGGATTCCTTCTGATATCTTGAAAATTACGATATCATGATGAAATGAAGTGAGTGTTTCAATACACACACAACGTCTATGGCCGTTTTAATCTGTGCTCATTTTTTTGGATTCACCCTGTACAGCTAAATTCCAAGCGTCGCGTGCCAAAGATTTGTATGCAGTAGCGAATCTCCCGGAGTGTCAGGGAGGGGAGGCTTTGACGGCTTTGACCGGGAAAAACAGCTCCAACTACCGGGCTAAAAGGATGGAGTGATTTTTTAATTTGTTGTAAGTAGTAGTTGGTTATCGAGCTCTTTTTTTTGCGCCATTTTGTTGGGTACCCCACGTCACGAGCCCCCCCCCCCCCCCCCCCCCCCGCTCGAGGCGGCAGCAGCAATCCTCAACCTGGTAAAGTAGAAAAATACCCCAGATGCGCTACTGTTGGTATGTGATGAGTTTTTAATGTGCATCGAATAGCGTATGATGCAAACGACGACCGACATGGGTTAATTAGTAAATATATTCATTAATTTATTACTCACTTTATATTCTTTCTTTATTAATCAATTAATTAATCAAAACGGTTTAGTATGACACGTTGCAAGTCTCATTATAATATGTGATTACCTTT